>JZKD02S0062190.1:8161-36120 GCA_000966675.3 Picea glauca
TTGCTCAGCTTCCACTTTTCTCAGCCTATTTAACACGGCATTTCATAAATTCTACGAGAATTTTTATTTAGTGAAGAATTTGCTCAGCTTTCTCCATCTCTATGCCGTAGTCAATACGGCCATTTCCCTTTCGTTCTTGTCTTTCGGTTTCCAGATCGATTTGCATTTAATGAAATTTACAGACGAAGCTACAAGATAGGTGTTGTGGGAATTTGTAGTAATGAAGAATTTGAGTTATCTTTCTTTCTCTCTATGCCGTACTCAATACGGCGATTTCCCTTCCCTTGTTGACTTTCAATTCTCGTGATCATTTCGTATCTCGTGAATTCTACACAAGACTCCATATGATATTTGTCTTTATTGAAAAAATCGTCTCAGCTTTCTCCATCTCTATGCCGTTTCTCTATTGTTTTTCAATTTTCCAAATCACTGGGCATCTCATGCATTCTAGACACAACTCTGTGGGATAACTGATGTAATACTTTGTCTTTGCCACAGCTTTCTTCATCTCTATGGATAACAGATTAACCACAGCTTTCTTCATCTCGACGTAGCACTCAATTTCGCAATTTCCATTTTCATCTTGTCTTTCAAGTTTCCATATCACTCTATCCCTCGTGGCTTCTACAGAATCTCTAAATGAGAGCCTTTATATTATGTTACCAAAAATTAGAAATGAGAATTCTAATGAGAAATGGCAAAATCGAACAAGATAAAAAAGAGAAACGGAGGTTTCGCGCATATATATATATATATATATATAAAAGAAACGAAGAGAGAAAAAACAATAACACTCAAGTCGTGGCACTTACCAATCCTCCACATATGCCCATGCATGTCTCCATGTTTCCCTCTACTTATTATGTTATGAAAGTGTATTCATGCTTTACAAAATGCACATTTTTGAAAGCATATGCATATTTTTGAAAGTGCATGTGTATTCTTAAAAGTTGTGGGGAATCAAAGTGTATTCATGCTTTACAAAATTCACATTTTTGAAAGCATATGCATATTTTTGAAAGTGCATGTGTATTTTTAAAAGTTGAGAGGGAGTAAGGTTTTGGGGCAGTAAAGAGCTTAAGGTTTAAATGAACTTTCTTGAACTCAAGGGTCATAGTTAGGGAAGGAAAATACTTGTGTTTTAGGTTTTAAATTTAGGTGTTTAGGCTCAGTGATCGGTCTTCTTCTAGGGAATCTTTGGCATTGGATTTGAATATGGATTCCATTATAAGGTTTTTTGCATCGGGGATGGATGGAGGGGCTTAGTCATGGTCAAGGAATGGAAACAAGTGTTTTAGGATATTATTGATTATTCTTGGGCATAAGAAAATTGAAATAGTCCTTGAAACTACACATTTGTCCTCTTTAGGGGGCCTTTGCAAGACTCTGAGTGGGATACATACACAATGACTGGGTTTTGTGAATTAAAAATGGGTTTCAAGGCATAAACATGGCCAGAAAGAAACAATAGCATTAATCCCTAATTAAACTTTCTTGAGCTCAAGCACCATGAACAATAATAAAATCAATGATGTGAGCCATCTCCATTGAGTATTTAGCAATGTGAGTTGAATATGGGTGTCATTATGAGGTCTTGGGCATCATGGATGTGTCTCAGGTCCTGGACCATTGTCAATGAATGGAATCAAGAGCCTCCAGTTCTATGAATTTATTATCAAGATCATGCACCATATATGAGTCCTCAAACCAACACATATGACCTYTGTAGGGTATCATTCACCTCCAAGTGAAATATGGCCACCATGAATAGGTTMGTTGTGAACGAGAATAGGTCTCAATTTMTRACTAAGGTCAAGGGAAGAAAACAAGAGCCTTGTTCCCTAAATGAAGCTTCTAGTGCACAAATTCCTTGAACAACATATACAACCCATGAAGTTTCAAGATATATAATGGCATGAAAATAGCATCAAACTACCAGATAGGACCCCAATAGGGTATCTGTAGACTACTAAAGGGATTTTGGTGCCATCATTACACCATAAGACAAGCCCTAAATAGGAATGTGTCTTATGCTCACACCAAGAGTGGTTCTTGAGGCCATAGTTGAGGTTCATTAACATGTTAGTAGAATATGAGTGATATAAGTAGGTTTTGTATAGTGGAAATGTTTCTTGAGGACTAAACATCATTATGGGGGGAACAATGCACTTAAATCATAAATGGAACTTCATCAGTTCAAGAACCATGGTTAGGAAAGAAAAATATTTGGGCCTTAAAATTTTCTAATTGGGCTCATTCTCCACAAAACCCATATTCTTGATTTTTGAGATTTTCCTTCATCTCCTCGCAATTGAGCCCACAAAACCACCTCTCTATTATCACATGGGTTTGAATTCAAATTTGAAATATTCATGGATATATGAAACGAACTCTGTCAACCCACGTGTGGATAAATTCATTACATGTGGCATGAATTTATTGCATTCAATATTGTGTCCACCTCATGTTGATTTGACATGGATCCAACTTGTGCATTTTTCCACTTGTACATGCATTGACTGCAATGTTGACTTGTCTCATGCATTGACCTGGAGGAATCTTGGATTGAACTCATAGGTGGATCAACTTCAAGTGTTTATTTGGCATCTTTTCCAAGTTGTGGTTCAATCCTTGAGTGTGCACAACCCTATAGAGCAACGATTCTTCTACAAAAATAGTTTAGTGGCTACAAAACTGTATCTAGAGAAACTCATTAAAATAATAACTAGTTAAATCAAATTTCATAAGGAAGAATAGAAATGAGCGTAGAATAGACAATTTACCTTCAATACACAAGTTCTATAGTTGAGCATGATATTTATGGAAAAAGGGATAAAATAAGATATAAATCGGTTCATAGGTATAAGCTTTGGATGGAAGTTTAGAATAGAAAAATGACAAAAAGAGTACGTTTTGAGGACTCAACAAGACAACCATCTAATAGTAGCCATGGATTTTCAATGTCTAAGTTAAATGGACATATGAGAATTGATAGTTGTTGGTATTTATTAAATAATAATGGAGAACAAAATTTTGTGATCTAGATGGATACCGGTGGCCTCCCACCTATTCCAACTGGTTTATTTTGGCAGTTTTCTAATTTGATAGTTTTTTCCTAGTTTTTGGGTCTGTGACTTCTAGGGAAGTTTTGACTCTTGAGTCCATAAACAACATTTTTAGGGATCGCCACAATCAAACTGTAGAAATAGCTATAATATAATGCCAACATGTGTAGTCCTTGGATAGACCTTTCCAACGGGCTATCGTGAGCCTGAAACAAAGATCATATGCAAAAGTTATGACCCCTCGAAGTTGATGTACTAACTTACCCCAACACGACTGACATGAATTTTGGCACTTCATATACTAGGGTTAGGTTTTTGGATGTATATGGTTTTGGCATTCTTGTTTATTGTAAAAATTCCTTCAAAGCCTCATTGTAATTGTATTATAGCGAATTAGCGTAGTCGTCACATCTCTTCTTAGAGATAAGCCACCACCATTCTAGCAAGATTGTTTTTCGCTGCATTTTACAGTGTCAACTTATTTCCTTATTGAATAGAAACCAATTTTACAATATCTTTGTTATTCTATGTTAAACATATTTTAATAATCTATACTCATTTTGTTTTTCTCATAAAATTTGGATCAGTCTAGTATGAGAACAGTCTACTCCTTTTCATTCTTAATGCATGTCCCCAACGAGGTTAGGGTACAAAGAATTGGGTCTTGAGCTTGTTTCTCTTGATGAAAAAATGGATCTCACGCCCAAGAGACCTCTCATGGAGGAAGAAAAGAAGGATGACGAGACAGGAGATCCTTTCAAAATCTTGCTTCAGGAAGCCTTCATGCAACAGAGGAATGAGATGATGGATAGTTTTGCGCAAATCCTTCAACGACTATCGACAGGAAACACATATTCCTTGATCAGAGGCGTCGACCCTTCAAGGTACAAATCAAATTTGATATTCCTACGTTTGAAGGTTAGATAGACGCAAATGTTGTAGAAAAATGGTTGAATCTACTAGAAGGGTATTTTTTTGTCGATAACTTTTTTGATAGAGAAAATATTACTTTTGGTCTCCTCAAAGTCATTCCCCATGTCAAATAATGGTGGGAAAATTTATGTGAGATAAATGAAACAAAGGAACCCTCATTATTTATAGTCACGACCACCTAGGAATCCTTCAGGGATGTTATTAAGGAACAATACTACCTTGTCAGAAGTTATGATGACTTGTATACAAAATGGACCACACTGAGGAAACAAGGAGACCAACCAGTGCCATAGTTCACAAATATCTTCCATACCTTGTGCACTAAGTTGACTATCAAAGATTCAGAGAAATATATGCTTATCAAGTATCGTGGTGCTATGCATAGATACATCCAGAATAAATTGGAATTTCTGGACATCTCATCCTTGGGCGCGGTCTATTGATATGTTATCAAAATCGAGAAGAAGATTAAACAAAACACATGACACTTTGGGCCTAGAAACCCCTCACAGTAAAAGCTAGGAAAGTGTGGCCCCAACCCATAGAAAAAATTACAGAGAAAAGATAGATAGTATGAGGACAACCAGTCCAAGCCGCAAGCAAAGAAGGACACAAGAAAGATAAAGAAAGTTACTAGGAAGTGGTGCGACTTCCATAAGATCCCTTGGCATAACATTGTTGATTTCTGCTCAAAGCAGTCGTTGGTGGCCGAAGTGAAATCCTATGAATAAAATGCGGGTTATGACTTTGAGTTAGAAGAGGTATTGTGTGATGTTTCTCCTTTCAAAGTTTGTAATGTTCTTTTTGGTCAACCTTATTTATGGAAACATCATGTTGTGTATGAGTCTAGGCCTCGTAGTGTTATTATTACTTTTAACAATAACTGTATAGGATACTCAAGGTAGTCCCAAATAGAGATATTTCCTTGATCTCTCTAAAGAAATGCAGGAATTTCATCTCTTAGACCGGAAAATTTTTCTTCTTTGTGATTCACTCTTAGAGTAAGCGAAATATCGCAGTCACAACTAGGGCCTCTGCCGATGACCTTTCCACACAAAAGAAGCAAGTGGATAAGGTCATGGAAGAATACTCAAATATCTTCTCCTCACCTACTAGGGTACCTCTACACTTTCAGGTCAAGAATCCCATCGATCTGACCCATGATGCACCACTACCCAATGGGATACTCTGTCATCGCTCTCTATTAGAAAACAGGGAGATCAAGAGGCAGATCCAAGAACTGCTCCACAAGGGGCACATCTATCTGAAGTCATCGGCTTGTGGGAGCCCAATTGTGCTAGTGCAGAGGAAAGATGGAGCCTAGAGAATCTACATTGATTATTGGGCCCTGAATAAAATCAGAGTCTGAAACCGGTACACGATTCCCTGAATTGATGACCTCCTTGATCACCGCATCGAGGCCAAATACTTTTGTAAGATTGATCTAAAGTATGGCTACCACCAGGTCCGAATATCACATACATATGTATGGAGGACCACCTTGAAGTAAAAAGAAGGTCTTTTTGAATGGTTGGTCATGCCCTTTGGTTTGAAAAATGCTCCAACAAATTTTATGAGGATGATGTACGATATCCTGCGACCTTTCACTAATACTTTTGTAGTGGTGTATCTGGATGAAATCCTTATCTACAACAAGACTTCGGCGGAACACTTGATAGTATGAGGAGAACCAGTCCAAGCCGCAAGCAAAGAAGGACACAAGAAAGATAAAGAAAGTTACTAGGAAGTGGTGCGACTTTCATAAGATCCCTTGGCATAACATTGTTAATTTCTACTCAAAGCAGTCATTGGTGGCTGAAGTGAAAGCCTATCAATCAAATGCGGGTTATGACTTTGTGTTAGAAACATAAAGGGGAAGACAGATCATTGACGCAAAACCTAGTTCCACCATTTCTACAACCAAGATCCATCCCGATGAACTAGACGAGCCAGAAGAAGGAGAACGCCTTTTACATTCACATATGTGGGTAAAAGGCACTCCATTGCACTTCATCGTTGATGGTGGTAGCTAGAAGAACCTCATCTTAGTGTAGGTCATCAAGAGGTTGGTCGTGCCAATAACGTCACACCCACAACTCTACACCATTGGATGGCTTCGCTAAGGAAATGATCTCCGCGTCATCCAACAATGTCGACTGTCATATAACATCAAGCCCTTCAAAGAAGAGGTATTGTGTGATGTTTCTCCTTTCAAAGTTTGTAATGTTCTTTTTGGTCAACCTTATTTATGGAAACATCATGTTGTGTATGAGTCTAGGCCTTGTAGTGTTATTATTACTTTTAACAAGAAATTGTATAGGATACTCAAGGAAGTCCCAAATAGAGATATTTCCTTGATCTCTCTAAAGAAATGCAGGAAGTTCATCTCTTAGACCGAGAAATTTTTCTTCTTTGTGATTCACTCTTAGAGTAAGCGAAATATCGCAGTCACAACTAGGGCCTCTATGGATGACTCCACACAAAAGAAGCAAGTCGATAAGGTCATGGAAGAATACTCAAATATCTTCTCCTCACCTACTGGGGTACCTCTACACTTTCATGTCAAGAATCCCATCGATCTGACCCCTGATGCACCGCTACCCAATGGGATACTCTATCATCACTCTCTATTAGAAAACAGGGAGATCAAGAGGCAGATCCAAGAACTGCTCCACAAGGGGCACATCTATCCCAAGTCATCGCCTTATGGGAGCCCAATTGTGCTAGTGCAGAAGAAAGATGGAGCCTAGAGAATCTACATTGATTATTGGGCCCTGAATAAAATCAGAGTCTGAAACCGATACCCGATTCCCTGAATTGACGACCTCCTCGATCACCGCATGGGAGCCAAATACTTCTATAAGATTGATATAAAGTCTGGCTACCACCAGGTCCAAATATAACATACAGATGTATGGAGGACCACCTTCAAGTAAAAATAAGGTCTTTTTGAATGGTTGGTCATGCCCTTTGGTTTGAAAAATGCTCCAACAAATTTTATGAGGATGATGGACGATATCCTGCGGCCTTTCACTAATACTTTTGTAGTGGTGTATTTGGATGAAATCCTTATCTACAACAAGACTTCGGCGGAACACTTGATAGTATGAGCACAACCAGTCCAAGCCGCAAGCAAAGAAGGACACAAGAAAGATAAAGAAAGTTACCAGGAAATGGTGCGACTTCCATAAGATCCCTTGGCATAACATTGTTGATTTCTACTCAAAGAAGTCGTTGGTGGCCGAAGTGAAATCCTATCAATCAAATGTAGGTTATGACTTTGTGTTAGAAACATAAAGGGGAAGACAAATCATTGACGTAGAACCCAGTTCCACCATTTCTACAACCAAGCTCCATCCCGATGAACTAGATGAGCCAGAAGAAGGAGAACGCCTTTTACATTCACATATGTGGGTAAAAGGCACCCCATTGCACTTCATCGTTGATGGTGGTAGCTAGAAGAACCTCATCTCAGTGTAGGTCATCAAGAGGTTGGTCATGCCAATGACGTCGCACCCACAACTCTACACCATTGGATGGCTTCACCAAGGAAATGATCTCCGCGTCATCCAACAATGTCGACTGTCATATAACATCAAGCCCTTCAAAGAAGAGGTATTGTGTGATGTTTCTCCTTTCAAAGTTTGTAATTTTCTTTTTGGTCAACGTTATTTATGGAAACATCATGTTGTGTATGAGTCTAGGCCTTGTAGTGTTATTATTACTTTTAACAAGAAATTKTATAGGATACTCAAGGCAGTCCCAAATAGAGATATTTCCTTGATCTCTCYAAAGAAATCCAGGAAGTTCATCTCTTAGACTGGGAAATTTTTCTTCTTTGTGATTCACTCTTAGAGTAAGCGAAATATCGCAGTCACAACTAGGGCCTCTGCGGATGACCTCTCCAGACAAAAGAAGTAAGTGTATAAGGTCATCGAAGAATACTCAAATATCTTCTCCTCACCTACTGGGGTACCTCTACACTTTTAGGTCAAGAATCCCATCGATCTGACCCCTGATGCACCGCTACCCAATGGGATACTCTATCATCACTCTCTATTAGAAAACAAGGAGATCAAGAGGCAGATCCAAGAACTGCTCCACAAGGGGCACATCTATCCCAAGTCATCGCCTTGTGGGAGCCCAATTGTGCTAGTGCAGAAGAAAGATGGAGCCTAGAGAATCTACATTGATTATTGGGCCCTGAATAAAATCAGAGTCTGAAACCAGTACCCGATTCCCTGAATTGATGACCTCCTTGATCACCGCATGGGGGCCAAATACTTTTGTAATATTGATCTAAAGTCTGGCTACCACCAGGTCCGAATATAACATACAGATGTATGGAGGACCACCTTCAAGTAAAAAGAAGGCCTTTTTGAATGGTTGGTCATGCCCTTTGGTTTGAAAAATGCTCCAAAAAATTTTATGAGGATGATGGACGATATCCTGCGACCTTTCACTAATACTTTTGTAGTGGTGTATCTGGATGAAATCCTTATCTACAACAGGACTTCGGCAGAACACTTGCAGCATAATTCTGTAGTGGTGTATTTGGATGAAATCCTCATCAAGCGAGCGCACGAAGCTGATTTGGGAAGCTCACTATAGTTGGGTGGCAGGACACTTTGGCATCGAAAATAAAGTGGTAGTGCTATAGAAACATTTCTATTGGTTGAAACTTCGACATGATGTCGAAAAGTATATCAAGTCCTACACCGTCCGTGCTATTGCCAAACCAACCACTAACAAATAGGGCTTGTACACGCCTCTACCTACTCGTGACAGGCTATGGGAATCCATATCAGTGGACTATATGTCGGGCCTTCCATCCACCAAGAGGGGAAATGAATCCGTTTTTGTGGTTTTTGATCAATTTTCCAAGATGGTGTTTTTGGCCACCTGCAAGAAGAGAATCATAACAGAGGCTACTCCCAAGATCTTGTTTGAACGAGTATGGGTACATTTTGGGATCCCACAAACCATTGTCTTAGATCGGGACATTTCGTTCCTCAACACAGTCTCATCAAGCCTCCAGTCATTGCTCGACACTAAGATCACCAAATCCACTTCCTTCCACACCGAGACAGATGGCCAAACTGAGGCAGTCAATCAGATGATCGTGCATATCCTGCGCATGTACAATTCCAAGCACCCCTGCACATGGGATGAGAGTCTTCCCTATGTACAACATAGTTTGAAGCATCTATCAACCTTATGGTCGGGTTCATAATTAGGGTCAATGGTTTACTTCATTTACCATCCATGGATCATAAGGAAATACTCGAAGCGTTTTCTTGAAAAAAAACTGATATTGATGTCAATATCAAAATACTCGTATACTTTCTTGTGTGGATGCAACCTTTTTTAATAAAAATATGATCTTTCGATTTAAAGAAAAAAAACACAATATCAATATGTCATAAAATAACTTTATAGGTCACAATTTTCTCACATAATGTATTATTCACGAGGAAAATCTCAATGAACTTATCTTTTAATACACAATTATAAATAATAAAAATAAACATAATAATGAACTTATCTTTTAATACAAAATTATAAATAATAATATAAGAAAACCCACTTTTAGGGAAGATTTGCTTCAACTACATATTCAAAGTAGTGAATTAAATATTTTTTACTCTTTCACTTTGAAAAAACTCAATCTCACTAATTAATTTTTTTTTATAGTAACAAACACAATATTATATCGTTAAATAGATTTATTATAGGTTACTTTAAAATGGTGCAAGTATAATAATATTATAACTTATAACTTTGGCATACTTATCCTCATTTTGATGAACTTCATAGATTAGAAATTTATTCTAAGAAAAGTTAAAATGGTTATTCAAATAACATATTAATATCATGTTCTAAAATAATTTAATAGATTAGAAATTTCTTATACATTCTATATTATTCATGAGACAAAACTTGGATGAACTTAACATTTAATAAGAAAATATAGAAAATAATAATAAAATTAATGTAAGGAATTCAAGTTTTAGTGAAACATTTTTTTTGATTTTATGTAATGTATGTATTCATAAAATATAGATAATAATAATAAAAGTAATGTAAGGAATTCAAGTTTTAGTGAAACATTTTATTTTATTTTATGTAACGTATGTATTCATAGTAGTGAATTAAGAATTTTTTAGTCTCCATTTTGAAAAGATCTCACAAAAATTATAAATATTAGACACTTGCTCACTAAAAGCATACTGAACCATTTTTCCCTTTTCCCTCTTGTATATGCAAAAACTTAAATTATACGTCTCTATTGCTCTTCTAATTCATTGATTTATAATGTAGCTCACTTCTCATTTCATAAAATTTGAATAGTGAGGTCCATTGATACACTTATAATAATTTTTCAAAATTTGGTCTATTAAAACTATATTGGAGTAATTAACTAGTGTTATTTTCAAAATAATTTGTTTAAACAATTTACAAGTAAATAATAAAAATTAGATATAACTAAAGTGAGTTTTCCCTCTTACTTATTGTATCTCAAAATCATTGAATTTTACTTCTATATTGTTATTCTAATTGATAATAGTTTTTGTTTGTTAATTGGGACACCTAGACTTACTTTTATAAAATGTTTTTTTTTTTTTAATTCTAGAAAATACCAAACTTTTGTCATAAAATATAATTAACATAAACGCAATAATTACTTTGTAAATAATTAAAATTGCTTATATAATATCAAACACAAAATTATGTCTTTAAATAGATTTAAAGGGACTCACTCTAGAATTTTGTCAACCTCCTACTAATATAGTGACTCAATACAAACACAAACACTCGAATTACTATGCCCAATTATAACTAAAATGGTTAGTAATAATAATAGTAAACACCCCTGAATGGGGTGACACGTAGCTCCATGGCGAAAGTTGGAATCGCACTAAGCCTGGGCATAAATGCCGATGGCCGCCACCCACAAGTCTGCATTAATGATGGGGGATGACCATAGTTGTAGCCATAGGATGGAGGGACTCCTCCCTCGCACGATCATTTACGACCACAGCGCACTCGGGATGGGAGGGGTTAAGTGCGGGCAAGTGACCTCAGCTCCTGGTTATTTGATTTTTTATATGACCGGACAGAGCAGGACTGCACCTGCCTCGGCTTTGCTTTTCGCTTGGACGCTCTGGTGTAGTCCAGCATTCATCACGCCCCGACTCTCTGCATTTTGGTTGTATTTTTCTCTGTGTGTAACGAGACAGAGTTGGCTTGACCTGCAACTGCTCTCATCCTGGCTCATCTGCCTTTCCCTGCAATTGCTCAGTTCTTTCACCATGGCCCGAAAGAGAGGTAGACCTCGCCGTGGCGCGGCCTGGGATGCACATAAGGCGCAACAACGACGGAAAGAGCAATTGGAACGAGCCTTGGCTCTGGCGACCTCCATTCTTCGGAAGAAATCCAGGGCAGAAAATTGGCGCTGCTCGCCACCATTGCTGACCCGGGAGCTGGCTGTAGCCGAGATGTCAAGGCTAATACACCAGGAGACGGGCAGGAAGCTGGTACTGAGGAGGAGTTTCCCCCTTGTATAGTGGTGGAAGACCCGTTCATGGAGGACCTGTCGATTGCAGAGAAGACCCGCACCACTGAGGTGACTCATCGGGAGGAACGCAGACCCATTCCGGCACAGGAAGATGATACCCCCGGCTGCATTGTGGAAGAAATCCCCTGGCCTGACGACGACAATTTCAGTAGCCATGACATACAGGTGAATGAAGTAGGAACAAAGGGTGCAGAGGTTGATGCGGAGAAGAGGGTGTTCGACGCTGGTTTTGGAGTGGCGGTGGACTCGAGGAATGTTTCCCTCAACGACGTGGGTGGCAGCATGCATGGCTCTCTCCTCCGGGAAGAGCACCTGGCTCTAGTGTTCGACCTTCATGGCCACATGTCTGACCTGGAGCATCGGGCCCTCATCATGGTCCAGCGCATGGACATGCTCCTCGATGTATTTTCCAATGCTCCAGCTCAGCGGAAGTGCCCCCTCTATGCGCAAGCATTTTCCATCTCGTCTGGGTCCACGTAGCAGACTGGCGAGGATGACAGGTCACCAGACACCTAGGTTTTTATGCTCTCTTGGTTCCTAGTTTTATTATGCTACTGTTTTATGTGCATTTGGACTATAGACATCTGTCCTGGTTTCCTCCGGGCAGGACAGATGCTACTTTATTTTATGTTTTATCATGCTACTGCTATTTTCCCTCCACCTATGCTGGTTTCCGGTAATCGGCAGCATTTTTGGTGACATCAGACCTACACTTTTGTATATTTTGTAAAAAAAATTTGTCTATCTAATATAGCAGGTTCCACTTAAAAAATAAAAATAATAATAATAATAAACACAATATTAATGTCTTTATATGCAATAAATTTCTAGTCAAATCTATTATTCATGAACTCAATGAACTAATATAAAAATATAAATAATAATTATAAGAGAAATAATGTAAAGAGTCCAAGTTTTGGTTAATTGACCAATCTTTTATGCTCTCGTTTTGAAAGAACTCAATCTCATGAAAGATCTAACTTCTAAATCCACTATATTTCCAAAATTAATCAAATATGTGTTATATAATGTTTCTACAAATTTGTAGTGGATTCTCATAGATCACTAGTTCTACATAAGAGAAATATGGTGGGATAACATCATTGCCATTTGGACATGCCATGAATAATTGGATAGTTACTTTGTAGGAGATATAACTTTTACATATAGACTTTGTTTTTCAAAATGAAACCGCCATTGAAAATATATTTATGTGTAAAATGTAGAAATACAAATTTAATGTTTTAGTGCCAAAATTTCACTTCTTTAACCTTTAAATGAATGATTTATCATTTTGTTCATTAGTGCAATTTTAAGGATTAAACCCAAATTGATAGGAGTATTTTCCTCCCCTAATGTCGAATTTTCCATTTTATTCAATCTTTTCCATTTTATTCAATTTTATTCCAGCTTTCTCCTTAATGCAACTTGTTCATGCTCACAACACTAGCTTTATAACTTTGCCTTATGAAAACTAAGAATGATAACTTTGCTCATGCTAACAACAACACTAGCTCATGTTCACAACTTGCTTCATAACTTTTCCTTATAAAAACTAAGAATAATAACAACACTAGCTCATGCTCACAACTTGGTTTATAACTTTGTCTTATAAAAACTAAGAATGATAATATCATAAGCAGAATCATCACCATAAAAATTATGATTAGACCTACACAATCATCACCATGAAAATTATGATTAGACCCTACACAATCCAAATATTATGAGAAACACCCAAAAATRTTRATTAATGTATATGGGTTGCAAATCATTTATCAATTGAATGTCTTTAGATAGACCCTACACAATATTATGAGAAACACCCAAAAATGTTGATTAATGTATATGAGTTGCAAATCATTTATCAATTAAATGTCTTTAGATAATTTTTATTGAAGRAAAAAGAAAATTATTAATAAATAAAAATTGTTATWATYKAKTWWTMWATTRWAGRTARRAATAATTTRTTCATRACWWKTTAYAYTWTSRKTMKWAWTAATWTGTTCATACTYTATTAAAAYAAGTTACACTTTCATTYTTATTAAATGKACTTTAAACAGTTGAAAAAAACAAAWTTYYAAATAATCTRATTAATTTTTTAATYGYTTTRAATTATTATAAARTGATTTTTAAAATATATTATTAATATTATTATTTAAATATTTAATATAGATATATTAATAAATTAAAAAAAWTAAAAAATAGCTTATATTAGTTTAGAAAAAATCCATTTATTTTACTTCAGGGAATGMAGCAYTGAMCTTTCKATTTTAAAAATAGAAAATATTTATATATATGAAGAAGAAGTTCATTTAAAAATAAAAAAAATTAAACTAAATTATAATATTTTGATTTTAACCTGYATTTGCATTTGTAATACTAAATATCAATATTAAAAAAGAAATATAATTYCTTAATCATTAGGTTTAMTCAGCCTATAAATCACCGGAAACGGAAACTAGGAAAGTATTTTATCAGGACGATTGTAGAATGGACTTGTTACACAACACGACAATTGAACTTATCTTCCAACTTTCAAAATGTTGGAGCTGTCATCACCCCGAGTCCATCAACGGGCTAGCCTGCAAATCTTTGCTTTCTATACCAATGTCTCCTGAAATTAAAATAGAAGTGTTGTCCCCGTGCAGTTTGATAGCCTCTTTCATCTCCGTCACCACCATCATCAATGTAAAGCTTACATTGATGATGGTGTAGCCAAACCATCAAGCTTACATTAAATTCAAATTGAACGCTTTAAGAAACTTAAAATTACGTCCTTTAAAAACTCTTGAGCTTATTATTTGCATCACAAGGAAAGCACTTTAAGTGCTCTATCCTTTCCTTCTTTCAATTTACCATTAATCATTGTTGGAAGATGAAATTGCACACCGATCCAAATTGTTGGAAGATTAATCATTCCATCGCCCAAAAGATGGCTTATCTCTGGGGATCAAGTTGTGAAGAGGTGACAGCCTTATCCATTCAATATATGAAGAGTTATCACAGCTTCATCTTGATCTTGATCTTTTTATGAAGAGTTGTCACCGCCACACTAAACTCATCACAGCTTGATCTTTTTATGAAGAGTTGATCATTTTATGAAGAGTTATGAAGAGTTTTTCTATGAAGAGTTGATCTTTTTATGAAGAGTTATCACAGCTTGATCTTGATATATATAAAATTGAAAAACTAATTTATAATAAAAAATATTAGAGTGTTAATAGAGGATTTTATTCTCTCCTCATGTTTGAATTTGAGTTTGTAAACTCATGTTAAATGGTCAGATTTATTGATGTTCATACAAAGTATTTTGTTTGAACTGATTTTGCTGAAGCTGTCATTGAATTTATTTCAGAATTTTTTGTTGTAACAAAGTATTTGATTTTGCTATGGGATGTTTTAGTGTAGCATGCTATTGAGATTCAATACAAAAGTATTCGGTTGACTTAATGTTGCAGGGAATGATTTGATAAAGATATTTCGGTGTTATAATTTGAGTTTTAGTTTGTTGTTGTAACTCCCTTGTTTTGCAACAACTATATTTGTTGTAGCTCCTTGTTTTGCTGCAACTTGTTAACTTGCAAGATCTACTCTGTTCTGCTGCAACACTTTGTGTTCCTACAATTCCTCTAGAACCTTCATTTTGGTATCCGAGTGTGGTATCTGATTTAACATGGTTGTGAGTATTAGTTCAACTGAGCCTGAGGTTCCTATGAAAACTTATGATTCCTGGCATATTAGAATCAAAACAATTTTGCATTCTCAAGATTTATGGAGTTTTGTTACTGATGGTTATGCAGATTCAACTAAACAGGTAGCAGAATTGGCTCTTACTAATGTTGAGTGTGATTTATTGAAGGAAAACAAAAAGAAGGACAACAAAGACCTTGGCCTTATCCAACAAGGATTAAATGAATCATTTTTTACCATAGTGTCGAGCATGGAATCTTCAAAGAAGGCTTCAGACATTCTTGAATCTTGTTATCAAGGTGCATCAAAGGTGAAGATTGTCAAGTTGCATAACTTGAGAAGAGATTTTGACAATATGAAGATGAAGGACAATGAAATTGTTGATAATTGCATGACTCAAGTCATGATTGTTGTAAATCAGATAAAGCAGTATGGTGATGACGTCGAGGACCAGAGAGTGATTAAGAAAGTGTTTAGAAGTTTGCCAAAGAACTTTGAAGTTGTTCTTGTACGCATAGAGGAATATAAAGATCTTAGTCAAATGCAGATTGATGAGTTGACTAGTTCTCTTGTCACACATGAATCCAGGATCTCTAGATATGATGAAGCACCATTGGAGAACGCCTTCAAATCATAGTTGTAAGTTACTAGAGCCAGAGGCAGAGGAAGGTCTAGTAACCAAGGAAGAGGAGGCTGGTTTTCTCGTCAAAGGGATAGCAGAAATGAATTAGAACCTAAGGAGAAATCTCAGCAGAATCCTCTTAATGTGATGGCCAGTAGAAATAGATCCTGGAAGTAAGGGAATCAGAGGTATGATAAATCTAAAGTTCAATGTTATTACTGCAAGAAATTTGGTCATTTTTCTAACAAGTGTTGAAATAAGAAGGAAGATGTTGGATGTAAAAATCACATGACTAGAAATAAAGATTTGTTTTTCAATTTAGACACAAAGTTGGGCAATGATAGTAAGGTAAGAGCTAATGGTAAAGGTGTGACTGTTTTTTATACTAAGAATGATGAAAGAAGGAAAATACAAGATGTTTATTATGTACTTGGTTTGAAATGCAATCTCATGAGTGTTGGACAACTCATGGAGAAAAAATACATAGTGTTATTCAAGAACAAGGTATGTGCAATTTATGATAAGTAAACAATTGATTTCTAGGGTAGAGATGACAAAGAATATAATGTTTCCGTTTATTATGACAAATAAATTGACTCACTCTTTGAATTCTTATAAAGTTAAGAGTTTAGATGAGTCATGGTTATGGCATTTGAGATATGTCCATTTACATTTTGGAGGTCTAGATTTGTTGCAAAAGAAGAATACGGTGAAGGGGTTTCCCAGTACTGAACAACCAACAAGATCATGTGAGAGTTGCATGCTTGGAAAGCATCACAAGGAGAAGTTTGCTTGTGGAGTTTCATAGTAAGGTAAGAGTTAATGGTAAAGATGTGATTGTTTTTTATACTATGTAAAGAAGTAAAATGGATGATGTTTATTATGTACCTGGTTTGAAATGCAATTTGATGAGTGTTGGACAACTGATGGAGAAAAAGTACATAGTGTTGTTCAAGAACAAGGTATGTGCAATTTATGATAAGTATCCAAGTAAACAATTGATTTCCAAGGTAGAGATGACAACAAACATAATGTTTCCATTTATTAATAGAAATAAATTGACTCACTCTTTGAATGCTTATAAAGTTAAGAGTTTAGATGACTTATCGTTATGGAAATTGAGATGTGTCCATTTACATCTTGGAGGTCTATATTTGTTGCAGAAGAACGAGATGGTAAAGGGGTTTCCTAGTATTCAAGAACCACCAAGCTCATGTGAGAGTTTCATACTTGGAAAGCATCACAGGGAGAAGTGGCGCCACCTGCCCCTCAGCGAGTAGCCGCTTCCACCAGGACCTTCTTCCCCTCGGCCCAAACAGCTCAATGGTTCTTCTGATCCCCCCTCTCGGGAATCCTTTGTACCCACAGTGATTCTTCCACTCACGCGATCCTCCTTCCCTTGGTTATCGGAGGATCGGCTCTCGCAACTTCACGAGTTCAACAATTGAATATTGACCCTCGAATCACCGAGACCCGATGTCTTTGGTCAACGCTGACTTTCCCCTGGCTGATCAGGGCTTCGCTTTATCGCGACTTCGCGACTCTCGTCACTATACCTTCGGACCCCGATCCCCGAGATCCGAAACACCGAGGTGCCGACCACTTACTATCTTGCCTCTCGCTTCCTCGCCACTCACGAGACCAACTCTCAGGTCTTCAAATTCTGAGATCCGATGCCCCGAGATTTCTTATCTCATCACCTGGATTAAGGGGCCCATGACCTACGGAGTTCTCTGGGACTCGCCCCTCGCGATCTCCACGGCCAAACTTCTGACCTATTCCGCGCGAAGTGTCGATATGCCCGATCTCCGAGTATGGTCGCGATCTTCGTGATTCTCCACGACGAATTCAAGTCGTCGATTCTCTTCCTCTTAAGGAATCTCTCCACCTCGAAGCTTCTCCCGGTCCGAACTTTCTTCCCTCTACACTGTAGACTTCACGCCCACTTTTCTCCTTGGGGAAAATCCTGAATAAGAAACATCTCTGCACGAGACCTGTCCGCCAACCTGCTCGCTTCCCCTCGCGACCTGTTCACGAATATTCTCTCCACGGCTCTGCGACTACTTCGAAGGCCTATCCTTCCTGAGCTATCACAGCTTCTGAGTTTCTCTTGAAAACTCCCTGCACTCACTCCTTGCAGATGCTTTTCAATCACATCAAGTGTTGAAGACTTCTGACCCTGCACACTCTAGTAGCAGCAGTCTATCGATGCCTTAGCTCATAATCACAACTCTGAGGCTTCGTCCAGCCTGAGCACACCTTGCACGACTTTATATACCCAAACCAACTTCTGGGTGAACGAGAACAAGAGTTTAACTGCTAAGCCTCATCAACGCACTCTATGTGGATGAATTCAACTGCACTCTATGCAGGAATCTCCTGGATTAAACAGAGAAATAATTGAAACTCATTTCCTCATTCTCTCAGATTTCGAACCTGATATGCAATCACATACGCAGCATATAGAAGAAAAGCATAAAAAGAAGCCAATATGCAACAACATAATATTAACAACCAAGAGAGAACAAACACAGCCATGGAATTGAATCAAAGTCTTTCTTCTATTAATTCAAACTGTACATGGGTGTTCTCCACAACTTCTCTGCCCTTCTCTGCTTGCTCACGATAATGATAATAATGCTAATGTTAATCAAATACAATAATACAAAGGAGGGTGCCTATATTCCGTTTTCCCTCTCGAAAGTAAAACTGTCTAATCTAGACATAATTATTTTATCTACCTGCATTAAATCTAATAAATGCCTCAGCTACCTAAGGACGAGATCTTATCCGCTCAAGGTCCCTTACAATGTATAAGTGCGCTTCTTATAAATGCTTTCATTTAAATGGCGGTGCAACAATTGCAAAGTATTTCAAAACATATGTGTTGGCACTGTCCAGCTGTAATTGCTCCACGCGCTGGCTCGCTTGATAAGTTGTGGATGCTCCTGCATCAAGAAGTTTGTTTCTGGAGTTTCATACAGGGAAAAATCTCCATTGGAAATTGTATGCACAAATTTGTGTGGACCCATGCAAACACCTTCTTTAGATGGTAATGTTTATTTTTTGACATTTATGGATGATTTCAATAGAAAAAATTGTGTGTATTTGTTGAAGAAAAACTCTGAAAATGAGAGTGGTAAGTGTATTAAAGTCTTGAGATCAGAAAAGGGAGGTGAGTATATGTTAAATAATTTCATTGAGTTTTGTCTTTCCCATGGAATTAAGAGACAATTTATTACTCGTTATACTGCACAACAAAATGGAGTGGCTAAAATGAAGACTCGAACCATCATGAACATGGCTCTGTATGCGGAAAGAGAAGAACCTTCGAAATGAATATTGGGGATATGTTTTTATTTGTTCAATTTATCTTATGAACAGATTCTGACTAAGAGTGTGAAGAACCATTCTCCCCAGGAAGAATGGAGTGGTAAGTGTTGTAGTGTGTTTCATTTAAGAATTTTTGGGTGTGTAACTTATGCACATTTACCTGAAGAGATGAGGAGAAAGTTGCATGACAGAGGTGAAAAGTTTATCCTTGTTGGATACAGTGAAGAGTCTAAGGAATATAGACTTTATAATCCCATCACCAAGAATTATTTAATCATTAGATATGTCGAGTTTAAAGGAGAAGAGGCTTGGGATGGAAGCATTTACAAAGTTGTTTGAGGGGGAGTTGAAGTATCCCATGGACATGATGATGGAGATGAGCATGTCGTACATGGTGGAAATTTGATTCCACATGAAAATACACCTGCAACAAGAACTCGTGTAAGGCCAACACCAGATATCAACGCATCACAATTTAGAACACCCTGCAGGTCCCGGTGGACAAAAAACATGATCAAAGGTAAGTAATGAATAAAATCCTACTTTAGATTCATTAAAGAACATACTTAAATGTCAGAAGACTAAAAGTTTAAGAGAATTAAATTACCAGAATGGTGAAATAGATTAGGTTTCAAATTTTGCATCGATTGCATATGATCCTATAAATTTTGATGAAGTTGTTAAAGATGTAGTTTAGCTAGAAGCCATGGATGAAGAGACCGATTCCATTGAAATAAATAATACTTGGGATATTGTTGATTTTCCTGAAGGTGGGAATAGTATTGGTGTTAAATGGATTTATAAAACTAATATGAATGTCGAAGGAGAAGTTGAAAAACACAAGGAAAGACTTGTAGCTCAGGGGTTCAGTCAACAACCCGACATTGATTATAATGAAACCTTTGCACATGCAACCATACTTGAAACAATCATTATGGTTTTATCCATTGGAGCTCATAATAAATGGAGCATGTACCAGATGGATGTTAAGTCAACATTTTAAAATGGATTTCTAGAAGAAGAGGTTTATGTGAAATAACCTCTAGGATATGAGATTGATGGACACGAAGTTAAGGTCTATGGTTAAAGAAAGCGTTGTATGGATTGAAACAAGCACCAAGAGTATGGTAAAATAATATTGATGAATACTTGAATGGTGAAGGATTCAACATGAGTACGAGTGAGCCAACTATGTATACAAAGGTAAATTAGGAAGGTAAAATCTTGCTTGTTTATTTGTATGTTGAGGATTTGATTTTCATTGAAGATATTTCAATAGATGATTTTAAGACATCCATGAAAGCTTAGTTTGAAATGATCGATTTAGGGATGATGAAGTATTTTCTTGGCATCAAAATAAATCAATCTAAAGATGATATTTTTATTTTTCAAACTAATAATGAAAAGCACATATTGAAAAGGTTTAGGATGGTGAACTGTAAACTAGTTGTAACACCAATTACAATTGGCACAAAAATCAGTAAGAATGATGAGGGATCATGTGTTGATCTTACTCTGTATAAAAGACTGGTTCGAAGTTGTATGTATTTGATAGCAACAATTCCTGATATAATGTTTGTTGTAATTTTCATTTCCATACTTATGGAGACTCTAAAGATTACTCATTGTCAAGAAGGAAAAAGGATCCTAAGATCTATTTCGGGAACAACAAATTATGGCATCCAATACACATCAAATTCAAATTTTGATCTAATTGGATATATTGATAGTGATTTTGCAAGTTTTACTGATGATAGAAAGAGAACATCGAGATATGTGTTCAATTTTGGATCAAGAGCAGTAACATGGGAATCAAAGAAGTGGCCCATTATGACTTTATCTTTTGTTGAGGTAGAGTATGTTGCAGTGACAAAAACAACATGTCAGATTGTGTCGATGGGAAGGATTATGACTGAGTTGTTCCATGAACAACAAGAACCAATTCGTATTTTTTGTGATAATAAATCAGCCATTACTATGTCACGTAATCATGTTTTCCATAAGAAGAGTAAGCATATTGATACAAAGTATAATTTTATTGGAGAGATGATAAACAATGATGGAATTTCTATAGAGTTTTGCAGATCTAAAGATCAATTTGCAGACATGTTTACAGAGCCCTTAGCAAATGAATTGTTTGAAATTCAAAAAACAAACTTTGGGGTTTCTGAACTATAATAACATTTTTGGTTTGGAAACAATCTAGTATTGTAGAGTTTTGTTTTTTGGTAAAATGATTAAGCAGGAGAATGTTGGAAGATTAAACATTCCACCTCCCAAAAGATGACTCATCTCAACCGATCAAATTGTGAAGAGGTGATCACCTTATCCATTCAATATTTGAAGAGTTATCACCATCACACTGCTTTATATCTATCTCTTTGGAGTGGGAAAGGGGCACCACCGTTAAAATAATTAAATCTATAAAATGTTGAAGGGTTGTGATTGTATTATTTTAACTAGTAGTTTTTGTCTGGTTATGTAACCAAATTGAGATTCGAAAGCTCTCTCTCTCTCTCTCTCTCTCTCTCTCTCTCTCTCTCTCTCTCTATATATATATATATATATATATATATATATATTGAACTTTCAAATATCAATTTGGTTACATAACCACACAAAAACTGCTAATTAAAATGATACAATCACAACCCTAATTTAAAACTGCTAGTTAAAACTGCTAATTGAACAGGTAATTTATAATAATTTTTTTAGAGTGTTAACAAGGGATTTTATGCTCTGCTCATGTTTGAATTTGAGTTTGTAAACTCAGGTTAAATGTTTAGATTTATTGATGTTGATACAAAGTAATTTGTTTGAACTAATTTTGCTAAAGTTGTTCTTGATTTATTTCAAAAAAAAATTATGTAACAAAGTATTTGATTTTCTTGTGTGATGTTTTGGTGTAGCATGCTATTGATATTCAGTACAAAAGTACTGGGTTGAATTATTGTTGCAGGGAATGATTTTTTGAAGCTATCTTTTTGTTGTAATATGAGTTTTAGTTTATTGTTGTAACTCCCATGTTCTTCTGCAAATTTGTTTGTTGTAGCTCTTTGTTTTTCTACAACTTGTCAACTTGCAGCATCTATTGTGTTACGTTGCAACACTCTGTGTTGTTGCAATTCCCATGCAACCTTCACAAATCCCCCTTCTCCAATATTCTCACTAAATTTTTATATGGAAACCTTCAACTCATCTAGAGTGAGCGCACGAGACTTTGTTGCTTTTAGCACCATTGTCATGGAGTAGACTGGAATCCAATACATTCATAGTCCTTAAAATTAATTTCTTATTATATATTATTGTTATTGTTGGAGAAGATAACCTAGACTTGTAATATTTAAATCCATAACTTATTGAGCCGGAAAAATGACCTATTTTTCATAAGTAATAAAGACATGAAGTCAAAGAAGAAATAAAATTGTTATAAATGAAAATAACATCATTTAAAGGAATATGCATTATATATCAGAGAGTCCTTGATCTATTGATCTATTATCTAAATCAATTGATGAGATTCTTGGTAATTAATAATTAATTTGTGTAGACATTATTTATCCGTAATACCTATATCCCTTATGTTCATCATATTTTCTATAAATCAAGATATTTAAAAAATTATTGTATTTGGTGACCTTCTAACCTTTTCTATCAATTGTAGAAAGATATTTCTAAAATTTGGTGTATTGAGTGATCCAAATGGATCCAAGAAGGCCAAAAATTCAAATTTCTCAGATTATGATGAAACCAACACCATCATGTAGTGCTCGTCATTTTAATTATGAAAATATAGCCTTTTTTCGAAAATGGACATCGTATGGTGAAGATACAGTGTTATGAACGTTTTCCCAAACATGCAAAAAGTCTAAGTCAACAATCTATATTGTTGACATCAACAGTACATCAACATGACACATGACAAGTACATATATGATGTGGATGACAAGAGGTATATGACTTCAACATGATGATGTGGCAACATGAGAGGTTGAAAAACGTCATGTGAATTTGGTGTTTTTCTGTTGTGATGTGGTAGGTGACTGGACTATATAGATTGACACATGGTAGTCCATGTGATGATGTGGCCCAATGACAGGTTGATGCATGGAAGTGCTATAGCGTACAATGTGGGTTGTGCATGATGACTGGTAGGTGACTATTTCACTGACTGTTTTGGTATGAGCCAATCTTGTGGTGACACATGGCCCAATCACAGGGTACCTTGTGGCACACCAAGTCAGGCCAGTAAGGCATGGATCGACCCCCCCGACCTTTGGGCACACCAACGACTTAACAACCTCCCACTAGAAACAAGGGAGGATTGGCAGGGTTTAACCACCCTCCCTTCTATTTATTTTTTGTTGTGGTATTGGAAACAGTTTGGGGATAGTGCTCGGTCGATGGGGGATATTTGTCAACCAAGGCAAGGGATTCTTGCATCATTCCACATGATTGGGACCTAATGACTAGGGCTGCAGTGCCATTGGACCAACATTCAGACACATGGTCCTCCATACAATCAAGAGTTGGCGAAAAAGGGGTGTGCCATACATATTTAGCTAAAATAGGTTTTTGACCTTGGAATTTTTTCTTTTTATGGTTTTTATGTTGATTTTAATGGATTTTGCCCAATTTTCGAGGATTTGAGCCCATATTGATGCCAAATTCTGGGAGGAAGTTGGGATGTGATGCTTAATGAATGGGACCTAATGACTAGGGCCGCAGTGCCATTGGACCAAAATTCATCCACATGGTCCTCCATACAATTGGGAGCTGGAGAAAAAGGGGTGCGCCATACATATTTAGCTAAAATAGGTTTTTGACCTTGGAAAAGGATTTTTTTTTATGGTTTTTATGTTGATTTTAATGGATTTGAGCCAATATTGATGCCAATATTTGGGAGGAAGTTGGGATGTGATGCTTAACCCCAATACCATATAAACGAAGCATTATGTAGTTTTGAAACAATTCACAAGTGACTCTTGAAGAAAGAGTTAGCCAACGACGCGAGAAGAGTAGTTGAGCTTGTGAGGCTTATTCTGGGAGTTCTACTCCACCTTTCTCAGTGTCATATTTTGGATCGGGTTCCTGAGACAGAGCATAGTATATCCGAGTTAGTAATAGAAATTATTTATTTAATTTCGAAGAATATTTTTGAGCATTCATGAATAATAAAGAAGCCTCCCACACTACAGCTAAAGGCCTAGAGACGTAGGCATATTTTTTGAACTCTGTTATCAATTTATGGTGTTCAATCTATTTATGGTTTGTCTCTTTGTGTTTCCTACAAGTTCTCTTCATTCTTTAAGTTTTTTTACCACTCATATAATTCACATGCAATGTGAGAAATGTTCTTTTTCAAATCAAATTCAAGGTGTAAATTACTAAGCACCGATTTAAGATCAAGTGGTATTAGAGCAGGTTGACTATATTGTAGGAATTGTGAATAAGCATGGGGAAAATATTGAAGAGATATACAATACATGAACTTGAGGGGATCGATCAACATATTCAACAAGAAAATGTAAAGTTGAGAAGATTGGTACCAATCCTCGAAGAAGACAAAGAAAGGCTACGAACATTGGTGTTAGCAATAGAAGAAAGGCTAGTTGAAAAATGTCCTTCTTTTAGGAGTCCAAGTCCTATCAAGGATGATGAAATTCATCCATTCTATGGGAAATTAGATGAGGAGGATTCATATAATCTCACTACTCTAGTTGAGGAGTATTTAGTAGGAGAGGCCCTAGGCATATTTTCCTCGCTAGTGGAAAGTGCTTAATATACTCTAGCTTCTCCTATAGCTAATCATGAACTGGATTTAGGCGATCAAGATATTTCCACTTTTGAAAGGAATACCAAAGTAATTCATATGAGGATGCTATCCAAGTTTTTCTAAATGAAAGGAGAAGGTCATGGAAATCATGGCGAGGATATATCTAAGCCTATCGAGGTGCAAGAATGACCAGTCTATGAAGGATTGAGATATGAAGAAGACTCTACTGATGACAAAAGTCTAGTGGTTTTTTGTACACATTGTTAGAAGTTCGGACACGATGTTGACCATTGTTGGGATCAACATATTGAAATGAAACCAACATGGATTCGAACTCATAAAGGCAAGCGAGAAGCTAAAGCTAGCAACGATGTGAACAATGAGTCACAAAAGAAAGGTAAAATGGTCGAAAAGTATAAATCTCCTTCACCTACCTTTAATGACGAACATGCTAGGGTCATGGAATTTATAAAAACAATAATTCCATGTACACATTGTGATAGTCATAACCATTGTGTTGCAGTATTGTGGAAGCAAAAAGTATACATAAAAAATATCATGGAGATAAGGAGTACAGCAAGAGAGGATGATGAAAGACTACAGGTCAAGAAGAATCCACACACGAATTCAACAAATCCAATACAAGATTCAGTAAAATCTAATGGGGTTTCAACTCAGTCCAAGAAAGACTTCATTAAATTTGTCCCAACACGAAATTGTTTCTCACATTTTCTAAGGAATGGACATTATGAAGATAGTTGTTGGAAGTTGCATGCAGAGTTGAGACGATCCAAAAATCCTGAAGTGCCAGAGAAGAATAAGAGTGTTGTAGAAGAGCAGAAGAATGACAGTGAAACTCCATCAGCAAGAGATGGGTCATCTTCTTGGAACTGGGTAGATTTTATGCCACATGTGTAAATATTTCATCGAGTCAATGTCTAGTCTACTTGATGTAATAAAAGTAATTTGATCTATGAAATCACTTACAGAGTCTAGTTAATGTTTTGTTGAGCCTAGATTATTTATTGTTTATTTTAGTCGATCGATGTATGATGTAATAACTTTTTGGAGAAACAAAACATCCAAGTGGGGAGGCGTGATCCAAATGGATCCAAAAAGGCCAAAAATTAAAAGTTCTCAAATTTTGAAGAAACCAACGCCATCGCATAGTGCTCGTTGTGTCGATTTTGGTAGTATATTATTTTTCAAAAATGGACTATGTATGTCAAAGATATTGCGTTCTGAAGTTTTTCCAAACATGCAAAGAGTCAAAGTCAATAGTTTGTATTGCTGACGTCAGTAGTACATTAACATGAAACATGAAAAGTACATATATGACGTGAATGACAAGTGGCAGATGATGTTAGCATGACATCATGATGTTGTGAGCATGTTGACATGGCAACACCAGAGGCTGACACGTGTTATGCAGATTTAGCATTTTTGGGGGCTGATGTGGTAGGTGACTGGACTATGCGGACTAAGACATGGAAGACTGTAGGATGACATGGCCCAGTGATAGTTTGACGCACGACAGTGATGTAGCATACAATGTTGACCGTGCAGGCTGAATGATAGGTGACTATGTCGCTAATGGGTTTGGTACAAGCCAATATTGTGGTGACATGTGGCCCAATCACAGGACACCATGTGGCACCCCAGATTGGGCCAATAATTCCTGGGAAAAAATTTGTTTGCACTCCATTGGTCTCAAACCTCCGAACTCCAGGCACACCAACAAATTAACAACCTCCCTTCTATTTTCGTTTCGTTGTGGTATCTATGGCAGTTTGGGGATAATAACCAATCAGTGAGGGATAGCCGTCGACCAAAGCATGGGATTCATGCACCGTTCCACATGATCGGGACCTAATGACTAGGGGTGCGGTGCCATTGGACCATCACTCGACCACATGGCCCTCCATATGACCATGATTCGATGAAAAAAGGGCACATGACACATATGTTTCAAAAATGGGTTTTTGACCTTGGAAGAGGATTTTTTTATGGTTTTTATGCTTATTTTAATGGATTTTGCTCAATTTTGAAGGACCTGAGCCCATATTGAGGAAAAATCTTGGGAGGAATTTGGGATGTGATGCCCAACCCCAATACTATATAAACCAAGCATTATGTAGTTTTGAAACAAGCCACAAGTTACTCTTCAAGCAAGAGTTAGGCAACAAATCCATAAGAGTAGTTGATCTTATGAGACTTATTCGAGGATTTCTACTCTTCCTTTCTCAGTGTCGTATGTTGCATCGGATTCCTGAGACAGAGAAGATTCTATATAATTCAGTCAGAGAATTGAGTGATGTAATTTTGAAGCATATTTTTTAGCCTTGAGGAATACTAAAGAAGCCTCCCACACTGCAGCTAAAGGCCTAGAGACGTAGGAAGATTTGTGTAACTCTGTTATCAATTTCTATTGTTGAATATGTTTATGGTTTGTCTAATCTAGGTGGATATCCAGCTAGCTCAAAACATTTTTCTGGCAATTTTGGTAATTTACTATTTTTAGCAGTTTTTAACTTTTGGGGCCATTTTGAGGGCCTAAATGAAGGTTTTTTTGGATCGAGCTTCTCAACAATGGGTAAAGGATCTGATTGATCCCCCGAAATGAATATCCTCGATGATAACTTTCCAACGAGCTATCGTGTGCCCCAAAACGAAGATTGTATGGCAAAGTTACACCCTCGGGAGGTTGATACACCAAACTACCCAAAACGGGGCCCACAAAACTGTTGTCTTTTCATCTTTCGGGGTTAGGATTTTGGATTTTATTTATGAGCGCAGTCATCACATCTCATTGTAAAATCATCTTCTTGCAAATGAGCGCAGTCATCACATCTCTTCTTAGAGATAATCCACCACCATTCCGTTAAGCTTCTTTTCCGCTGCATTTTACAGTTTCAGCTTATTTCCTTATTGAATAGAAAACCAGTTTTATTGTATCTC
>JZKD02S0062190.1:63030-76365 GCA_000966675.3 Picea glauca
CAAGAAGATGATTACAATGAGGCTCTAAAGGCCCTTTTACAGTAAACGGGAATGCCAAAAGTCCTAGACATCCAAAAACTTAACCCTAGGAGATGAAGCGCCAAAATTCATGTGGGCTCTATTTGGGTAAGTAAGTACATCAACTTCCCGGGGTCGTAACTTTTGCATACGATCTCTGTTTTAGGCGTGTGATAGCTCATTGGAAAGGTATCGTCGAGGATATTCATTTTTGGGGCTCAATCATGCCCTCGACTATCATTGAGAACTTCTATCTCGAAAAAACTTCATTTGGGCCCTCAAAATGGCCCCGGAAGTTAAAACCTGCTAAAAATAGTAAATTGTCGAAATTGCCAAAAAACCATTTTGAGCCATTTGGAAAAGGTGGGTGGCCACCAATATCCACCTGGATCACTCTTTACCCCACTAAATCTCTTTTTATTCTCTCCATGTTCCTCTCTCTATATCTCTCATTCAAGAGGATATTGGTGGCCAACCACCTATTCAAAATTCCAACTGGCTCATCTTGACAATTTTTAGTTGAGCACGTTTCTTTGTAATGGGAACAATTCTTTGTAATTGTGGGTTCTTCACTTACGGAGATATCCTGAAGACATACACAACATACAATTGGATATTGGTGGCCTCCCACCTATTCCAACTGATTTATTTGGAATTTTTCATGTCAGTACATCTTTTTTGTACATTTAGGGCCGTTTTGGGACTCTAAATAGTGTTTTCTTGGCTTGCCACAGTCAAAATATAGATGAAGTCAGATCTTGATGGAGTAATGCATAGTTATAGAGAAGACATTTCCAAGGGGCTATCACACACTTAAAACGAAGATCCTATGCAAATGTTACAACCCCAAAAGTTAATGTACTAACTTACCCCAATGATGCCCACATGAATTTTGGTGCTTCATCTCCTAGGGTTAGGATTTGGATGTCTATGGTTTTGGAATTCATGTTTATCATAAAAATTCCTTTAGAGCCTCGTTATAATAATATTCTTGTGAATGAGCATAGTCGTCACATCTCTTCTTAGAGATAAATATGCATCATTCTAGTCAGTCCCTCACTCTGTATTTTTATAGTCTCTATACATTTCTTTCATTAATAGAAATCATATATTGTTGTCTTTCTTTGTTTTTTGAAATTTTTATGTGTATTTTATTGTAATATCTCTTGTTTCATTTCATTTCGAAAATAATACGGATCAATGGTATCAAAGTAGGATGCTCTTGATCATTTTTCAGTGCATGTCCCTGATGAGGTCTGAGTATAGCAAGTTGGGTTTCGAGCTTCTCTCTATTAAGGGCATTCAATCTCGCAAACCCAAGAAACTCTCGATGGCGACAGAAAAGAGAAACGATGGAACATAATATTTTATTAACCTATTTCTTGAGAAATCTCTCGTGCAACATAGAGACAAAATGATGAAGAATGTTTCGCATATTCTTCAATTCATGTTGATAGAAACAGGCACATCTTCATCAAGCGACCACTTTGGAGGAACCTCTCCCTTCAAGGTACAAGTTGATTTTGATATTCCCGTATTTGAAGGTTTGATAGATGTGTATGCCTTAGAAAAATGGTTGAATCTGAAAGAAGGTTATTTCTCTCTTAATAATTTTTCCAACAGGAAAAATATCACCTTTGCACTCCTCAAGGCTCCCCCCCATCTCAAACATTGGTGGGAAACTAGCTGGGAGCAAAGTTCCATAGAGGAATGTGGAATATATGGGGCCGAGCCCACTTGGGATTTATTTGTGGATGTGGTCAAGGAACAATACTACCATGTTGATAACTATGAATACCACTACATGAAATGGACCACACTGCGACAAGAGAAGAGCCAAACAATGTTGGAGTTCAAAAATACTTTCCATACCTTGCACACCAAGTTGGGTATCGAATACTCTGAGAGACATCTCATTCTGAAATACGATGGGGATCTGCATAGGTACATACAAACCAAAATGGATTTCCTAAACATCTCATCATTGGGATATGCCTATCGATATTTTGTCAAAATCGCTCAGAAATTTAGGCACCAGAACAAATGGGAGTTCAGGTCTGCAAATCTGAAACAACCAAATCATGGTAAATATGACCATAACCAACATCCTCTTGACAACCATTCCAAGACACATGAGAATAAGGGTAAAGGGAAGAAGAATAATTAGACTCATAAGTGATGTGACTTCAACAAAATACCTTGGAGCAACACCGATGAATGTCGCTCGAAACAAACATTGGTGGATGAGGTAAAATATAGGGAGATAAACCCTAATTTGAAATTTGATCCAAAAAATATTGAAAATAAATAAATCATCGATGCAGACCCCAATGCTACTGTCGCTACCACAACAATTCAGCCATAAGAAGTAGTAGATCCTGAAGAGGGGGAGAACCTATTCCATTCATAGATGTGGGTGAAGAGGACCTCAATGCATTTCATTGTTCATAGAGAAAACTAGGAGAATCTCATCTCAGCTGAGGTTGTCAAATAGTTGGGGTTGACGATAACACCATAAACACAAACATATAACATTGAGTGGCTTCATCGAGGAAAACATCTCCATGTCAACCAGTAGTGTTGTCTGTTCTATGGCATCCATCCCTTCAAGGATGAGGTAGTGTGTAATGTTTCCCCTCTTGATGTCTTTGATGTTATTTTGGGAAAACCATATATGTGGAAACATCATGGTTTTTATGAGTCTTGACCCTGTAGTGTCATTATAACTCTGGGGGGTCAGGTCTATAGGATATCAGAGGTCCTTCTCACTACTATTACACAAAAATTGTTCCACAAGGTAATCTCTCATACTACAAAATCCATCCTCTTCACAGTATGTTCAAAGGATGCACAAAAGGCCACTACAACCACTACAGCCTCAACACCTTCTATCTAGTAGAATCATATTATAGAAGAGAAAACATATATTGTTCCTTCACCAGCAACAATTCCTACACAATGTTGCATCAAGACTAGAGACAACAGATTGGTGGAAAATATTCAACCCTGCCAACAACAGGTTCGTTACAACCTTCCATAGACCAAGAAACATAACTTCTCCAACAAGGAATGCATCTCAGTAAGATTCATATTCAGAAAATGCTTTCCCCTCTTCCCCGGGCACTCAATGCAATAAATTCCATTACTTCTTAAGGGGGGAGGATTGATCCAGGTGGATATAGGTGTCCACCTAGATGTTCCAAATTCCAAATATCTCATCTTGACAATTTTTAGTTCAACACATTTCTCTATAATGGGGACAATTCTTTGTAATTGTGGGTTTTTCACTTACGAGGATGTCCTGAAGCCCTACACAGCATCCAACTGGATATTTTTGGTCACCCACCTATTACAACTAACTTATTTTGGAATTTTTCATGTCAGTACATATTTTTGTACTTCTAGGGCCATTTTGGGGCTCTAAACAATGTTTTATTGTCTTGCCACAGTCAAATTGTAGACCAAGTCAGAGTTTGATGACATAATGCATAGTTCTAGAAAATACCTTTCCAATGGGATATCACACACCTAAAACATAGATAGTATTGAAAATTAATGACATCGCGAATTTAATGTACTAACTTACCCCAACGAGGCCCACATGACTTTTGCTGCTTCATCTCGTAGGGTTAGTTTTTTGGATGTCTAGGGTTTTGGCATTCATGTTTATCATAAAAAGGCCTTCATAGCCTCATTGTAATAATATTTTTGTGAAGGAGCATATTAATCACATCTATTCTCATAGACAAAGATTCCACCATTCTAGTGAGTCTTGAACTCTGTATTTCTATAGTCTGTGTACATTTATTTCATTAATAGAAATCATGTATTGATGTATTTCTCTATTTCTGGAAATTTTTATGTTTATTTCATTGTAATATCTCTTCTTTCATTTCGTTCTGAAATAATCTGGATCAATATCTACCCCTATCTCTCTCTCTCTTCCTCCCTTGATCCCTCCCTCACTCCCTCCTCCCCTCCCCTCCCCTCCCCTCCCCTCTCTCTCTTTATCCCTCCCTGCCTTGATCCCTCTTGTAATCCCCCACCTCTCTTCCACTCTCCCATTCCCCTCCCTCTCTCTCCCACCCATCTCTCTCTTTCTCTCTCTCTCTCCATTTATCTCTTATATTTATCTTCCTCCCTCCCCCCTCTCTTTCTCCATATCATATTCACCTCTCTCTCTCTTTCCCTACCTATCGCCCATTCTATCCCTCACCCCCCCCTCTCTCTCTCTCTTGCATCTATCCCCCTCTCTCTCCTTCCCTATGTCTTCCCCCTCGTCTCTCTCTCAATCACTTGTTCGCATTCTCACTCATTTAATGTCTCCCAATGTCTCTCTCTTACCCCCTCCTTTTTCCCTCTCTCCCACTTTCCCTCTATATCTTCTCCACTCCTTTCTTTCTCTCTCTTTACCTCTCTCTCTCTCCCTGCCTCTATTTCTCTCTCCCGCTATTCCTCCCTCATCTTCACCTCCCATAAGAACAATCAGTATGCCTTTTTATCTCTTTATCTCTCTTTTACTCATTATCTCATCCCATCCCTCTCTATCACTGATCCAGAATTAGATCTAGGGACCAAAATGGGTCCAGGAAGGCCTAAAAATAAAATTTCTTAGAATGTCTTCAAAATGGATGTGTGCGTAGAACGTGTCGATACAAACCCAACACAACTTGAACGGGCTCAAATGGACGTCATATGTGAATGATATCGCGGTATGTTCATTTGGCCAAACACGCAAAAAAATCTTGACTGTACAGTCCTTACAGTCTGTATAGTGCTTATGTGGAAGTTGACTATACATGTCATACGACTGTACATATGACATGTAAAGGTGTGTTGGTGCTAATGTGGTAGGTGTATATGGATGAGTTAGATCGTGACATGTGGCACAATTGCAATGGTGACATGTGGCACCACTGCAAGGGTGACATGTGGCACGATGTTGACGTGGCAGGTACAATCAATACACTGACAGGGAAGATATGTGGCATATTGAGTCGGATGGAAGTAGTTGAATAATGCTCTGACATGTCGTAGTTATTGGTGAATGTGATGGTGCCATGTGGCACCCCTCTACTGGTCAACGATATGCAAAAATTATATGACTCCTGGGGAGTTATCTCCATGACCTATGGTCTGGCCTAATGGTTTGGTAGGGTCGGGCTACGAGCCAGCCATCGGTGTTCCTTGACATGAGTTTTGGCAAAGTTATATATAAAGTAATGTGTGTGAAATGGCATGGGGTAAAGGGTCAGGGCTAGGCCCCAGCTCGTGGTTGTTTGCAAACCATATAACCCAATTGTTATACATTGGCACACACATTTTTTTATAGGTATAGCCCTGATGCATCCATATGACCTACACACATGACCACACTATTATATGTTTGGTGCGTGGTTAGTACATATTCCTAAGCCTGCGGTTCTCAATCCTTCTAGCATGTGACCCAGACTACATCGTTTTGTTTGGGTGGGAATGTTATGGTTAGCACTTGATCGGTCGGGCTAGCCCACCGACAAAGGGAGTAACCAAGGGATAAACCATATGCAGTATAACCTATATTTTGAGTGTGTGGAGGGTTTAGCCAAGACCATATGGTCGATATGCACGTGACCAGGAGCTTAAGTCGGGGGGGCAATGCACTAACACTTAGCACGAGGCCACATGGTGGGAACCCATATGCCCATGAGCATGGATTTTGGGGGTTTCACCCTTATATTTTACAAAAGTGGGTATTTCAACATTGTATTATGATTTTTAAGTGATTTTCTCAGCAGTTTTCAGAGATTTTGGCCAATTTTGGGGGATATTGGGCCTTTTTTTAGGCCAGATATTTGGGGGAATTTTGTAGGTTGTTACCCACTTATGGCATATACAAAATAGAGGCTCTTGAATCCATGGGAGAGGTTCATAATAGGAAAATTATTAAGGATTTTTAAGCCCAAGCCATTTGTATGCAGGGAAGACATTGAGGAGAGCACCTTTGCGGGCCATTTCTGGGAGCTCCGGTCATCCTTTTTCAGTGCCGTCAACTTTGTTCGGTTATTGAGATATGATAGAACAAGAATAGATTAGTTTGTAACATTTTTAGAAATGTTATGATTTACTTTTAAATATTTTTAATAGAAATGAGAAATCCTCACCCACTAACACATAGGCCCGGAGACGTAGGCGAGATTGTTGAACTCCGTTATCACTTTTGTGTTTTATGGGTTTTTTTTCTTCATGATTATTTTCAGATATATATATTGTCTTATGGCTTCTATGTTTCGTCTTTCATTCTTCCTCTTTCATTAGTTTTCCTAAATGGTAAAATAACTCATGCAAGATAACTCAACCATTGTCGTTTAAAAGATCTTTTCAGATCAAGTGGTATTAGAGCTAGTTGACATTTGGTTTTTGAGTTTGCATGATTACCAGGGAAAACGTGATTCATGGTGAAGGTGAGATTGTTGAAGAGAATACATTGATTGTATTGAGAAAGAGAAATTCTTAAAGTGATAAGATGGCATCAGAAGAGGGACTTTCTCATGATGAGAAAGAGTTTTGAAAGACTTTCTTCACCATGTCAAAGATGATGAAGGTTTTGTATGAGGATTACTTGGAATAGAAGAGACCGAATCTAAGTGAATATTAAAAGGTAAAAATTGAAAAAGGAGAGGATCCTCCTCAAATTCCTCCTTCACCTCCTTCTTCACCATCAACTTCTTCTTCTTCAAGTTCAAGCTCCAAATCCATCGCAAGAGAACATGTCCATAAACATAAACAACAAATGCATTTACTTAAGCTTGATGTTAAATTTTTATTACCTATGTATGATGGTGAAGTCAATGGAAAGAGGCTTGATTATTGGTTCAGACTGATGTACGTTTATTGCAGTGTGCAACAAATAAAGGATGAGACCACTGAAATAAAGTTGGCTTTTCTTCAACTTGCAGGCACAACACTCATTTGGTGGCAAAGCAAGTTGTAAAATGGCAGACAACAAGTGGGTAATGTACTTCCATCATGGAAAGTTTTTGTTTCTGCACTTAGAAAGAAATTCTATCCTTTGGGTTATAAACATAAATCTTTAATTGAATAGAAAGGTCTTAAACGAAGAAAGGGACAAACAATGCAAGAATACCGAGATGGATTTCATAAAATGGCATTGACATTAGATATTCCTTTACATACGCAAGAATATCTTATGAAATATATAGGAGGTTTACCTACACATATTCGAAACATTGTATTTATGTTTGGACCTACTAATATTGATGAGGTTTATGTTCAAGCTACATACATTGAGGTAGGGAAAATAGGGGTTGGTGTAACAGGGGAATCATCTGCAAGAAAAGAAGACAAAAGAAAGTGGAATGGAAGGAAGGAAAATTCAGTGGCAAGAAAGGAAGAGAATCCCTTTTGCAAGCATTGCAAGAAAGAAGGGAATGATGAGGACCATTGTTGGAAATTGCATCCCAAGAAGAGACCAAATTGGATCAAAGAAAGAAAAGGGTGGAAAATAGTTGCAGCAACAACATGACCAACAAACTTGGGATCATATTCAAGTGATGAATCTAAAGTTTCATTGGTTAGTTTGACGGGTAAAATTGGTGATGGATTTGATTCTAGAAGTAAATTGTTTCACATAAGGGTCATTATGAGACATACTAAGGTCGACACATTGATAGATAGTGGATCTCAATATAACTTGATTTCATAAGAATTGGTTAATCAATTTGGATTAACCACGCAGATGCATCATAAGCCTTACACACTTAAATGGATAAGAAACAATCATCAATTGCACATAAAAAAGAAATGTACATTTATGTTTGCAATTTCATCTAAGTTTGTGGATGAGGTAATATGTGATGTGGTGCCACTCAATGAATGTGGAATGGTCTTAGGAAGTACTTACTTGTATGATCATAAAGAAATTTTCTACAGGGAAAATAATTAATATCACTTAATCAATGTAGGTCAAGAATATGTTGTACATGCTCATTATGTAAAAGAAAAAAAATATCTTCAAACAATGGAAAAAATTAAGAAAGGTGGCTCATCCAAGAAACACAACTATAATTATTTCAAATCCAGTAATTGATGTTAAGAAAGAACAAGAGATGATTTTAGAATGGAAGATCAATCACACATTGCTTCAGGAAAAGCTAATGTCATGAAAGTATTACAAACATATTAGCTCATTTGCTGTCATATTTTTTATTTTATAATTAGTAATGTTGTCAACATGGATGATAGTGGCTTCAGTAAGATGTGACAAAGTACAAGTGGCTAACAATATACTGTCAGTTATCATGGTTTTTTTATAGTTGATCTTGATGACACAGGTCCACGAGACAAAGTTTAAAGATAGGGAATAATTCGAGTGGCATATCCCGCACTTGATGACTGGTCAGTAACCTTTTGTATGACCAAAAGGTCTTTAGTGGGGAGGTGTGATCCATAATTGGATCTAGGGAACAAAATGGGTACAGGAAGGCATACAAATCAAATTTCTCATAATGTCTTCAAAACGGACGTATACAAACTCAACACAACTTGAACGAGCTCAAATGGATGTTGTATACGAAATATATAGCGGTATGGTCATTTGGGCCTTAGCCAAATAGGCCAAAACAAATTTGACTGTACAGTCCATACAGTGCTGATTGTTCAGGCCATACAACCATATAGATGATGTGGCAAGGTGCGTTGGCACTAACGTGGTAGGTGTAGATGGACGAGTCATATCATGACACATGGCACGATGATGACATGGTAGGTATAGTCAACATGCTGATAGGGAAGATATGTGGCATGCTGACTAGTTTGGCAGTGGTCAAATCATGCTCTGACATGTGGAATTTATTGGCAAATGTGACGGTGCCATGTGGCCCAGTCCTGGGCTTCCATGTGGCACCTTTCTATTGGTCAACGGTATGCAAAAGTTATATGACTCCTGAGGAGTCAACCCCATCACCTTTGGTCTGGGCTAATGGTTTGGTAGGGTTGGGCTACCAGCCCACCCTTAGTGCTCCTTGACATGTATTGTGGTAAATTTATATATAAAGTGACGTGTGTGTAATAGTGGAGGGTTAAAGGTTCGAGGCTAGGCGCCAACCCATAGTCATTTGTAAACCATATAAACTAGTTGTTATACATTGGCATACACTTTTTATTATAGGTATAGCCCTGATGCATCCATATGACCTACACACATGACCACACTATTATATGTTTGGCGTGTGGTTAGTACATATGCCTCAACCCCTGGTTCTCAATCCTTCTACCATGTGACCTGGATTACACCATTTTGTTTGGGTCTGGATGTTATGGTTAGCGCCTGGTCAGTCGGACTAGCCCGCCGACCAAGGGCATAACCCATGGATAAACCATCAAGGGTATAACCTATATTTTGAGCGAGTGGAAGGTTTAGCCACGACCATATGGTCAGTACACAAGTGACCAGGAACTTAAGTCGGGGGGCTAACGCACTAAAAATTAGCCTGGGGTGACATGGTGGGCACCCATATTCCCAAGAGCACGCATTTTAGGGGCTACACCCTTATATCTTACAAAAATGGTTTTCCCAACATTGTATTATGATTTTTTAGTGATTTTCTGAACAAGTTTGATAGATTTTGGACAATATTGGGGGATATTGGGCCCTTTGTGAGGCCAGATATTGGGGGGAAGTTGGGAGGTTGTTACCCACTTATGGCCTACATAAATCAGAGGCTCTTGAAGCCATGAGAGAGGTTCAGAATAGGAAAATGATGATGTATTGTTAAGCCCAATCCATTTTTATGCAGGGAAGTCATTGAGGAGAGCACATTTGTGGGCCATTTCTAGGAGCTCTAGTCATTTGTTTTTAGCTTCGTCAATTTTGTTGGGTTCTTGAGATTTGGTAGAAAAAGACCAGATTATTTTGTAACCTTTTTGGCACTATTATGATGTACTTTTAAATATTTTGAATAGAAATAAGAAATCCTCACCCACTGAGACAAAGGCCTGGAGACGTAGGCGATATTTCCGAACTTTGTTATCACTTTGGTGTGTCATGCTTTTTTGTTCTTCATGATTATGTTCAAATCTGTATATTATATCATGGTTGCTATGTTTCCTCTCTCATTCTTCCTCTTTCCTTATTTTTCCTAAATGGTAGAATAACTGATGAAAAATAAATCAACCATTGTCGATTAAAATATCTTTTCGGATCAATCACTTTCTCTATCTCTCTATCTCCCTAGCTACTTCTCTCTCTCTCTCTCTCTCTCTCTCTCCCCTTTTGAGCCTCTCTAATTTTTTTTCTCTCTCTCTATCCCCTAATCTCCCCCCTCTATACCTCCAAACCTCTATCTCTCTCTCACACTCTCACCCACATTCTCTCTCCCCCTCTCTCACTCTACCCCTATCTACATCCCTCCCTCTATCTTTCCCTCTCACTTAAACCTCTCTCTCTCACACACATACATACACTTGAACATTGTATTTCTATCTCCCCCTCCCTCTTTCTCTCCACCCTCTGCCCTTTGATTCAGACCTATCGACCCTCTGGTCGATAGCCACTCATAGGATCGTTCGGATTCTCCTTTGAGTGATATTGGCTCTTTTGGATTCCCTACTAGAATCTATTTTCGAATTGATCCACGGGTCCTTTCGCAACTCACAATCTTGCAAGTTCACAAGTCGTGACTCCCAACTCTTCCTTCTCAAATCCACGATACATGAGATCATGAAATAGTTACGGCTCCTTCTCTATCAGCACCCTCCTTACACGACCGTCGTCTAGGCTAAGCGCTAGCACTTCTCGCCTCTCGTGCCTTTGCGAGTTCCAAGATCCCACCTTCGCACCTTTCTTTCCTGAACCCCCAAGAGGCGATATTGAATTTTCTCCTCTCTTTCTCGCTACTCGCGACTTCGCAAGTTGAAGGCTCGAACTTTTGTTCCCTTGTCTCCCGAGTCCCCGAGATGTGAGAGGTCAACGAGATGTTGACTTCTTCCAATATGTGACAATTGTCCGTCGGTCCGCTTCCTGGGCCCACCTTGCGGTTCTGCCACGTGTTTCCTCCGTGCCTTGGATCTCGACACTTCATGCCCTTTTCAATTGAGAGTAACTCCTCTCAACCTCCGAACCCCCAAACACACGAAATGTGGTGGGGTTCTTGATCCAACGGTCCTCCCGTCACCTAGATTCGACAACTATCCACGCTCCTTGCGATTTCGCCACTCGCGAATTGGAGCACCCAAGTTTTGGCTCTCGCCTAGAGAACCTCAAATTTCATGAGATCTTTCGATCTCTGCCACCTGTCCTCCTCCTAACGGATGGTTGTGATTTTATCGCAGTTTCGAGACTTTGGGACTTTCGAGACAAAAGTCTTGACCTCTTATGCTCTGATATGGAGAAACGGTGAAATTTCGACATGTCGTCTGTGCGAGTCCCATGATAAAACTTCCCACCTTTTTAGAGTTTTCGCACTTCGCAACTTCACAAATCAGGATGTTATGCTCTTGGTTCTCTGACTCACGAAACCACGATATGGTCAACAAAGTCTGACCGCCCTGTTGGCGAGTGTGCAACCTGTCCACTCTCAGATGGACGGTCCTGATTTTATTTGCAGCTTCGGCACTCCTGAAGTTGAAGAGTCTCCCTTTTTGAACTTTGATCCCAAATCCCCGATATGGGTGATCTCGCGACATGTGTCCTCCCAATCCGATGGTTCATATTTTCTTGTTGTTTCATGGCTTTGCCTTTTGCGATTTCGTGAATCTTGATGCAAAGGTTTCGACTCTTCAACCCATGAAACCCCGAGGTGCGAATAGTGGCTCTATTCTCCCCTGAGCTTAAACAAAAAACACACTCCTCTACAAGATATGACAGTTCTCATGACTTCGATAATTCTCCATGGAGAATTCCGATCATCCAATTCCTCCTTGACGATTCCTGCGAAATGAACATGGTATTTCTTTTCGGAACTTGTCCTCCTGCAAAACACCTTCGCTATGACTTATTACAACTCCTCAAGTGACTCTCTTTCTTGAGCTTTCTCCACAACTTTGAGTCTTCAAGACGACTCTTGCATGCACTCCTTGCGGAAATTCTTCAAATACTTCCAAGTATTTGAATTCTTAGAATCTGTGAACTCTCCTACGACAATAGTCTTTTCAACAACTCCCTCAGGTTGCAAACTCTGAGACTCTTCTCGACCTGTGCACTCCTTGCACGACTCCTGTGCTCAACTTACACTTCTGTGAGAATGAGAACAAGGTTATCTCTTCTGAGCTTGTAGAGACGAACTCTGACTTCTGTCAACCCACACCTTGCGGGAAATTTCACTACACTCCTTGTAGGAAAACTCTTTCTCAGACAGAGAAACAATTGAAACTCATTCTTTACTCTCCCTCTCTTCATATTTCAGACACTAAATATGAAACCATACATTCACACACCAAAGAAAATGCATAACAGAGAGTAAACAATCCTATATCAATCAACATGTACAACACATAAAGCAATTGGACACCATGAGTTTGAACTAAAGATTTCTTGTATTAATCCAAAACTTCTATACATGGGGTCTTCTACACAGTTTTGTACTCTCCTATGCTCTCTGCTCTCTTGATTGATTATGCTGCCAATGTTACAATGATACAAGTGAGGGTGTCTATATCTTTTTTCCCTCCTCACTCCTAAAACTGTCTAATCTAGGAATTCAAGTTTACCTACCTACATTCATTAACATAAATGCCTCTTAGTCCTTCAAACAAGAGTGGTACGCTCAAGGTCTGATTACAATTAAGAAGTATGCCCTTCCTTAACTATTACATTTAAGTTTGGTGCATCCCACTTCAAAATATTTCAAACAAATCATCATGTGCCCAAAATGCGTTGGTGTGTGCCCCATGCTCGCTTGACGTTGGCGATGCTCCTGCATCACCCTCCTCTACCTCTACCCCTCTTTCAGTCTATCTCTCCCCCACTATTCCCCCCCATCTTCATCACCCTCCCTCTCTTTCTCTCTATCCCTACTTTTTTCCTTCCTTCCCCCCTTCTCCCTTTCCCCAACCCCTCTCTCTCTCTCTTTCTTTCACACTCTCTCTCCCTAACCATTTCTCTTCCCCCCCTTCCCTTTCTCTCATTGTCTCCCTCTCCCTTTCTCCCTCACTCTTTGTCTCTCCCCCATTACCTTTCTCTCATTATATCCTTCCATATTATTATCCTTATCTACCACTCTCTCTCCCTCTACTATTATCTCTCTCCCACTACTCTCTTTCACACACACTCTCTCACTAAATATCACTCTCTGTCTCCTTCTCTCTCTCTCTCTCTCT
>JZKD02S0062190.1:101815-125136 GCA_000966675.3 Picea glauca
GATACATGTTTGGTGCACTTGTTGATGTATGGATGATATACTTGAGACACTTCATTGATTAAGATACATGATTGTGGCACTTGGTTCTTGGTAGAGACATATCATGAGTGATATGGCACTTGGTTGAGGCACACGGTTGGCATGTTGGTAGACTCATATAGTTTATGCACTCCATTGATGATATCTTATGGCATATGATATGGTATTTATGTACATGGTTGATGTACATGGGTATTGTGCATGGTTGGCACAAGATGTACTTGGTTGATATTTTCATTGTTGACATATCTTTTTCTTCATGATGTATAGTATGGCATGAACTTGATGCATGGACAAGTCCAAGGACCGTCATAGAAAGAGTATTTGTACTATGTTTTGGTTGAGCACTAGCATTTGCAGCAGAAGCATATTGCAGTGGTAGCATATTGTTCATAATGCAGAGAAGATAGGAGGAGACATACCCATAGGGGGAGTCATTTTTCTTCCCATGATTCTAGGAGGAGATATTTATCATATGCAAAGATAAATACTTTAAAAAGAGACCTATACCTAGAGAAAGAGAACATAAGCATAGTTCTAGGGGAGTCATGGTCACAGGGGGAGAATGAGATATATATTTTCAGCATTACATTAGAGTGATATCCCTTGTTCAAAAGGGGAGAGATTATTCATAGGAAGATCAAATGAATACAGACAGGGGGAGAATCCCCAAGGGGAGAATGACCCTTTTCCATTGATGTCAAAGGGGGAGATATAGTCACATTGATCTGATTGAGATTCCTATTGATGTAGAGAAATTCTTTGTCTACATGTTGCCATCAATGATTGGTGTTGACATCAATGTTGGTATTGCCATCAATACCAAAGAGGGAGATTGTTGGATCATGTTATCATTGATGCCAAAGGATTCATGTAAAAGGATTTATGTCATAGTATAATAATGTACTAATTTATGGATCATGTATTGACCTTGATGGCAATGGATTGATGTTAAGAGGAATCATCGTCGTATGTGTAGATGAATATTGATGAATGAGTTGTCGTTGATATATGATGGATAGTTGGATTGATTTAAAGATGACTCATTATTGTCTTTTCATGGTTGTACAAATGGATGAAATCCAAATTGGTCCACTTATGGTGAAATACCTCATGGGAAGATGCTTTGTGGTGAACTCCAAAGTGGTTATTTTCTTTTCATGGTTGTACAAATGGATGAAATCCAAAGTGGTCCCCTTATGGTGAAATCCCTCATAGGAAGATTCTTTGCGATGAACTCCAAAGTGGTCCCCTTATGGTGAAATACATCATGGGAAGACACGTTGTGGTTGAGTTATCCTAGTAGTATGATTAGAGAACCCATGCTTAATTGTGGAATAATGAGATGAAGATCACTGAATGTGATCCAGATTTTATGAGCATAATGAAATTACTACAAATTAATAACATGTTCTCAACACAAAATAATAGAGATACAATAAAATTGGTTTTCTATTCAATAAGGAAATAAGTTGAAACTGTAAAATGCAGTGGAAACAAGCTTGCTGGAATGGTGGTGACTTATTTCTGAGAAGAGATGTGACAACTGTTCTCATTTGCAAGAAGATCATTACAATGAGGCTCTGAAGGCCTTTTTACAATAAATAGGAATGCAAAAAATCCTATACATCCAAAAACCTAACCGTAGGAGATGAAACGCCAAAAGTCATGTGGGCCCCATTTGGGTAAGTTAGTACATCAACTTCCCGGGGTCGTAACTTTTGCATACGATCTCTGTTTTAGGCATATGATAGCACATTGGAAATATATAGTCAAGGAGATTCATTTTTGGGTATCAACCATGACTTTGGATATCATTGAGAAGGTCTATCCTGAAAAACCTTCATTTAGGCCCTCAAAATGGCCCCGGAAGTTAAAACTGCTAAAAATAGTAAATTGCCGAAATTGTCAGAAAACTGTTTTGAGCTAGCTGTAAGAGGCGGGTGGCCACCGATATCCACCTAGATCAGAATTTGTGAGTGAAAATATCCTATATGGATATTTCTTGTAAATCCATTTTCATTGGTATGTGGAACGTCACATAACTTCTCACAGTCTACGAGTTATGGCCTTACGAAGTTGGAGGACCCTCATATGTTGGCTTGAAGCCTGAAAAGGTCAAAGAAGTCAAAGTTCTTGAAAATAAGAGATTATTTAAATAATAAAGTGAAGTGACAAAATCAAAGAGGGTTATTTAAATAATAAAGTGAAGTGAAAAAGTCAAAGAGGATTATTTAAATAATAAAGTGAAGTGACAAAATCAAAGAAGATTATTTAAATAATAAAGTGAAGTGAAAAAGTCAAAGAGGATTATTTAAATAATAAAGTGAAGTGACAAAATCAAAGAGGATTATTTAAATAATAAAGTGAAGTGACAAAGTCAAGGAGGATTATTTAAATAATAAAGTGACAAAGTCAAAGAGGATTATTTAAATATTAAAGTGAAGTGACAAAATCAAAGAGGATTATTTAAGTAATAAAGTGAAGTGACAAAGTCAAAGAGGATTATTTAAATAATAAAGTAAACGGAGAAATTTCTAATTATGGAAAGTGGTTATAATAAGGTTAACCCTAAAATGAGGAAAATGGGTTAAGTGTTCAAGTGGATATTGGATACATGGACAAGTGGCAAATTGGGAAAAGTTGGACATAGGTGACTATGTGGACAGAGTGGCTATGTCGACAAAGTGGCCTAGAAGATGCTTCTAAGGAAGCAAAGGTCTCTTGTGAAAATCATCTCTTGAGCATAGCTTGAAGAGCATATAAAGGGGTTGAAGAACAAAGAGCGCCTATAGTTGGATGAAGTCATGGAGATTTGAGTGTGAATTGATGCCAGGTTTTTGAAGTCAGAGGCAAGTTCTAGATCTATATTCCATGGGCTTAGATCTTCCATGGAAACTCTGGTATGGTTACATAGTTGTCTTGATGGATATCCTTGCTTATTGTATGGTGAATGCTTAAGGAATTCTTGGTATGCATTGTGTGATATGGTTATGTTGGTTGATTGATAGAGTGAGAAACACTCTTATGATTCAATACTAATATGATCTCCAGAGTATTTTGATTTCTTATACATGACTAAGTAGCATTCATATTGTATGGTTGAGGAGAATTAATAAGTTTTGTGAGATAATATATGTGTTGTGATTGGTTATGGTTATTATGGGACAATGAAAGACATAAGTAGATGTGACTAAAGGATGAAAAGGATATAAGTTTTTCATAGAGATAAAACCATATGGAATATGCAGGTTGTCGTACATATTGGTCGCATACATACATGAGTTGTACTACTGGTAGGGAACGTACCTACGCGTGTTTCACTACTTGTTGACAAATTGGTATCTGTTGAAGATTTATTCCACTTCTCAGTTGGTGTTGAGTTGTGTAAGATGAGTCTTGCATTGTAGAGCTGGTGCTCTTGTGGAGTTGTAACTATATTCATTTGTTGTTGATAACCCAAGGATTGTAGTCCGTAATAAAAATAAAATTGTACATACATATTGTGTTCTTTGTGTTCCTTGTGGTGATGAATTATTAATGATATATGTTGATGTTATATGTTTTTGATATATGTTCACATAAAAATGATTATAAATGATAGTAATGAGTGTTGAGTAATTGGTGATTTCTAGCTAATAAGTTAAGGGAAGTTTGAAAAATATCCCTACACTAATTCACCCCCCCTCTCAGTGTGATCAGTGTGTCCAAAAATAAATTCTACCATCATATATGTGGCCTTATAATGAACGGTCCATATTGAATATGAAATTACAATATTTTAAAAGGAAATTTTCCCAAAACTTTATCCTCATAGGTCCTTCCCCTAAGGCGCCAAAAGGGGGGGTGGGCTCCAATAAAGTGTCACCTCCCCCTTGGACCCCCCTTGACCCCCCGTGCTCTATATGTGGGGGGAAATCCCCCCACACACCCCGCTAGGTAATGGGGTACAAATGCGGCTAAATAACGACCTCTTAATTAGGAAGATAATTAGGCTCCACAACCAACAAAACTCCCTCTCTCTTGTTGAAATATTCAATAAAACTAAGAGGGGGGTGAGTCGGTACTATACAGTTTTAAGTTTTTTTTTGTTAGATTAATTTAAACATATTAGCACTTGTAATTACAAACAATCATAACAAAGATATAATGTCCATAATTACAGACATCAATAAACACAGTTACAGTACACAGATGTTGAACTGGAGAAAACCACTTGAAAATATTTCACCAATAAATATCAATTTGTTTCTAAACAATTTTTTTTGAGTAAACCAATCCTCTATAGGAACCAAATTATAAATAGATGAGCACACCAAACCTATTGAGCACCAACTTAATAATTGTAGGCACCAACCTACAAATAGATGAGGACACCAATCCTCTTGAGCACCAACTCAATAAATTTAGGCACCAACATGTAAATAGATTAGGACACCAATCCTCCCGAGCACCAACTTAATAAATTTAGGAACCGACCTGTAAGTAGATGAGGTAACCAATTATATTATGAGAACCAACTCATATTTTAGGAACCAACCTACAAATAGATGAGGACACCAATCCTCTTGAGAACAAACTCAAATTTCAGGGACCAACTTGCAAATTTAACCTCAGAAAGACTGTAATTCGGCGATCAACTCGTCCTCCAATAGAATATGATTTTATTAGATCATTTTTTCCTAAAATAAATCTTACACCTCAACCAACAATCCCACAAAACGTTTTTTCTTCATTCCTTCTCCACGTAGTTCATGAGGTGTGAAATTCGCTCCTCCCATTCATTGTTTAAGATACCTGAATTGTTCACACACAGACCACTTGAATTGATCCTCATTATTATACATACCATTTGTTTTACCCCAAAATAATATATCGACAAGGTCGACTCCAAATCCCATATTCTCCATTAAATCAGGCTTAGACATTTCCTTGAAAAAGCTTCATGAAATCCAGTCTTTGTTCCCTTCTCTTGCAGACAATTAGGTTACTAGTGCTTAATGCTTAGCCACCATCTAATTATTTCTTAGAATAGATCTTGAACATTAATCTAATCTCCAAAATTATAAATAATTTCCTCGACGCACAAGATTCATCCGATCATATATTGATTATATTGTAACCATCAGATCTAGCTCTCCATTCAATCTCCACCGTTGATTTTTTATCATGTTCATCAGGACCACAAGGAGTCCAAAACACTCAAAAATACCTCATATTTCATAATCCATTGGATATTTTATTAATGGTTATCATTGGTTCTTGGTGTCCTCTTCCTTGAATCCTATCCATCAACTCTACTTCGATGGAAATTACTACAATAGATCCAAAATTCCTCGTAGTCTCAAATCAATGGCTTCAATCACGTCTCCCCCTCAACATGCATGATGGTTATCTTTCGTCCTTATGATCCATATTTCTCCTCGAATCTCTTCGTCAGAGTATCACTACTCAAAATACACTTGGATAGTTTCTTATGCAATGAATGAAAGAGATATGCTAGCCAGATCAATGGCTCGCATGATTTCTCGTAGTCGTCATTATTGGAGTATGTGTATCACAATCTAATATAACTAGGGCATATACGATGAACGATGGTGATTCAATTCAATGGAATACGATCAAAGGTCAATATATAATCCAACCAGATCTTGCAAGGGATCTATGAATATTTACTTGAAAACACATTGATCAATCATTGTGCTACACATGGCACTGACATGGAAATTGACCGCATGCTGGCGTCATCACAATTTTTGGCTCGATTCTAAATTTTAAACTAGAACTATTCTTGTACACGGCCCAATTATTGTGTTACACTTGGTTGTTTTTATGGTGTTGACTTTGCATTGACCACTGGTTGTTGGATGCTCACATCATGTTGTCATCACCTGGACAAGTTTCATCCTTTGGGACATGTTGGCTTCCATGCTGGAATCCACATCAACTTGAATATCAAGATGATGCATAATCATTTAGAGTCCCTCATCAGATTTCTCTCATCAACTTCACTCAAACCATGGCCTCATGTGGACAATGGAGATCAACCAAAGTCAACGACTCTCATTATACCTCATAGTTATTTGTTGTCAAAGTAACTTCGCTACACTCCACTCCGATGGATGGCACTCAGATTAATATTCCATATCTCTCCTGCTAAAACTCTGATAGATCCAATTGAACTTCTTTTTTTTAAGTTCCGGGACCTCAAACACTTCGACGAAAAGATACAATCATCAATCGGGGAAGAGGCTCAGTGGCGCAGATTGATGAAGATCCAATTATTTATCCAACACTCTAATTCTGAATATGAATTGTCCTTCATAAAGGAGAGACGATAGTTACGATTGATCGTAGATCAAACTTTCACTCATCAAAATCTTCCCCCAATTTTGACTCTGACTATATAAACTTGTTGGAATCCCAACTACCATCGCATTTAATCGATATTTTGAAACACAAAAAACTGAAAAGAGAGTTTTTGTATCCACTTCTTAGCATGTATGTACATCAGATTGAATGTTTTTGGTGATTACTTTTGTTGATCAATTGTGTTTGATGTTTTTCATAGATAGTTATATTGTTTTTATCCATTTCAATTGGATGACTGGAAAGCATGAAATTAAAATCATTTTACAAGGTCATTGAAGGTACACATAGAGTGTTCTCCCTATGTATAAGTGGAAAAACTATTTGTTTTAATTGGAAATATAAAATCCTAAGGTTTACACCATGTTTCATTGGTGGCTACACAACCATGTTAAAATTTGTAAAAAACAATTCATAACTTAGGGTAAAATCCAACCTGACATGGTATTTATTCGATCCTGTTATGAAGCCAAACTTTAGAGTTTTAACACATTTTTATACTTAGCAAAGTTTGGTTATTCATTTTCCCCCACCATATGATCTAAATTATATCATTTGATAGTTTTAGTTGTCTTGTAAAATTATGACATGGTGTAGTGTCCATTCAATTAATTGATCAACTCATTGTCATGTTCATCATAATCGCCTTCATGTGTCGATGTTTCTTTTTTGAGATAGTCCTTCATGACCAAAGAATAGGTTTTAGATGATGAAGTGGGTTTGATTTTTTCGTCCTCTAGTTCGTGGTGGTTAATCAAACATGGGAGTGTGAAATCATGGTAGTATCTCTTCAAACACTTAGTTTTTGGTTCACCGCTAGTTATGTGAATTCAATTGTTTATAGTTTTGGGTTTGTTCAAGCACATACTTCTTCGTTTAGTGTTTTCTGTTACATAGATTGCACGCTAATGGTCCCTGTGGTTAGATTTTATATGAATGGCTCACAAGCATTGTTATCTCATGACGATGTTGTGGATGACTTGGTCCAATCCAATTGGATAAAATTTATTCAGTCATTTGAGGGTTTCAATTTAGAGGTTGCATGGGATTTTGCTAAAACATTTGATGGAACCAAAGCCTAGATATGTGACATTTAGTTGCAAGTAAGTGAAAAATCTATAGCTGAGGAAACTCGTTTGTCACAAGAAGGTGATTGATGGTTTAAGAATATGAAAATAGATGGCATTCTATGGAATTCTCTATTGGTTTCCAAGAAGTCACATTACGATGTGAAAGGTATGCCTATACAATTATTTAAAACCCATTGGAATGGTTATAAAACAATTTATTATTTGAGAAAGGTGTTATGGGTTGGTATTATTCTTTCACACATGATTTCTAATGATTTTCCAAGGGTTCAAGTTGAATTTACCATTCTATTTGCTCACGAGCCTGCGAAAAATGTCTAAGTTCTATTAGAACTCAAACCCTAACCCCAAATATAGCTTCTTCCATCATGGTTTGATTCAAATTTTAGTAAATTTCCAATTGGTGAACACATGGGATACTTGGAAAAGGTTTCTTTTAAGGAATGGGTTTAGTCCTTTGCAAATTGATATTGATTCCCATTTACCTCAAGTTATTGAAGAAACTGTCTTTCTAAAGCTTTCTTCTCACTCTCTCCAAGATTTTTGAGTTGAGGTTCAAATCCCAAAAGACTCTATATTTTCAACCAGTGATCCAACCAAGTTCCCTCTTATAACCGAAATCAATTCTATAAAACATGAATTAATTCCAAAGATATCTTTGGAAGAAATCCTTAGTCATTTGAGGAGCAAGTCACCAAAAGTCCCTGGTCATTTGCAGCCTAAGAATTCAGTGGTTAACAACAAAAATAAATAAATGGAAAACAAATTAAACTTGATTCTTGTGACATGGATTTTAAAAATAAAAGGAGTGGTCATATTTTGACTAGAATGACAATAAACAAATTTCAAAATCAGGGAAAAGTCGTTCCAGCAATAGCAATAGAAGACACAAATTATGTCAAAGATTTAATCCTATATTCCACCAGCGATGGTTCACCACAGTGTGATTTTGTTTTGAATTTCCCTCTGTTTGTTAGGGAATGTGAAGGATTTACCGGAATCCAGAATGATTTGAAATCGATGATAGCACAGGGGAAACCTCTAAACTCAGACCACGAGCATCCTCTATCGGATTTGGAACATGTATATTGTGAGGAGTGATTCACATGGATTCAAAGATGTTATCAGGACATAGTGTACTTGAAAGAACTTCTTAACCAGATGTTTGCTCGAAATAGATATTTGGAAACACAAAAACATGATTTGAGAGCTGATCTACAACAAACTCCTCCTTGGGCAAACAAGAGATCCAAGAAATCTAGGGACATCATTATTAAACACTCAACTAATGTCAATGTTGTTATGAATTAAAAAATGAAGGATTCCCCTTTTTCGAATGTTTGAATTGGTAAACAGATTCTTGGTTGGTTTTAATGATTTTATTGGTTTGTTAGAACAAAATTTATTTTCAATCCTTTTAGACTAGCTACACAATTGCAAATTCTGTAGCTTGTCTAGAATTAGTTTATGAGAATTTATTCTATTTAATTTTTTTTTTATTCTTTTCAAGTCTTAAGAAGGAGTGAATTTCAAGCATGTTGGAACAATGAATTATCATGAGATGCTTCTAGTTTGCAAATTGTTTCTTTTTCAAATAGTATAGAAAAACATTTTATTGGTGTAAGTACTATTGTAAAGTTACCATGAGATTGGTTTTACAAACCTAAATTAAGGATTTGATTTGGAAAAACTTTATTTGTGAAGTATGTCTCTATATTTTGGATATGAGAAACAAATCACTGGTATGTTTTAAATAGTCGTACTTTACCCAATACTGGACATGGTGAAAATTTCGGGAACTTGGCCTACAGTCATTTTTTATTTTGAAAGATAGGATCATACTTAACTATGGATTTCGACCTATCAGTTAAGAAGTTTCATTTATATTAGAATATCATAAATTTATGACATATGTTTTGATTGTCTTAAAATTTGATTGATTATATGTTGTTTTAAACTAGCTTTAGTCTGTTATGACTTTAGATGATTAATTGTTGTTATCTATATATCAAATGCATTTCATTTTAATGGTTCTGGAACACAAAATTATTTTAGTTTGAGGTGTGGTTATATTTTGATGCAGATGTTAAATTGTATTGAATTTCTTCATACAATCTGAGTTTGCATAAGATCTAGTCAATCAATATGATTTTTTTTTGTTGATTTAAATGATCATGAATTATTCACCTGATATTAATTATTGTATGTCATGTAATCCTAAGGATATTATAATCATGAGGGTGGATTTTATTTCATTTGATGTTATTTTGATCTTGAAATTATAAAATATGCTTGCATCATATTTATCTTAGCAGGCATGTTGCGGGGATAGCATGGTATAGGAAGACATAAACATGATTCTTTTCTTTTAGCACTAGCCAGATATAGGTTATCTCTTTTCATTTCCTTTTACTATTTTATTATTGAATGTAGATGCATCATTCAGGCTTATAAATTTGATTAACTAAGTCATATCTCAATCGTTTGCATTCAAACAATTTTTCTTTTTCGAATTTTAGTATTTTTGTTTCTCAAAGTAGATCAATAAATAAATTCTGATTCCATTTATTATTATTTAAGATTTGTTCTCTTCATACAAATTTTCTTTCAAGGTTTTCAATAAATATTGCAATTTTGTATATAATAATGTATATGATGTATATAAATATATGATAGAAGTTAGTTAGGTTAGATATTTTATTTAGATTTCGGCCAATTGAGCCACAAAAATCGTCAGGGTAAGCTATTTTAAATGGCCTGGTTTATTTAGAAAACCTTGGATTGGGCTTTCCCTTCCAGTTGACGAGTGGTCAATATCACCCGTCAAAAAATGGCACTAGAAGGAGGGCCTGAAGTTCATTAATGGCATGAGGAGGTAAAAAGACACCCCCAAATAATCACTCTCCTATCGTAACTCATAGTCGCTCAGACTATATCATTGTACCTGATCCAACCACTACGTCAGAATCCCAACTTGAAATTCTCGTTGATCCTTTCACAACAATTGCTCAAGGAATTGATGTACAAGAAATTATTCATAATTCTTGCCAAACAATAATAAGAACCTTGGGGACATTGTCCATACTTAGACAGTTTGGTGAACAATTACCTCAGCCCTTTCATTTTTCTAATCAACGAGAAGATCCTCTTTCCAATGGTTTTCCCAATCATTCATTGTGTGATACCATTACTAATCAATTCGAAGCACTAATCCTAGGTTTTGGGGGATTTGGAATTCCTCCTTCCCCATCTGTACATTCTCCATCCTGTTCAAGAGGGGAATCCTCTGACAAACACAATTCTTCATCTGTACAATCTCAAAATTCACTGACATCAGCCCAAATGGCTACCCATAATAATCCTACCAGACCTTGGCTTGACCAAGTTGTCATGGAGGTACCTTGACCTCAACATCCTTTACCCAAACATCCTGAAAAATGGTTACCCATGTTTGATCTTGATTCTAAGAAATTAGTCGACGGTCATATTAAAAAATTCATGTTGGTTGTTAGGATTAGAAACATCAAACATGAATATGTCATGTGTAATTTATTCCCTTACACCTTCTAAGGAAATTCCTCCATGTCGTATTTTTCATAACAACCCCAAACTATTCTTTTATGAGACAGGTTTGAAACCTTTTTCTTAGAAAAGTTCAGGGATGAAATATCTCTGTAATTTCTAGTTATGGAACTTTCCAACATGAAGATGTATCCCAAAGAGAAATTCAAGGACTTCAATAAGAGATTCCTTACCCTTAGAAATAAAATCCCTACAGAGTCCATGCCTGCTGAAAACTTGATTATTGCTTACTATGTTAAATCTCTACATTATAACATAGCTATATGGGTTAAAAAGGTATAAGAAAAACACATTATTAAAATATTTTGAGGAGACAATTCTCATTGAAAAGGGTATTCATAGTTTGAAGGATAATGTAAATGCAGAAGAGGAATCAACTTCCTCTTCTAAAAGGAAGATATAAATTCTTACCAGACCTCCTCCAAATAAGAAAGAAGAAGAACCCTTAGATTTGGAGAGCTTATAGAAGGCCTTTCAAAAGTTATCTAATCAATTTATAGACTTGAAAAGATCCACAAAGGAAGGGTCTTCAAGTAAAGGAAATTATTGGCCACCTTTTAGGAGACCGCTTCCAAATCCTCCAAATAGGTCAAATCTCACTACATAAGGTCTGAATTTTGAAGAGTTACATCATGCTATGAAAGACATATTAAATGGAGCTGATATTTGTGTTGTTGTTCCACCTGAAAATCAAAATGATGTAGATGAGGAAGAAACACCTGATGAGGAGGACTCATCTCCCCCGGATTTTGGGCATCTTTCCAATAGTATTTTCCAAGTTAATTTTGAAATTGTCCATAAAAACCAGCATCCATATAATACTTGTAGTAAATTTCAAAATACATCTTTACCTGAGGAAAATAAGAATACAATATCAAGACAATCAAGATAGGTTGAAAGATAAAAAAATATCATTTCATTTGATCTGGATTACGACCCTATTGATGATATTAAAAGATTAAAAGAAAACATATTGATTTTCAAGCTTCTTAAATTCCCTCTGATCCTACAAAAAATGTTATGAAGCATAGTTGATAATGGTAAAAAGAAATATATTCTAGACAAAAAGTTAGCAGAAAATGACATTAGTAAAAGAAAGGATGTTGTGGACAAAAGGCCACCTGAGAACCATAATAAAAATGATATACCGGATAAAAGAATAGTAAATTGAGATAAAGTAACCTATGGCATCACAGACAAAAATATGCAGACTTCTTCTCCCACACCACGAAAAAATGTACCACCATTTTTGTTAACTTTTGAAATCTTCAACAGAAATGTGCATAATTGTATGGTAGATTCTAGGGCCTCATCAAATGTAATTTCTTTGTCTGTTTGTTAAAAGATTAATTTTGAAGTTAAACCTTATGATTTCAAAATTATTTAGCTGAATAGAACTAATGTCATGTTGGTTGGTGAGATTAAAGATGTATTTATTAGATTATCATCTAACCCAAAAGTTCACCAGATAATTGACATAGTAGTCGTTGATATTACGTAGGTATATGGCATGTTCTTGAGTAGATATTTGTAACAACCCTAGTTGAAATATGCTTAGGGATTATTAAGCAAAATTAATTAGGTGATTAATTGTATTAACCTGGTTTTAACTAAACAAAGATCGGCATAATAATAATAATTAAATATTTATTAGTTAATTAATTGTTATAATTTTAATTAATTAATTAATTAAATTAATTACCTATCACATTGAATGAACAGGGTAATAAATTTAAAAGGGTTAATAAATTATATTTTTTAAATTAAAGGGGTTATGTATACGGAGGGGATAAGGAGCATTAATAATTAGACAAGGAGCATTAATAAAAGGATAAGCAATGAATGAATGGATAAGGAAATAAATGAGGAGAAAGGACGGAAGGAGGGATATGAGCGGGGGAGGTTTAGGAAAGAAGGGATCATTATCATTCTAGGCGGGGGATTTTTATTTTTCGAGGGTTCTCTGGGATTTGCACAGTAGAGTTTGAGTTCTGTAGTCGGGAAGGATTAGTGCAGGGGGCACCGGTTTGCTGGGGGTTTTTGGCACGGGGGCCAGGATATCCATATGGTATCTTGGAGCTAGGAAGTTGTCCTAGTTGGAAGGGTGGAAACAAGGTTTGGGCAGAGTTGGTCAGCACATTCGGCAAGAACAAAGCAGCGGGCTGGACAACCAGTTCGATGGAGAAACTAGCATCAGGAAGAGGTAAAATTGTTTTATTCCATTATGAAATTATTATGGTAAAATTGTTTTATTCTATTATGAATTTTATTATTCATTAATAAATTTATATGCGTATGTGATGAATTTATAAGAAATTACTGAGTTTCTAAAATTAAGTAGAAGTTATTGTTTTGTTTGTGGAATTAAATGATGTTAAATTAATACGATTATTACACATGGTATCAGAGCCTCGTTCACAATCTGGAGCCTTAAGGGCCACTACTGCTATAAAATTTTTTTAGTGATTATCACAAATCCCAATTGCCTTGCATTGGTTATCTAACAAATTCCATGTGAATTCCACATGATATCATAGTGGTAAAAAAAAAAATAGCATCAGCACAGCTAATTACCAACTTATCTAAAGGCCAGTTTATATAGACAATTAAACTACTGCTATACAAAAAAATAACGATTATCACAAATCCCAATTGCCTTGCATTGGTTATCTAACAAATTCCATGTGAATTCAAAATGATATCGTAGTTGTAAAAAAAAAAATAGAATCAGCGCAACTAATTACCAACTTATCTAAGGGCCAATTTATATAGACAATTAAAATTTAAAACTTAAAAGACCTTATCCCATTCCATATGGAAATTTTATCCTATTCAATATAGAATTTTGTTGGGTTATTTCCATTAACTTTGAACATTACAAAATTTTACTAAAGAACAATTGAAAGAAGGTGTTCAAAAAAATTTCTTTACCGGATAATGAAGAATGGAGAATATGAAAGATCAATGAATATTGGGAATATGAATGGAGAATCTGAAATATCAATGAACATTGAGAATATGAATGGACAATATGAAGATTCAAAGTAAGCAAATTACATTAATACCCACAAATAACCAAAATAAGTGGAGCTGTAAACATATAATTAGCATAAAATAATCAAGGGAGAATGCTTCATAAGCTCATAGTTTGTTAAACAACAATTTAGAAGCAAGGCAACAATATTACCAAATATTAGAAAGGCACAATACTAAAAATCAAAGTGAATCTTCTTTGGAATTCAAGTCATCCATAACCTTTGATTTTATATCTTCTGGAAAGATAGTAGTTTGATGCAGGAGCATCGCCAACTCATCAAGGAGCATTGCCATGACAAGTGAGCTAGCGTGGAAGACAACGAACAACTGGACAAGTCCAGCTGAAACTTTTTGAAATTTCATTTAAGATGATGCCCTGATGTATAAATGCACCATTTATGGAAAGTGCCTTTTGTATGTTGTATCAGTCCTTGAGCCATGTGCTCTTGTCTGAAGTAGATAGGAGGCATTTAATCTAGTTAATGCAGGTAGATAGGATTTTATTTTCAGATTAGATGGTTTTAGATGGAAGGAGGGAAAACGAATATAGACACCCTCACTTGTACATTGTAACATCATTCAAAATCAAGCGTTCAGGAGAGAGAGCAAGCAGAGAATTGTATGAAGAACACCCATGTACAAATTTGAATTAATAGAAGAGAGTCTTTGATTCAAACTCATGGCTGGCATTGTTTCTCTGTGTATGTGGTTTATGTGCTCATGAATGTTTACTTTCTGGTTATGCATTTGCTTTGTATATGCTGTGCATAGGATTTGATGTTTTAACTTGAAGTCTGAGAAGAGAGAAAATAAGTTTCAATTGTTTCTCTATCTGAGCCAGGAGATTCCTGCAAGGTTTGCAGTTGAATTCATCCGCATGGAGTGTGTCGATGAAGACTTAGTAGTTGAACCTTTTGTTCCTATTTGCCCATAAGTTGGTTTGGGTTGTTGAATTCCTGCAAGGAGCGTGCAGGCTGGATAAGAGAAAGTCTTAGCCGTTAGTTTGAGAAAAGGAGTTAGACGAATACTGCTGCAGAGAGTGCGCAGAGTCTAAAAGGTCCAACACTAGGAAAGTGTTGAATGCTGAGCGGAATAAGTGCACACAAAACCAAGGGGGATAGTTCCTTCGTGGTATCTTGAAAGAGAGCACAGGAAGTGGTGAGAAAAATATTCGAACAAGGTTTGCTAGCACAACCGTTGGAGAACAAGCTCTGACAAGAGAAACTTAGTCATTTCCAAGAGATCTTTAAGAAAGAGGAATCAACGGTCAGGGTTCGCTGAAGGAGATCGACGAAATCCCACCAGTCGTCAAGTCCTGGGGAAGTTGCATAGGATTTAAGCCTTAGCATGAAGGGAAGGAGTCAGAGCTCATCGGGACTCAACTCATCGGAGAATCGGAGTCTCCAAGGTCATAGAATTCTAATAAGGAGAAATCACAACTCGTGACTTTCCGAAGGGACCATAGCCGTAGATCCCGGACTAGACACGTGTTAGTAATCTGGAGAGTCGGGGGTTCGACATTCGGGAATTTCCTATGCGAAAGAATTTCTACACATGAAATCGTGATCCCACGATACCCGATAGCGCGACGATGAGAGGGTGATGTGGAGGAGAGTACCCGCAAGTACATCGAGATTCGACACTTCGGAGTTCTGGGTGTCGTGAGAATCACGAAGGAATGGCGAAACTCCGAACTCCGAGGGGTCCCACAACTATAGCACTTGGGAGTCGACAGGTGTCAACCCATATCGGAGATTGGGATTTGGAAGAGTCTGTGACATCGCGTAGCAGGAATCGCGAATTCCCAAATGCGAATTCCTGATCATCGTTTAAGCATGGGCCACAGGTGTCAGAGCTGAGAACAGGTGGCATCAAAAGTCATGGATCTAAGATCCCAAAGGCATGCGTTCTTTGCATTTCAAACTCCCGAACTCTGAAATTCTGATAGGGAAAAAGGACCCTGATCTCGAGGCTAACGGTTACCTGTGAAAGGAGTTAGACAGAGGGGCTGAGGAACGATGTTAAGTGCCATCGTGGATCGGGGATCGAGAATCCTTGAGGCAAGCAATCCATTACTTCACAAAGGTCGATTTCGCGACGGGATAATTCCCGACAGAAGCGAGGAAGGTACAAAGTGAATAATTCATCAGATTTCAGGAATTGTGTGACCCGAGTGTAGGGCTCGAAAACATGCGAGTTCTGATTTCCTGATAAGGCAAGGGAAGATCGGGGAGAAGCATTTTGTGGGTGCAAAAATGTCTCAATAAGAGATTTGAAGAGTATTTTAGCTCTTCGAGTGGGAGAAAAAGAAGGTCTTGGTAGGAGCAGGTGTGCCGGGTGCCGTCTACATCACAGTTGGACCTTTCTTCGAATAGAGTTTGCAAGTACTCTAATTACTTTCACCAGTGTTGTGTATGAATCCTCGGATGTCACTAATTTCTACCCAGTCCATTTTCGCATAAAATCCTTGATGGATTCTTTTTTCAAATCCACCGACCTCTTGAACCTAGCGGTATCTTTGTTGTCCTCCTTCAATGATTCCCTCAAGTTCTTGACAAATTCTCTGGCATTCTTTAGATAAATATTGGGGATAATTCTTTCGGACTTGGTATTCTCATTGGGGTCAAACAAGGACAACAATCCTTTGAGTAAACCCTCGCCATTCTCAAAAGAAGCCTTTTCTTCAGCGTGCGCCCACTGAAAGGATAATGGGGCCATGAATGTGGCACCCATAAGAAAGAGGCGCCTCGTCTAAGTTGTAGTTTCACTGAAAGTAGCAGGACATCACCATGAAGAATGCAATCTCCCTACTGCTTAGAAGAGGGTGGCGGTTGACTCGCTGAGATAGCGGTTTCAAGATTCGCTAGGCTGTGGCAAGATCCAAATGTTAAACTTGTGATTGTGGACTTCGGCAGAAACATAGAGAAACCTCGGTGCTGTCATTCCAGAGAACTCGCCCAGACTGTAATATAAACTCATTCCAGACTCTCAATGTCCAGCAAATAAAAATCCTAGCGCCTAAAGTGCCAAGCACGCCAACGCCCAAACCCCCAAACCCATGAGAAAGAAAACTCTTCCACTGCACAAGTCATCCAAGACCGAGAACTGGTGCACCAGGTACGAACCAAGAATGAGAGAGCTCACTCACCTCCAAGCCAAACACAAAACGTAATACACAGAAGCTATCGCCCAAGCACCAGTGCTCAGAGACTGCATTGAGCCTACAGAGAGGGACAGAGCAAAGTGGAGAGGCGACAGAGGAAGGACGTAGAAGTGGAGGACACATTTAGGGTTTGGAGAGGTAGGTGTAGGATTATTTTGGAGGAAGCGGGCATGTAGGCTTCATGCATGCCTGATTTGTTTTTTTTTTAACATTCTTATTTATTTTATTTTTTTTTATATTTTATATTTTTTTTTATCTTTTTATTTATTTAAATTAACTTTTTAAATTATTACTAAATTTAAATTTCAATCGTTTAAATCGTAAATTTTTTTATTATTAACAAAAAAAAGAAGATATTATAATATATATAATATTAATAAATAGAGTTATAAAAAGAATTTGAAATGTTTTGGGGTCCATGGGTTTTGAACCCGCGACCACCCACCAAGCGAAGTGCCTTAAGAAGAACACTAAAGCCAACACACCCTCATAAGTCTTTACAAATAAAATCTTATGTTTAATTAGATTAATGGTAACACTGTAAGAATTACAGTGGCATTATTATTAGGAAGATACAGTATGAAGATTAAGACTAACTGGATTATTACCTAATCTATTGATCTGGAGCCAGCTAACCGTGTTGAATCATAATTATTGAATGCACCGGAAATCAAGGTAAAGGCCTATTCAATGTTGTTGATATTTGTATCCAACGTATAAACTCTGATTCTCCAAGCGTCAGGCTCACGAGACCATACACACAACTCATCAAGCCAAGCGCCAAGTCCCTCCACTCCAGTCCACCAGTCAAAGTCAACGCTAAATCTCAATGCAACATTCGACGACGCCAACACTAGGTGCCAGGGAAAATCTCATGGGTCAAGCATTGGAGGATATTTAATTATAAGAAAAATGTTAGAAGGACTTAAACTAGGACAAGTGGGAAGGAGGCGACATATGCACTAGGAGAGTAAGCATAGGAATTGGCGAGTATGGCGCAAGGCTAGAATAGATACAAGGCAAGGGAACCAATAGTTATTTTATAGGGGTGAAGAAATCAAGTTGAGACGCTTAATCCTAATCCTAACCTAGCCAATCCCCTAAAGGAGTAATGTCTTTTTACAGACAAGTAAAGAAAACTAACGCTTAACCCTTTCTAGTTTAAGTAGCACCAATTTGAAATGTCATGGAACTCATCCCGACAACTTTGGTTGATGAAGGTTAAAGCATACAGGATGGTCAGGGCTCGAAGGAGTCGAGGCAGGGGAGCGTCGTCGCAAGCACCGCCAACACCGCCAGTGCCACCACCACCATCGCCCGAACTAGCTCTCATACTACGCTCATTGGAGGCCATTAATGAGACTTTAAAGGGGTGACAACTGGTAAGGATTGAAGTGGAACCCCCACCATCTAGAATGGGTAATCCAGAAGATTCAAGGGATTTAGGGGGAGGACCTACACCTGAAGACATCACGAAAGAATTGCAGAAGATCAAACTTCTAGAGTTTGTCAGGGGTCGCAACAGTGATCGCGTGGCAGCATGGTTGGAAGGCATGATAAGGTGTTTTGCCTTAAGGGACTATGCATCCAACTCAAAAGAAAAAATCACAAGTTTTCATTTAAGAGACAATGCCTTGAACTAGTGGGGCAACCTGGAAAGGCAACTGCACCTTACCCCAGACACAGTATCTTGGGTACTTTTCGAGGAGAGGTTCCGAAGGAAATATCTACTAGCATACTACAAGGAACAACAGGTAGGGGAATTTCATGCCTTAGTAAAGGGAAACAAAACTGTAGAAGAATATGAGATGAGATTTATGGAATTGGTCAAATATGTTTTGTATATGGATAATGACCAATGACAGGCAGAGCGCTTCTTCTATGGATTGAACCCTAAGATAAGAGATATGGTGCAGATGTGGAAACCGTCTCAGTAGCGGAGTCAGTGGAAAATGCGTGTTATTCGGAAGAACACATGAATTTAACCCAGGGTACAAGACCGACATTTTCGCGGATTTGTAGGGAAGGCCCCGAGGACATTTCCTAGGGGAGGGGGCTCAAGGCCACAACCATATGGTAACAGAGTCACGCCAAGGACAGTAGCCGTAGGGATTTCAATGGAAGCAAGTACAACATCCCGTTCATTGCCAACAACACAGACATGTCCACGACCATCTCAGGGAACAACTAGTAGGGGCAGGGGTTCCAGGGGAAGGAACTCATTTTAGAGACAGTCACATAAGAATGGACAGGTTGAATCTCGTGTTACCTGTTGGGGGTGTGGAGGACCCCATTACCAACCTAACTGCCTAGATTTACAATAAAGGTTTGTGCATAGAGAAGGAAAGGCACCAATGGGGAGATCAAGTAGAAACCACCAGATTTATGCATCGGTTAATAATCACCAGGACGAACATCAATCCATGGTGGTAGAGTCATCAGGTACGCTAAATCGTATCAATGTTAAGGTTTTATTTGATTCTGGTGCAACAGATAGTTTCATTTCACCAACTTCATTAGAAAAGAGTGGGTTGGCAGCCTATGAGCACGATGACCTTAAACAAGTCGAGATGGCTTCGGGGGAAAAACAAGCAGTAGGACCTAGTGTCGATAATTGTATAGTAGACCTAGGAGTGTGTACTACCAGGTTGAAGGTATACGTCACTGCTCTCGGGGCGTATGACCTAATCATTGGAATGGATTGGTTAGCAGCTCATCGAACTTTAGTAGATTGTTTCGCAAAGAGGGTTCTTTGTGTCGACGATGAAGGAAGACCAGTAGAGATATAGGGTGTACAAAGAAAAGTGTCATTACTCTTTATATCAACTATGAAGGTTAAGCGATGCTTGAGGCAAGGGTGTCGACTTTATGTAGTGGAAGCAGAGAATGAAAGGAAGGGACCCTCATTGGATCACTACCCGGTATTGTCATAATTTAAGGATGTTTTTTTGAATGAGTTACCATGGTTACATCCTGAGAGGGAGCTTGATTTTACTATTGAGCTAAAACCTTGTGCAGAACCAATCTCCAAGACTCCGTATCAGATGACAACACCATAAATTTGTGAATTGCAAATGCAGTTGAAAGAGTTACTGGACTTAGGGATAATAAGGCCCAGTATCTCACCTTGAGGTGCAGCGGTAAATTTTTTAAAGAAGAAGGATGGATCCTTACGACTGTGTATAGAGTACAGGGACTTCAACCATGCTACAGTGAAAAATAGGGACCCAATGACACGAATAGATGAGCTCTTCGATCAAATGAAAGGAGCAGCAGTATTCTCAAAGATTGATTTGTGATCAGGGTATCATCAGTTAAGGATTAAGGAAGGTGATATCCCAAAAACTGCCTTCCGAACTCGATTTGGACATTACGAGTTCGTCATCATTCCTTTCAGATTGACCAATGCACTAGAAGTATTCATGAGCCTCATGAACGGTGTATTCCGGAAGTACTTAGACCATTTTGTACAAGTCTTTCTAGATGACATCCTCATCTATTCCAAGAATGAAAGAGAACATGAGGAACACCTACGAGCAGTGTTTTCCTGCCTTAGGGAGAACAAATTATATGGCAATTTGTCAAAGTGTTCCTTCTTTCAGAAAGAGATCCACTATTTAGGTCATATCATTTACAGTGAAGGAATCTCTATGGACCTAGAAAAAGTAAAGGCCATTATGGAGTGGCCAGTGCCGAAAAATGCCTATGAGGTGAGAAGCTTCATGGGACTAGTAGGTTATTACCGTATATTTGTGGAATGATTCTCAAAAATAGAGAAACCCATCACCACCTTGCAATGAAATGGGGTCAGGTATGAATGGATAGGAGAATGTGATAGTGCATTCATTGAGGATAAGAGGTTACTAACTAGTGCACCAATTCTACGAGTGTCGGATATGGAAAAGGACTTCACAGTCTGCACGGATGCCTCGAAGAAAGGGTTGGGGGTCATGCTAATGCAGGATGGAGGAGTGATAGATTATGCATCAAGGAAGTTGAAGAAACATGAGGAGCTATACGCGACTCATGATTTAGAGTTGGCAGCTGTAATGCTAGMTCTGAAACTTTGGAGGCACTATCTTGTTGGGCAAAACTTTGAGCTCAAAATGGACCATCAAAGTTTAAAACATCTCTTCACTCAAAGAGATCTGAATGCCAGGCAAAGGTGATGGAGTGATTTTATGAGTGAGTAGGATTTTGGTATTTCGTACATAAAGGGAAAGGAAAATGTGGTCATAGATGCCTTGAGTAGGAGACCATGTATCTTCTCTTTAGTAACCTTAAAGGTCAATCTGAGGGAATACATGTTGACACAACTCCCAGGAGACAGTTGGTATTTAAAGGTTACTTCAAACCTCCAGAGTGGGAGGCAGTTAGATCCAAAGTATGAAGGATATAGTCTAGAAACATAAGGACTGTTAAGATATCAAGGAAGGATTTACATCCGTGAGAATGGGGATATTCGAAGCATCATACTGAAGGAAGCCCATAGAGCACTTTATTGTGCGCATCTGAGTGTGATGTAGATGTACACAAATATGAGGAAGCTCTTCTTTTCGGTAGGAATGAAGCGTGATATAGTCCATTTCATCATGAAATGCCTAGAGTGTCAACAAGTGAAAGCCGACCACCATCACTTGGCAGGCCTCCTACAACCACATGATGTCCCTATGTCCAAGTGGGAAGTCATATCTATGGGTTTTGTTGTGGGGTTGCCACTCACATCTCATAGACACAATGCCATTCTTGTGATAGTGGATAAGTTAACTAAGAGTGATCATTTTATTTTGGTTAGAGACACTTATGTTGTCGTTGATGTGGCACATGTGTTTGTAAGAAAGGTTATCCATTTGCACGGGACACCTAAGAAGATCATTTCAAATAGGGACTCTAGATTCACTTCTAGGTTTTGGACAAGTTTACAGTCGGCGTTGGGGACTCAGTTGAACTTAAGCAAAACTTATCATCCTGAAATAGATGGTAAAATAGAGAGAGTAAATCAAGTCATGGAAGACATGCTTAGGATGTATGTAATGGATAATCAAACCCAGTGGGAAAAGTACTTACCTTTGGTAGAGTTTGCCTACAATAACAGTTTTTATAGCTCCATCGGAATGCCACCCTATGAATCTTTGTATGGGAGGCCACGCAGAATGACATTAAGTTGGGATAGAATAGAATATCGAGTGATAGTTGGGCCAAAAGTGATTCAGATTAGGTAGAGACTAAAGGAAGCACAGGATAGGCAAAAAAGCTATGCGGATGCACACAGTACCGACCGAAGTTATGAAGTGGGAGACCAGATTTTCATTCGTATCAGGCCTAATAAGAGTACCATACAGTTCGAGAAGTGGACCAAGTTGTCACCTCGATTCATAGGACCATTCAGGATCCAAGAGAAAATTGGACCCGTTGCATATCATCTCGTACTGCCACCCCACTTGCATAAAACTCATAACGTATTTCATGTATCTTTTTTACGTAATTATGTTGTTGATGAATCACATAAACTAAATTGGAAGGAAATGCAGGTATCGAACATGGGAAACCTCACGGTAGAACCATTATGCATATTGGACCATAGAGTCCGACAGCACAGGAACCGTCTGGTAGACCAAGTTATGGTCCAGTGGGATAGTTATAGTCCAGGATCTGCTACTTGGGAAGATGCTGAGACACTACGACGAGACTATCCCTCACTTTTTTGACCACCTCGAGAATATATTTCTCAAAGGTTTGATGTATGCAACACCACCTTTTGACTTAGACAACCACGATTACCTGAGGCCTATATACTTTGTTTTCTAGACACAATGAAACTATTAAGTGATACACTTAAACTTTAAATGTATGAACTTTTATGTATGATTAAATGTTATTGATGATGATGTATGTAATGCAATCTATTATGTGAATGTAAATTTTACAAATGATTAAATGTTATTGATGATGATGTATGTAATGCGATCTATTATGTGAATGTAAATTTTACAAATGTTTAAATGTTATTGATGATGATGTATATGATGCGACATATGGTGAGA
>JZKD02S0062190.1:154860-177984 GCA_000966675.3 Picea glauca
TAAGGGCTCTAAGGAATAAAGCCCCTGCCTTATTGCACGCCCCTTAGAATCATCGTGAGCGACTGTCGCAGTCTGCCCTCATGGCATCGTGGATACTCTCGAACTAGGTAATCGTTAACCTACAGTTTGAGCCACGATGGGAGTGCTAGTAGGATATGGCAGGGCTGCTGTCCACACCTCTCCCTCAATCTCTCTGGAACTCGTGTGTGGCCCCTTTACTCCATATGTGAGTCTGGTCAGCAAGGTATCGTCAGCCTGCATCATCAACCATCATGTCAGATCATGTCAACAACATATCATAAAATCAATAGCATATCATCAAAACAAAACAATATCACCGTAAATGAAACAACCCAAATAGCCCACTCCCTGACTCAATCTGGAGTCCAAGGGAGTTCCACCGATGCCTCTGCATCCTCAGGGTCTGAAATCCTGCACACTCAATGAAACTGAGTCAGCAACACCTGTCTACATCAAGGTAGTAAAAACATCATGTCATATAACTTAACGCATCATAATGAAGGAAAAAATTTTATCATCATAAAAATCCAGATCACTTGCGAGCAAGTGTCCTCAGAGAATAAGTTTGGTAAGTGCACCAGAGCGGGATGTTACGGGGTTAAGAGGCTAGTAGAAACGAGAGTGGTGAAAGGAGAGTTATAAAAACTCCAATGCTCAGATTACAAGGCCAAAGTTGACTATTTAAATAACAACACACAACACGTAAGGGAGTAGGAACACAATACTACAAGGGAAGCAACACTCCCAACAAGAGCATTATGTTCACACCCAACATACACATGCAGTGTCAACTGTTAAAAGCAGTCAATGCAGCCACTAGAGAAGGGACCTGCACAGGAGGCATAGGGACACCACGTAGCCTGTTAATGCTGGCAGAAGTTGAGTTTGGCATTGATCATCGAGCCTCATATACATCATATCCAAATGTACCACCAATCCATATCAATCATCGAGTGCACAAGAGTCAAGTAAGGCATTGAGTACTAGAACGAAAAGCTAGATCGAAAATCAGAATCCAGCTTACAAAAACAGAAGTACCAGAATGAATTTGCCAGCACAAAATTTCAGAAACGAATTCTCAGAATTAATCTTACAAAAATGAAAATGCCAGAATGCCCATTACAGAAAGAATTCAAATTTATAAATTTTTATTTCTATTTAATTAACAGCAGTATTATCTATCTATCTATTACAAAACGATTCGCCATTACAGTACAAATTTGAAATTTTTATCAAAAATGGCATAGGAAGTACATACATATATATATATATATATAGATATATATAGATATAGATATAGATATAGATATCTATAAATTTTATCTATTTCACATCAACAACTCAGGGCAAAAACTGCTAGTAATCCAAAAGGGGATGGGTTCCATAAACGCTATACCAAACAAAACACAAACCCTGTTTGGGAATCTTGCATCACAAACAACGCTAGTAATATGACTTTGGAAAGAAAAACATTTCTTTGGTATTAATTAAAAGAAATTCCTTTTCGTACCAAACAAAAGCTCGTTGACACGAGGCTGAGGTCAGTAGTGTGTATAAAAATGGGTGAGGAATGAACATGGAACTTGGATCTTGAGGTGTTCTGAGCTTTAATAAGAATTTCACTTTTCTTCTGTTTGGGGAAGTGTTTGAAGAAACATATGCATGGCGATCAACGAGCTACACCAATAATGAGTTAACCTCGTCACATCTCTTTTAAAAGAAGTAACTGATGACTTTTCAATTCTAGAGTGTAGATCTATTTTCAATTCTAGAGTGTAGATATGTTTTCAATTCTAGAGTGCAGATCATATAACAAGTACGATTAGGAGTAGATCTTACCACAATCATTGAGTGGCATTAGAAGGTACAACGAAAAGCTTCAATGAATTTTATCAACTAGCAAATCGTTGAACAACCAGGAGTTTCAGCATTCATTACCTAAGTTTTATCATTACAATCATTGAAGGAATTTGGGAGTTTTGGCAAGAGTTATATAATTTAAACAATCAGTTTACTTTTCCCATCAAAAGAATATTTAAGCATAAGTTCCTACTGCATTCTACTCTACAAAATAAATGAGCGTATATTTTCCTTATCGCCCACCTTGAATGACGTCTGTGCGCTCTGTGTTGCTCCTGCTCGCCGACTGTCGAGACCTCACCGGTACCTCCCAGCCAACGCTAGGGGTACTCTGCTTCCCCCTTAGGCCCCCGATCCACAAAGGGGCCACACACTATCAAGATGGTACGTCTAGGTCCCAACTTGCCTCGCAAAGCCGAGCTACCACTCCTCTCTGAGCTGGGAAATCCCAACTCCCACAAGTAAATCAGTCAAGTCATTAATCCGACAGTGTAATGTTCGGATAACAGTTGATCCCCTTCTTCCTTCTCCTCCCTCTCTTTTATAGAGTTTTCGAACCTCCATCATTTCCCTAGATCTCATTAAATTTCAGTTTTAAAAGAAAAATTCCCATTAATTTCTCCTTCATACAAGTGTCGTCCATCCCCCACGTTTCTCCATTAATTATTTTCTTTAATTAATTAACTGTCTTATTTCCCTCACCCACCTAGAGTTACTCCTAAAATCACTCCTATCTGTCCCTAGATTCCCTTATAGGTTTTAAAGACTTTCCCTAAATTGAAGTTGCTAATTTAGTTCAATTTAGAAAGTTCTTAATTGCAGATTCTTTACTAAGTTGACCTCCTTTCCCTAGTTTCCTAAATTTTATAATTTCCCTCTTTACCCTTTTTATTAGTGCTAAAAACGATGGTTGTGCAATTTAACCTCTTTTCCTTTTATTATTAATTTAAAAACTTTTTACATTTTCACAAGTTAAATAATAAATTTCTTCTTTACCCTTTTTATCCATAGATTTTATTTAAGTTCTTACTCTCTTCATTTTACCCAAAAATTTATGTAGACCACAATTATTACTTAAGTGGTTTTTATTTTAAACTTTGTTATTTTATTTTTTTTTGAGATATTTTCTTAAGGGTAGACAAAATTTTACCCTTAGCGACGTTTTAGACTTAGAACTTAGATTTTGGACTGGGCGACATTTAATTAGGGGAGTTGTTTTTTTTTTTTTAATTTCTTAATGTGTTAATTGTCTTAGGGCCATCTAGGTTCATTCCTTTATCATCATCAATGCAATGTGCCCTTCAGGATGCACTATGTGCTCCAAGGGTGCCACTCGCCTCTTTTGTTACTTTTGCGTGGCGTGCCCTTCAGGACGCACCACATGCTCCAAGGGTGCCACTTGCCTCTTTTGTTTCTTTTGTGCGACGTGCCATTCAGGATGCACCACGTGCTCCAAGGGTGTCACTCACCTCTTGACTGATTGGTAGACATCAATAACCCCTAGAGTCAACACTCCACCAGATGAAATTGTGGGAGACTAAGGGATTCTAAGGAATAAGGCCCCTGACTTATTGTACGCCTCTTAGAATCATTGTGAGAGACTGTCACAGTCTTCCCTCATGGCATCATGGGTCCTTTCGAACTAGGTAATTGTTAACCTACAGTTCAAGCCACGGTGGGAGTGCTAGTAGGCTGTGGCAGGGCTATTGTCCACACCTCTCCCTCAACCTCTCTGGTAGTCATGTGTGACCCCTTTACTGCATATGTGAGTCTGGTCGACAAGCTATCATCATCCTACATCATCAACAAATCATGTCAGAACATGTCCACATCATATCATCATCTCAAATGTACTAATATCACAGTAAATCAATCAAACCCAAATAGCACACTCCTAACTCAATCCAGAGTCCAAGGGGTTTGATCGATGCCTCTACATATTCCAGGTCCAAAACCCTACACACTCAGAAAAACCGAGTCAATAGCACCTGTCTATGTCAGTGTAGTAAAACAACATGTCATCCACCCATGATCAAAGACAAATGTTTTAATATCATAATAATCTTGATCACTTGCGAGCAAGTGTCATCAAAGAATAAGTTTGCTCAGTGTGCCAGAGCAAGATGTTACAAAATGTGTTTTGTTTTAATGGTTCTGGAACCCAAAATCATTTTATTTTTAGTTGTGGTTATATTTTGATGCAAATGTTAAATTGTATTGAATTTCTTCATACAATCTGAGTTTGCATAAGATCTAGTCAATCAATATGAAATTTTTTTGTTGATGTAAATGATCATGAATGATTCGCATGAGATTAATTATTGTATGTCCTATCATCTTAATGAAATTATAATCATCAGGGTGGAGCTGATTTCATTTGATATTATTGTGATCTTGAAAATCATAGAATATGCTTGCATCAGATTTATCTTAGAAGAGAGGTTCCAAGGATAGAATGGTACAAGAATATATAAACATGTTTCTTTTATTTTAGCATTGGATAGATATAGGTTAGTTCTTTTAATTTCCTTTTACTATTTTCTTATTGAATGTAGATGCATCATTCAGGCTTATAACTTTGATTAACTAAGTCATATGTCAATCGTTTGCATTTAATCCATTTATATTTTTCAAATTTTAGTATTTTTTTTTGTGAAAGTAGATCAATAAATAGATTTGTATTCCATTTATTGTTATTTAAGATTTGTCCTCTTCATACAAATTTGCTTTCAAGGTTTTCAATAAATATTGCAATTTTGTATATAATAATGTATATGATGTATATAAATATATGAGGGTAGTTAGTTAAGGTTAGATATTTTATTTGTATTTAGGCCAACGGAGCCACAAAACCCGTCAGGGCAAGCTATTTTAAATGGATTGGGTTATTTATACAACCCCGGACTGGGCTTTCCCTTCCAGTTGATGAGTGGTCAATATCACCTGTCAACAAAACTCCAATAGACTATGTTCTAGCTATGATTATGAGTGTATAACATCTAATAGACTACATTCGTTGTTACTCATCAGAGTCCTACTCCATCTTTGACTCCGAATATATGATATTTTATATACTATGATCAACAACCACTATTTATTACACATGTAGATCAAATGTCATGATTTATTCTGGGTTTCAAGATCTAAAGACTACGATTAATGGCCACGATTTCTTCCACATGTTGGGTCATGATTTCTTTCCCCATTTAAATGATCTTCTAGCTTTGATATATATTGGTTCTAAATTTTTTAGGCCAACACATTCCTTAGTATGACTACCAACATTGTCACATCCTTGACATCAATGAAAATATACTCAACAATTTCCTCCTCTTTCATTGATGACAACCGTACTTATGAGTTTCTCCCCTTGTCAATGTGTTGCTGAGACTTTTTTTTTCTTTCTTCTCCCCCTAACAATATGCTCCTATGGTTTTCCTTCTTTTCCTCCCCCTCGCTTTATACTCCTCTTGTATTTATTCTTTCTCTTCCCATTTTACGTCAAGGACAAACAATGCATTTACTATTGTATTTTCTTATCCCCTAGTCATTGTGTGAGATATTCAAATGCATATTTAGGAAGAGGCTTGGTAAACATATCTGAAATTTGGCCCTTAGTAGGAACATACTCTAACTTGACAAATTTATCATTTACTTGCTCCCTCAGGAAATGATATTTGATTGTTGTCTGTTTTTTATTTCAGTGCATTATGTGGTTCTTGTAAATGCTTATCGTGTTGGTGTTGTCACATATTATAGAAATTGGATGCTTGTATTCTACCTTAATGTCTTACAGTGTTCCTTTCATCCATAGAATTTGTGTGCAACTTGATGTTTCTACAATTACTTTGATTCTATTGTGGATAAAAATATTGAATATTGCTTCTTTATTAGCCAAGATACTAAACCATTTCCCAAAAAGAATGCTCCTCCACTAGTGCTCTTAGTATCATCAACACTTCCTTCCCAATGTGAATTAGTATATGTTGTTAAAGCAAAGTGTTCTTACTTTGTATACCATCGTCCAAAATCCATTGTTCCTTTCAGGTATTTGAAAAGTCATTTTACTCCCTTCACATGTGATTATTTGGGTGTAGATTGAAATCTTACAACCAATCTAACAACTTTCATAACATCAGGTCTTGATGCAGTCACCTATAAAATACTAGCAATCATAAAATATATACATGTTGTGATCAACATTTGGTGATTCATCATCCGTACTGAACTTGCAGCCTCTAATAATTGGAGTACTAAAAAACTATCACTATTCCATATTTAACTCTTTAACACCTCCTTGATGTATTTTGTTTGAGAAATAAATATGTCTTTATTTGACTAAGAAATTTGCAGACCTAAGAAGAAGGACAACTCACCTATCTTGGAAAACCTTTGACTCATATCATCAGATTTTCTTCCAAACATAATATCATCTACATATACCATAATGACAATCATATTTCCATATTCTTCTTTGATGTAAATGTTACTTTCTACATTTCATGTATTGAAACCTTGTTGATGTAGGTACTCATCAAGCCTTTAGTACCAATATCTATTTGTTTTTTTTATACGATAGAGACATTTCTTCATTTTGTACACAATATTGATTTTTTGATAGCTGAAATCCCCCAAGATGCTTAATGAATACTTCATCCTCCATATGTCCATTAAGAAATGTGTATTTAATTTCCATATGATAGAATTTGATACTCTTCCAGCTTGCAAATGCTAGGAATATTCTAATGGCTTCTATTCTAGCCACTGGAAAAAAATATTCATCAAAATATACACCTTCAATATGAGCATAAAATTTACATACCATTGTTTCCATATTTCTCACAAATTTTCCATCCGCATTCAGTTTGTTCCTAAATACCCACTTAGTTCTAATGACATTCTTGTCTTTTGGTCTAGGAATTAGTTCCCAAGTTTGGTTTTTCTCAATATGATCTGATTCTTCATTCATAGAATTTACCAGTTCTCATCTCTGCTAGCTTCCTCTATGTTCTTAGGTTATATTTTAGATAGAATATACAAATTTGTTCATTTTGGTGATCTTGTCAATTGCCTTGTTGTTTGGACACCTTCATTTTCATTAACAATAATTAGTTCTTCAAGGTGATTATTTTGAACATATATTGAAGGAGTCTTTGTGTCTTTTCTAGGAGCTTCCTCTTCCTCTTCTTCTACATTTGTGTTCTCATTTTATTTCTATTCTTATGCATTATCATTCTCAGTGTATTCCTCTTCTTCACCAAAAAATTTTGGTGCATGCTACTTATTTGTTTGCATCTTGATCCTTCCAGGATTGTCATCATCCACTCTTACATTTTTTCTTTCGACAATTTTGTCTAATCTCATATTAAAACATTTGTAAGATTTTCTTTGATAAGAGAAACCAATAAAAATAAATTCATTTGATTTGGATTCAAACTTGACAAGGTTTTCATTGCCTCTCTTTATGTAGCATTTTCTTCCAAAAAAATTAAGGTGTTTGGAATTTGTTGTCATGCCTCTCCATAATTAATATGGAGTTTTTCACTGTTGGCTTGAGGTTGTGGTCTATTCAAAATATAGATAGTTGTGTAGACTGCATCCCTCCAAAACATATATGATAGCTTAGTTTGATTTAGCATGGTTCTAGCTATTTCTTGCATGGTCTTGTTTTTCCTTTCAACTACTCCATTTTGTTGTGGAGTTCTTGCAGTTGAGAAGTGTCTTTTCATTCCATGATATTCACAGAATTCATCAAACTCATCTGATGTGAGTTCTCCTCCATTATCATATATTAGGAATTTAATTTTCAAGTCTGTTTCATTTTCAGCCAATGCTTTGAATTCTTTAAACTACCTAAAGTCTTCTAATTTATGCTTGAGAAAGGATACCCAAGTCATTCTTGTGTAGTCATCAATGAGAAACATGAAGTAACAATCACCTTGTAGACTTTGTGATTTGGTTGGCCCACAGATATCAATGTGTATGATTTCTAATGGTCTTGATGTTGAATGTTCCTTGGTTATGAATTTCACTCTTGTTTTCTTCCCATGTTGATAATGTTTACAAATTGGGTTGGCAGATTGATGATTTTTGGCATGCCTCTTACTATGTGGTTGTTATTAACCTTAACCAAGTTGTCAAAACTTAAATGTCTTTTTTTTTTTGAAATAACCATATTTCATATGTTTGTCGCATACAACATACTTCTTAAACAATCTTATTTAGAATGTATACATTATTTGGAGTTTTGATTTCTATTTCTACGAATATTCCAGTGTCTTATTTACTTATTCTACATTACAAAGATTTAAAAATGAGTGTGTCTCCCTAGTCACACATATGGCTGACACTTAGAAGGTCATGCTTCAAATATTCAACTAGTAAAACATTTTTTTTTGTGGCATTTTGTCTTCCAAGGCCGGCTTTACCTTTCCCAATTATCTTGGCAGATTTATTATCTCCAAATGAAACACTTCCTCCCTTATCTTTCTTTAGCTTAAGGAATTTGTTTTGATCACCAGTCATATGTTTTGAGCATCCACTCTCTATGTATAAATATCTTTCTTTTTCTTGAGCATGAATTTCTAAATTACATTATTTCTAAGAACCCTTTTTTTTTAATTTCTCCGGACTTTAGTGGTATTCTTGATATAAATATGATTTTCCATAGGGGCCTATATCCAACTTTTGCAATCTCGGTCTTTTTGACCAAAGTTGCTGCATTTATGACATTCAAGATAGTAGTTAACCACTGGATAAATTGGATTTATGTTTATGTTATCAACAATATTTTTGAATTTTTTTTAATGTAATTATTTCCTGGAGAATTGTACATACCTCCATTTCTTCTTTGATCATTTCTTGGATATTCTCTACAGTTTATTTCTTTATGTCCAAAATTGTTCCATGAAAAATAGTTACCAAGAAAGAGATATTCATACATTGTCACAATAGGTCTTGTTGGTGTAATCACCTTTTTGAATTCATTATTCCTTTGAAAGACAACATGCGCATGTTGGTCATATTTTGGTTTATTGGTATTCTCACCATGTTCAATGGTATTGTTCAGGGTCGTAGCATAGCTCTTGGTTTCTTCTTTTATTTTCTGCAATGTGTTTTTGGGATTGTAACATAGTTTGGTTTTTTCAAACGATGATGTTTGGATATTGAGAATATTCTCTAACATCATGGAACTTATTTTAAATTTTATATTGTTTTTTAGCTCAACTATAAATGTATAAATTTACTTTCTTAGGGATACGTTTTCCTTTTCAAGTTTTTTACAATCTTCACCTTTTTTCTATAGATGACTTTTTATTTCCTCTTCAATTTTATTTTTCTCTTCTAATTGAGATTCCATATCAGAGTTGTGTGATAATTATTCCTTCAAATGCATATTATTTCTTATTATCCTTTTTATTTGATCTATAGCAGATAATGATTCTCCTTCTATCAATGTTTCATGCAAACATGCACATGAGACCTAGCTAAAGAAAATACAAACAAATATTCTGAAGTAAAGGAAGAGGGAATCAATATGGAAGAACAAGAATTAATATATTCACACTAATATAATGAGATAATCAATGAATATAAAATCAATGAGTGATATATACTCATATAGGAAAAACATTCCATAATTAAGAAAAGTGAACAAGCAATCATATTTTCTTAGGAATGCATGCATAATAGTGATGGTATAGAATAGAAAGTCTAAAATAGAACCATCTCCAATACACTCCCACTGAACTAGTCAGTGGAAAATAGAAATATCTCCAACAACCCCCCTGAACATCACTATGGCGTAATAAAAAAAAATGAGTTCTGGAAACTAGGCCATATGAGGTACTCATGAAAAATGCAACTAATGAACAATGAATAAAAAATGAGGAAAGAGGGAAAACCACATGGGAACAACCCCCCCCCCTAAAAAAACAATGCATCAAAAGAAGAAAAGGTGGTATGAAACCAATCACAACTGCTAGGAAACTATGTTCTTCACTACAAGACAATATTGCAACGTCTGAAACTTCATCCCAGTGAAGTTCTTGGTGAAGATGTTGACGGTTTGTTAAGAGGAAAGACAAAACTACAAATCAATGAATATGTCATGTACTAGATCTCTGATGAAATGAATCTGGACCTCAATTTGTTTGGTTTATTTTCATTGTACTGAATCTATGCAAAATCTCAATGTACTTTGATTGTCACATCATATGAAAATCAGAAAGTGAAACTGGATACCGAGCTTGGTAAGGAAGGGTTGAAGCCAAACTACCTGAATGACACAGTTGACCACTCCTTTGTGCTCGACCTTTGAGGAATATAAAGAAATAGTTGGTTTCTTATTAATTGAACGACAAATAGGGCCTGACCCTAAAATGAGAGTGTACCTAGAAGTGGACTTGCGATCTATCCCATCATCATTCCAATATGAATATGTGAAGCCTATGAGATCAAACACACAACCAAATGCACAGTGAATCCAAGAACTCATGGTGCCTTGAACATATGTGAGGATGTGCTTGGAAACCTTCAAGTGTAGACCATGGGGCTCCTACATGTATATGGAAACTGCTCCTACTTTATATGAGATATATGGACATGTGTGGGTGAGATAAAGAAGACTCTGCACCAACTATCGATACAAAGTGTTTTCCACTAATGGTGTATCCTTGATGTTCTCAAGTCTTATCCTAGATAATAAGGGTGTAGGTGCAGACTTGCAGTCTATCATGTGGAATATATGAAGAAGATACATGAGATACTTAGCCTAAGAAATTTTTATTCCAAAAACATCCTGACTAATATCAAGACCCAGAAAAAAGTGAAGTGGAACCATGTCCATCATCAAGCACCTATCATGAAAAATACATTTGACCACATCAATGGCTAAAGCATAGCTACCAATGATCAAAATATCATCAACATAGAGTACTAAAATGATCAAAGAGTCGGTAGTCCTCAACATGTAAACATTGGAATCATATTTACTTCTAACAAAATCAAGTGAAAGAAGATAAGAATCCATCTTTTCATACCACTCTCTAGGTACTTGCTTGAGTCCATAGAGTGACTTCTTCATTCTTCATACTAAATATGAGTTATGAATGAACCCCTATGGATGTTCCATGTAGATATCCTATGAAATATGACCATCAATAAAATAATTCTTCACATACATCTAGTGAAATTCCCATGCTTTGGTTATTGCAATGGATAGAACCAAGAAAATGGAGTCCATATTTTACATAGGAGAATAGGTCTCATCATAATATATCCCATGTATATGCTGAAATCATTTTGAAACTAATATTACCGTGTACTTGTTCACCTGAAAATTGGCTTCTCTCTTTTTCCTATAGACCCATTTTCATCTAGAAAGTTTCCTCCTTGGTGGAAGTGGAAACATATCCCAAGTCTGATTCTCTAGGAGCAAGTTATACTCCTCCTGCGTGACTTCTTCCCATAATGGATTTCCCACATATTCAATTTAGATCTGTGGATGAAAAGATTGAACAATATAGAAATGCACAAGAATCACTTGTTCAAAAGATGAAAATACATGAGAAGGATCCTCATGCTGAGATCAAGTCCTCCTTGAATCCAATGGATCCTCTACAATGAATCCTTCTTCCTAAAGAGTGGATTGTAACTAGTTGTGCATCTACTAAATCTCTGACATTGGCTTCTCATATGGTTGTACTACCCACTCTTATCTATGTATATAATCCTCTGAGTCTAAATATGTAGCATTTGAGTGTATGAAATCGTCATCTTTGATGTCTAGAACTGATGGAAGCACAAGAGTCTTTTCATGTTGCACTGGTGGTACATGAAAAGGAATCTCCTAAAACTGAATACTGTGCTCAATGATGAGTAAGTATATAGAAGGATAAATCAACCTTCACCCCTTCACATCATCCAAATATCCCATAAATATCAAAGGTGTTCTCTATGAATCTAATGCTTTCCTCTTTTTAGAAGGAATATGGGTCCATCCATGAGATCCAAAGATGGATAAGTGTGTGAAATTTGGTTTTTAACCTGTCCAAACCTCAAAAGGCTTCTAATCATCAACAGATCTATGAGGATTTTTTTTTTATGTAAGAATCATAATTAAGTGTCTCGGCCCAAATATTGGAAGGAATAGATCTCGCATGCAACATGCAACTGGTCATATCCTTGAGAGATATGTTCTTCCTTTCATCAACTCTATTCTACTATGGAGTGTATGGAACTATATGCTGCAACTAGATACCAACCTCACAAAAAATATTTTTCACATCTTTGTTTATATACTCCCCCCAATTTTTTGTATGGAGGATCTTTATCTTCTTCCCATTTTTTGTCTCTACTAGAACTTTCAATTCTTTGAGATGCTCAAATACATCAGAATTTTTCCTAAGAAAATAAACCAAATTATAGCATGAGTAATAATCAATAAATGTAAGGAAATACCTTGCTTTGCTGATGGACGGATGTGGAAATGGACCCATGAGATCACTATGAACAAGATTCAAGGAAGAGGAGGCTCTCCTTCCCTTCCCATTTTTAAAATTCTCTTCAGTATGCTTGCCAAGAATGCATCCTTCACAAACCCCTTCAGAAAAGTGAATGTCTAGAAATCCTTTGACTATTCCTTGCTTGGAAAGTCATTGCATGTACCTAATGTTTAAATGACAAAATTTCTCATGCCATACTCTACTATTATCATCAACATGTGTAAGTAGTAAAGATGAGTCATTTTCATCAAACTTAGTGAACTTATACAACCTTTATTTGTGATCTACCTCACTAATTGCAATAATGTAATTGTCATGCATGTCAAGTACAAAAAATGAATATGATGTAAATTCAACCTTTTTAGATGTTTGAGTGAGCTGATAAACTAAGAGAATATTTATAGAAAACTTTGGAGCATGCAAAACATTCTCGAAATTGTCATTAGGGAGTTACACTCTTCCCTCTCCTACTATTTCTACTAGAGTATCATCTGCCATGAACATAGGGGGTCTTGACCATGAACTCAAAGAAGTGAAAAAATTCTCTTTGGATGCCATATGATGTGATTCAATATAAAATATAATCCATGAATCATATGAAGAATTAATTGCAACCAAAGCATGATGATTACCTTTCTTAGGTGCATGGTCTTCTTCCTTTTTCTTCTTGGCTCTTTCAGGAATTAAGTTTCCAAGGTTATTCTTTTGAAGTACCAATGTGATAAGATCGTTTTTCTTCTTCATGCATGTGGACTCTTCATGATTTGGTTTATTGAAATAGGTGCACTGCTTTACCATCTTCTTCTTCCCTTTGGAATTTGAAGATTCTTTGTAACCTAAAGAATTCTTGAAGGGTTTGGAATATCCCTCCTTTTCTTTATGTTCCTCCTTTACTTTCTATTTTGATTTTTGATTGGATGAGCCTTTTCCATCCTACATGGTGAGTGCATGTGATTTGGGTTCCTTAGTTAGACCAATTTCAATGAGTTTTGTTCTCTCATGTGCTAGAGAATCAATGAACTGCTCCATGGTATTAATTTTCCACTTTGATCCCAAAACATATCTACTAGAATGGAAAGTGGAGACATAGACAATATTTCGGTCCTAGCTTAGCCAAGATTGTTAGAATAAGTTGGTCATATTGTTTATAATTATAAGTACCATAGTATTCCAAGCTCAATATCAAATATTTAAAATTGGTAAAGAAATCATGTATACTATCAAAACTTTTAGGATCCAGGGTATTCAACTCTACCTCAAGCATATGACCTCTTATATCATCCTAATTTTCAAAGAGACCTTCCAAGGTGGTTCAGATATCATTTGGAGTCTCGCATGTGGAAATATGAAACCATAAATTAGTTGAAATTAATTCAAAAATAAGTCTTATGGCCTCATCCTTATGGTTCACCCATCTAGTCTTCTCAATCGTTGATGTAGGTTCTATTTTTGTCGCCATCATCAAATTGTAGAATCCTTTTCTTTTGAGTTGTAATTAGGCCTTCATCTTCCATTCAAAATAATTTTACGATGTGAGAATTATCACCAAACTTACTGAAGAATTGGTTTCATATCCATCCCTCTTATTGGTTCTTAAAAGCCTTAGAAATTAACCTCAATTTGCAAGTAAAAATCTTGACAAATCACTGCAAAAAGTCAATTTTTGAAGAGTTTGACACCCTATGTGAAGGACACAGTGAGACACTATCGCACTCTATGTGAAGGCGACACTGAGACATTTCCGCACCTTATTTAAGGCTTAAGTGCGACAATGTCCAAAAATTGTCCATAAATTTCCAATTTTATAAGTGTGTTTGTGAATGTCGCACCTTTTGATAGGGAGAGGTTGTTCCATTGTTAGATAGACAGATTGCGCTCTTCAAAACTCCAATTTCTCTCCTCTCTAGCTTGTCTAGTTTTATCCAAGTAGCTCAGATGTGATACCATGTCAATGTTTCATGGAAATATGAAGAGGAGACCTAGATAAAGAAAATACAACTAAAGAATCTAAAGAAAAGAAAGAGAGTTTCAATATGGAAGAATGAGAATTAATATATCCACACTACTGCAATTATATAATCAATGAATCTATAATGAATTACTGATATACACTCATATAGGAAAAACATTCCATAATTAATGAAAGTGAACAAGTAGTGAGATTTTCTTAGGAATGCATGCATAATAATGATGGTGTAGAATAGAAAGTCTAAAACAGAACTAGCTCCAATACACTCCCACTGAACTAGTGAATCAAAAATAGAAATATCTCCAACACCTTCAAGATCAACATCCACATCATCATTTTCTCCAACTTCTGGGATGTTGTTATTGTCTTCATCTTCATTATAATTTATTTATAGGGCCATGAACAAAACACATTTTTTAATATATTCATCACTTTTAGAATATTAGTAGTTGTTCTCTTTAGAATAGAAATTCTTCTTTTGTTTCTGGAATTATTTGTTGTTTTGAGTTTTACCCTTTCTTCTTTCATTAGGGTTAAAGTTAGATTTATCTTTTAAGTCCCTATTATTGTTATGAGGCATTTGGAAGCAAAGTGTCCAACTTTACCACAATTAAAACATTTGAAAGGAAGCTTAACTTTATATTTTCCAATTCCTCTTTGGAGCCTTCTTAAAAAATTAGCTTCCTCTGCATCAGATTCATCATTGGATCTGTCACTTGATATTTATATTCTTCTATTGGTCTTCTTTGAGGCTTTGGCTGTTGCTTCTCTTTTAGATATTTTTTCTTGTCCTATTCACATCTCATAAGCTATAAGAATTCCATGTAATTAATCCATTTTTAATTTTTCAAAATATTTTCTATCTTTAAGAGATGGCATATTAGGATTGAATCTCATAGGAACTGACCTGATTATTTTTTGCACAATAAATTTATCATCAAATGTTTCATCTAATCCTTTGATGTTTACAATTCCATCCAGATGAAGAAGATATGCTGCAATTTTTCTTCTTAATCAATTTCAAGGATTTCAAATTGAGTCCTATAAGTTTGTAGTTTTTCTTTATTATCTTTATCATATACTTCATAATTATTCTAGAGTTTATCTCGTGTCTCCTTTTCTGATTTGCAGTGCATAACTTTGGTGAATTATGATTTTGATAATCCTTCCAAAATTGCATTCATGGATTTTTAGTTATTTCCACTGAACTTTGCACCAATATCAAAAAGTGGATTTTTTGGATTAATAACCATTCTTGAATGACTCCCATACATCATGTCTTGGTGACTACAATTACAGTCTCATTTAGATGCTCCAAAAGGAATTATTTGTTCCATCAAATTATGGATATTTTCTTAAGGATAGTCTCTCATGTTTGTCCATGTGACCTATTGGGATCTACCTTCCAATGCTTATATTGTTGTTGAAGGAATGTTCTCTAATGCCAATTGTTGTAATATTCAGTAGTACTAAGAGGGGGGTGAATCAATACTATACAATTTTAATTTTTTCTATGTTATACTGCTTTAAACATATTATCACTTGTAATTACAAACAATCATAACAGATATGTATTATCCATAATTATAGACTTTAATCAACACATTTACAATACACTTATGTTGAACTAGAGAAAATCACTAGAAAATATTCCACCAATAAATATTAATTTATTTCTAAACAAACTTATGTGAGGACACTAATCCTATGTAGGAACCAGGTTATAAATATATGAGGACACCAATCCTCTTAAGCACCAACTCAATAAATTTATGCACCAACCTGCAAATAGATGAGGACACCAATCCTCTCAATCACCAACTCCATAACTTTAGGAAGCAACTTGTAAATATATCAGACACTAATCCTTGTGAGAACCAACTCAATAACTTCGGGCACCAACCTATAAATAGATGAGGAAAACAATCCTCTTATGAGCACCAACTCATATTTCAGGCACCAACCTGAAAATATATGAGGACCAACTAAATTTTTAGGAACCAACCTTCAAATTTAACCTCAAAAATATTGTTATTAGGAAATCAACTCATCCTCCAATATACTATAATTTTGTTAGACTAATTCTTCCTAAAATAAATCTTATACCTCAACAAACAATCCCACATAAACGTTTTTTCTTCATTCATTCTCCATGTAGTTCATGAGGTATGAACTCATATCCTCTCACTCATTTCATATGGCTAAGTTTCTCACAAAGACACCACTCGAATTGATCCTCCACATTCTTATATATACCATGTTTTTGACCCAAAAATAACATGTCTACGAGGTCATCTCCAAATCCCCTATTCTCCATTAAGTTGGGCTTAGAAATTTACTTGAAAACCCTTCATGAAATACAATATTTTTTCCCTTTTGTTGCACATAATTTATCTTACTAGTCCTCAATTCTTAGTCACCATATAATTAGGTATTCTAATAGACCTTCAACACAAATCGTATCTCCAAATTTATAAACAATGTCCTCTACGCACAAGAGTCCTCCAATTGTCTCTTGATTAGATCATAACCATCAGATCTAGATCACCATTCAATATCCACCATCGATTTATAATCATGTTCATCATGATCATAGGGAGTCTAAAACAATCAACACTACCTCAAAGTTTGACAATCATCATATTTTTGACCAACGATTATCATTGGTTCTCAGAGTCCTCTTCATCGGGGCCTATCCATCAACTCTACTCCGATGGAAAGTAATGCGACGGATCCAATGGTCCTTGTAGTTGGAAATCAATGGTTATAATAGTGTCACCCCCTCAACATGAATTATGGTTATATTACATCCCTTAATCCTTTCATAAGTTGGTTAGGTGGGACCCTCAAAGATCAATGGTTGTCATTTCATATCATTTGCATGCCAACCTATGGTCCAAATTGATCCTCGAATCTCTTCATCATAGTAACACTACTCAAAATCCACTCCAACCATTGCTTCTGTGATGAACGATGGACATATGCTAGACATATTAATGACTCACATGATTTCTTATAGTCCTTGTCATTGGAGTATGTATATCACAATCTACTCCAAGTAGGGCATCTCCGATGAATGGTGGCGATTATTCACTTCAATGGACTATGATTGACTATCAATATCTACTCTGACCAAACCTTGCAAGGGATCTACAAATCTGTACTTGATGGCACATGGATCAATCATTGTGCTACACATGGCACTGTCATGGTAGTTGAACTCATACTGACATCATCATACTTTTTGTCCATATTCTGAAATTTTAATTGTAAATATGCTTGTAAATGGACCAATTGATGCATTACACGTGGATTTTTTTTTTTATAAATGTGTTCAGACTGCACATAATAGATCTAACTAGAAAATGACATACACAGTTTGGAGAGAAAATATGAGAAAAAAGAAGCATGAGAGAAACAATGAAAGAATTTTCATTAACCAAAAGAATGAATGATAATTTACACATGATATACTTTGTATAACTCAAATAATGCACATTGGAGGAGAAGCCAATACACCATAGTGGTGGTCTAAAGTGATCTGGATAGATACCAACAATTACGGGAGTAAACTTCCACCTGGTCTATTCTCTCAGGCAATTACAAGAGTTAACGACCACCTAATCTGAGTTAACTAGTCTCTCAGTATTCAGTGTGTTGGTTTAGGTTCAAAGGAATCATCTGGAGGAGGGTGAGCAGGAGGAGGTGGATTTTCATCCTCACTGTCATCATCTCAAGAAGAAACCAGATCATAAGAAGGCACAAATGTCAAAGATGGCTCGAAGGCCGAAGAAGGCACAATCGTCGAATTAGGCTCGCAACGCAAGAGATTTTCATCAAATTTAACATCTCTTCTAATAGTCATTTCATTACAATGTGATCGAAGAAGTCTGTAACCTTTGACATTTTCAGAGTAACCAAAAAATATACACTTCTCACTTTTAGGTTGCAATGCTTTCCTTTTCTCATCAGGAATGTGAGCCCATGCTATACTGTGAAATACATGGAAGTGACTTACATATGGTTTAATTTTAGTCCAAGCTTCTTTTGGTGTTATATTTTTAAGAGACTTTGTGGGAGTGCAATTTACTATGTAATTTTCATAGTTGATGGCTTATGCCCAATACTTTAGACTTAATCCCTTAGATTGGATCATACAATTAACCATTTCTTTTAATGTGTGTTTATTTATCTCAACAACACCATTTTGTTGTGGTGTATATAGAACAATGTGTTGCATTTGGATTCCCTGTGTAGTGCAGTAATTTGTAAAATTATTGTTCACATATTTGCCTCCATTATCTATTCTTAACCTTTGAATTTGATGGCCAGATTGATTTTCTACAAGGGCATTATAGGCCAAAAACTTGTCAAAAAATTATCTCTTAAGTTTTAAGAAGTAAAACCATATACGTCTGGAAAAGTCATCAATGAAAGTTAAGAAATACTTGCACCACGAAAAATAAGGAGAAGAAAGTGGACCACACAAATCAATGTGAACAAGCTGTAAAGGACCCGAGGAGTGCCGAGAGGTACGTTTTTCAAAACTATCCTGATGATGTTTACCGAGAACACAACTGACACAAACACCATCTCTGCATGAAACAAGAGGAAGACGTGTCACCATCTATTGATCACATAGTTGTTGCAATGAGTGATAGTTTAGATGACCAAACTGCTCATGTTAATGATATTACCCGGTTGTACAAGTTTGAAAATTTTGGGTCAACATCTTTTTTATTAGTTTTTGTTGCTCAAGTCATCGCTATGAGCAACAAAAATTGATGAAAAATATGATGACTCAAAGTTGTCAAACTTGTACAACCTAGTAATATCATCAACATTTCTAGTTGCAAGAACACGATTAGGATATTTTAGATCCTTGATTGCAACTTGGTGAGGTGAAATCTCTATGGTTTTACCTTCACCTGAATGAGTGATTTGATATACTGATAGAAGGTTACAAGAAAGACTTGGAACACATAAGACATCATTGAAATGACCAATATCTACTTGAATTGTTCCAGATCCTACAACACTAAGAGACCTATCATCACCAACAAATATTTTCTTGGTGTTACATTCATTTAGAGCATAAAATATGGGTTTATCCTTAGCCATATGATAACATTCTCTTGAATCAATAAGCCACTCATTAGAAGAAGTAGTAGTAGTAGAATTTGTATTGAAGAAGAAACTAGAAGCAGGAAGTGCATGTCCATGAGAAGAAGAAGTAGAATCAATATTGATGTTGTGTTCTTTCATCGTTGCTTCTAAAGCTGCCATCTTCTTGAAACATTTTGAATCATCATGACCATATTTATCACAAAAGTTGCAATGTATGTTAGTATTCTTACTTTTATATTTTGCTCCTTTGTCACCAGTAGGAGTTGAAGTTGTCTGAGCAGGTTTGGGACCCTTATGTTGTTTGTTGTTGGAGCGAGGATGTTGCTTCTTTGTGTACTTGGGTTTATCTTTCTGCTGGGAAAATAAGGCTTTGTTGGAGGGACTTGTACTGTTAATCACTCCAAATTATACAAGCTTATCTTCCTCTCGAATAAAAGAAGAAAAAAAGGACTCAAGAGTGGGTTTTTCATAGGATTCTTCCCCTAGAGTCTCTCATGGAATAAAAGGTAGATACAAACATAGAATATGCACTACCTAGCTTAGAAATAATAATATAGATGCAACACTCTTCCTCCATCTTCATCTTACATTATTCATATAAAATTCTGAGTGTTTTAAGACTAGATAGATAGTCTCCAAGGAAAGAAAAATCATTTGGACTCAAGGTCAGTATTTTATTTTCTAACTGTTGTGCTCGAATAATATTGATTTTACCAAACACAGATTCAATCGTGTTCCAATCTTCTTTGAGGTCATCAATATCTTGAATGTGGTACCTTAGATCAGGAGAGATGAAAACTCTGATTAGTCCACATGCTTCATCATTCATATTATCCCACTTGGCTTTCTTATCAACATCTGTGGGTGTTTATTCCTTTCCCAAGGTAATCTGGTACAAGCCTTTACTTCTTAATAAATATTCCATATCAAATTTCCATTAGATGTAGTTGTTGTTGGTGAGAAAGGTGGTACTTGTAGAATCCATATTAAATATGCATATAATTTGGATTTAAAAACTTAAACTAATGATCTGGATGGAAAGAGCTCGAAAAACTATGTGGTTTTAAAAAAAATGGCACTGAAAACAGACTTTCGATGTTAGAGCTATGCCCTTTTAAACAAAGGCACAATCGGTAACCAAATGACCATGTGATTTTGTAAGTTGTTTTATGAAGTGACCCACTTTTATAAAGAGAAGTGGGGATCACTTTTACAATGAAGTTACTTTATAACATAAAATTTTCATGTAAAATAAATAACTCTAAAATAAAATGGTAAAGCTACTTATAGTGATTCACTTTAATACTTGAAGTGAAATACACTTTACAATTTTAGCATGAACTTTTTCAAAAAATGTAACAAAAGAGAGACTTGAACTCAAGACCTCTTACTTAATAAGGCAACTTTTAACCAAATGATGTAGAAAAACATATTGTAATGTTAAGAAGGAGGATTGTTGTTGTTTTTGTTGCTAGAGAGCATGCTAAACAAAAACTCTTTTCACACAAGAAAAAAATTTCTCTTCTCAATGACAAGGGTTAGATCTCGGTTAGCTTACGCGGAAGATGCACCTTTTCCTATCTGTTTCTAATTTTTCGAGATTGCACAGGGTGCAGGGAAAAGAGAATATGTAGATCTAAAAGAGTAACAACCCAAAAATAAATAAAACAAAACCGAAATAAAACCAAAATACTATTATGCAAAAATCTTAAAAAAATTGGTATTCAAGCTTTATACCTCTGAATCTGATTGTAATGGTCATATCTTGGGAAAATTGAAACATTTTTGGGTGAAACGAAAAGTTTTCATGACTGACACGAGTGCTCCGGATGCAATGGAATAGTCCTCTCGGACCATAAATGTACGAAAATGACAGAAGTGGATATGAGGCAACTCATCTTTACGATTTCGATCTATAACAGGAGCGGGTCTTCAAACAGGCTCTGATACCATGTTCGATGACACAGGTATTCTAGCAAAGGAAGAACACCTTCAATAACCACTCACATAACTAGATGAAATATCAACACATCGATGTTTTCACGTGGTAAAACCCCTACGGGGAAACATCCATGGTGCCAGCCAACGCAGCCACTTGGAGCAATTTATTAATGTTTAGAAAAACATTACAAATATATTTTACAAGAGCGTTTCTCACAATCGATCATCAGAAAATGACCCTCGATGCTATTTAAATAGACATCATGGACCAATCGGGTGTTAATCCACAGATCAATGGTCGCTAAGATCTATGAGAGTATGAACCATCAGATCACTCTATGTCGGGAACATATCGTGACCGTCGGATTTCCTAACTACAAATGCATACTAATGCATAATAAAGAAACACACTAGAACACTGAATTTTACCTAATGACACAATAGACCAAGTAGATCTTACTATCTCCTAAGTGTCTAAATATCCTAAAAGAATACAACCCATTGGATAATACCGGGAAATTATGTAATGTAAAAAGGACCTCTGGGTAGTTGGTATCCAATAGTGAAGGGACCAAAAGTAGTTCAGGTTTTTCCTATGGAAAATCTCTTTAAAGAGATAGGAGAATTTTGAATGTTTTTCATGTGTTGTGTATTTGGATCTCTACTTGTGGAAGGTCACCCCACCTTAATACGAAAGTGAACAATATATTATTTTTTGCATTATCAATATCCAAGGGTATATTTATCTTATTGTGTCATGTTTCTAGTAAATATGCAATTATTTTCTCTGTATACCTAGTTGTGTTTCAATTTTTAAGGGTCAAGGAACACTTCAAGTGATATTAGAGATCTTTCATGGACTAGCAGACCTCCAAATTTTAGTATATTTCTTTTAGGCTAGAGACATGTTCTGACATCGTTAAATAACAAAGTGATTTGTTGATCAATAGGTAAAACTATGGTTGGGGAATAACACTCATAGGAAATACAAGTGGAATCACATTGTTGGAAATTGTTGTAAACACTATTACTACCCCTTTTGTAAAATATTATGGAAAGTGTTATCACTCCAAGAAACTCCTTAGGGTTGTAGACTAAGAATGTTTGGTAACTTAAGAAATTGATAAGAAAAGTATGTGGACCAATGGGATAACTCAAGGGATTAATGAGAAGAACAACTTATCATGCATCCAAATGAGCCAGTGCTTTTAGAAACCAATAATCAGACACAGTAATTGAAATGGGATATGAAGAACACTACTCTAGATAACCAAGTACATTAACATGCAGGGTCATACAAGATAGTAAGAGATCATTCAACTCAAATTTATGAGCTAAATAAGAAGATGACAGTTCTTAATAGCTGAGCAAAATTGAATCAAATTACAGAGCAATGTAACACATGAGAAAATCTGACAATGGTAGCGAAAGAAGACTGTCATTCATATCAAGATAAGAGTCTTAGTACATATGCCAAATTGTATCCAAAATGGAACCCCCTTTCATTCATCTTCCTTCTGTAGCTTTATAGCTTTACAATTTAGTTATCATATCCTAAAACTATGGATCTGAATTTCTAGAAATAATAAACAAACAATATTTACAAAGGAATAGGAATAGATCCTCAAAATAAGGTAAATCTTTATCTGTTGGCCCTCAAAATGTGGTTGAAATCTGATGATGTGTAGCTCAGCCTCCCAA
>JZKD02S0062190.1:199197-212361 GCA_000966675.3 Picea glauca
AAGAGGGAAGGGGCTTAGCCCCTAATCGTGTGGTCTTCATCAAGGTCACATCTGAGAAGGAGTTAATAGAGGAGGCGCTAACTCCAACTCTGAGATTTTTGTAGAGTGCAAAAGAGAAGGTTGTGGGTGTTTTGGGGCCTGCACCGGGAGTCGCAAGGACGTGTAGTTGACATAGGATGAGATCAATGAGGTTTCAAAGAGTCACTGACTCTAGAATCGAATATCCTGATCGGGAGGTCACGCAACCCTTAAGAGGGAAGGGGGTATGCATCAAGTGGTATTAGAGAAGAAGTTTTTATTGCAGATAGTAGGCAAAGGAGAGAAGAGAAAATAACTCAGAGTTGTACCTTGTGTGTGTGACATATATTCAACACAATGCTGCCAAGGATATGAGGAGATCAACCTTTAGCCAATTGATCTGTAGAAAGGGAGATGCAAGAACTTTGTGCAATATTAGAGGTAGTGGAGGTAGCGTAGAGAAGAGCACCTGATACAAGAGACATAATCGATGAAGAGAACGAGGAAGCTATGGGTGAGAATGCTGCTGAAGAAGTTACAGGAGAGGATGTTTTCGAAGAATGCTTACTGAGATTAGTTGCTAGATCGGGAGGCAGAGCCAAGATAGAGGTCCCAATGTATGAAGGAAATTTATATGCCGAGGAGATGTTGGATTGGATAAGATCCATGGAAAAATATTTTTACTATTAAGAGGTCGATGAAGAGAAAAGAGTGAAATAAGTTGTCACCAAGCTAAAAGGACATGCAACACTATGGTGAGATGAACTACAGGCTCAAAGGAGAAGTAAGGGAAAACAAAAGATAAAGAGTTGGGACATAATGGTATCCAAGATAAAGGATAAGTTCATTCCCAAGGATTATTAGATCAATCTATTCAGGAAGATGCAGAACTTGAGACAGAAAGGGATTATGATTAAGGATTACACAAAAGATTTCTATAGGTTGAACATCAAAACTGGACAAAGAGAGAGAGATGAAGAAAAAGTTTCAAGGTATAGAAATGGCCTGAGATATGAAATCGAGGATGAGATTAGCATGATGCCAATATGAATAGTGGATGATGCTTATCATTTTATGCTAAAGGCAGAGGAGAAGTTGGCCAAAAATCAAAGCCAGTGAGGGAGAGGTAAGGGCCCCATCCCAAACAAAAGCAAGGGAGTTACCCATGACAAGGCACATAAGTCTAAAGACAAGACTGAGAAACCACAAAATCACTCGGAAAGAGGAGAAAGTTCTTGAGGAAGATAGGGTGGTGGAATAAATTCTTTCAGAGGAAGAGGAAGAAGAGGAGGAGGAGAAGTAAGATGCTATGCTTGTGGAAAGATAGGGAACATGTCTTGGGAATTTCCTAAGAAAAATAAAGAAGGAGGAGGTTAATATCACATTTCAGAAGCACAAAAAAGAGATGTTGAAGAAGAAGGAGCATAGGATGGAATATCCCTAATGTTGAGAAAAATTCTCTTAAGACCAGAGGCAGAAGTTGAAAGGTGAGTGAAAAGGAATAGTCTCTTCAAAACAACTTGCAAGACTAAAGAAGGAGTATGCAAGGTGATAATTGATAGTCAAAGAACTAACAACTTAGTATCCATGGATATGGTGGAGAAATTGGAGATGGAGACAACTGCACATCCAAATCCATACAATGTCTCATGGTTGCAGAAATGACACTAGGTAATGGTTACTAAACAATTCTCAGTTGAATTTAAGATAGGAGGATATAGAGATGAAATTATATGTGATGTAATTCCCATGGATGTATGCCATATTTTTTTGGGAAGACCATGTAAGTTTGATAGGAATGTCATTCATGATGGGAGTAAGAACACATACACCTTGGAGAAGAATGGTAGAACACACATGTTGTTGGCAATAGAGGAGAAGAAAGCAAAGGAGGAAGCCACCACAAGCATATTTTTCATGAGTGGGATGGAACTCCTGAAAGAATTCAGATGCATTTCATTGTGGTGAGAAAACCTAGAGTTATCCTTAGAAGTACTTTGATGGATGATTTGCCTGAAGAAGTTCAAGAATTGCAGGAAAATTTCGCTGACATAGTGGTGGATGAGATTCCAAAATAATTTCCACTCGTCAAAAGTATCAACCATCATATTGGGTTTATACCAAGAGCAATTCTGTCAAACAAAGAAACATATAGACTGACACCTCGAGAGAATGAGGAACTGAATAAGCAAGTCTAGAAATTGTTATAAAAGGGTTTGGTCAGAGAGAGCTTGAGTCCATGCATAGTACCAACTGTGTTGAGTCCAAAGAAGGATGGAGGATGGAGATTGTGTAGATTTCCTTTAACAAGTTGACCATCAGGTATAGATTTCCTTTACCAAGAATGGATGATTTAATGGACTCTTTAAGTGGAGAAAATTTCTTTTCTAAAATAGATTTGAAAAGTGGATATCACCATATTAGAACGAGAGAAGGTGATGAGTGGAAAATAGCCTTTAAGAAAAATGAAGGTTTGTATGAGTGTCTTGTTATGCCATTTGGATTAACAAATTCCCTGAGTACTTTTATGAGACTAATGAATGAAATATTGAAAGATTTCATTGGCAGGTTTGTGGTTGTGTATTTGGATGATATACTGATCTTTAGTAGGACTAAAGAGGAGCATTTGAGGCACTTGAAATTAGTGACCAGGAGGCTGCAGGAGGAGAAGTTGTTGATAAATTTGAGGAAGTCCTCTTTTATGAAGACATAACACATTTAATTGGGTTTTGTGATCTCTTCAAATGAACTAAAGATGTATTCAAAGAAGGTGAAAGTAATCAAAGAATGGTCATCACCAAGGAGCATGTTTGAAGAAAGGAGCTTCCATGGATTAGCAAGCTTCTATAGGAATTTCATCGGAGACTTCATTGGAATTTGTGCACTGATGATGGATATAGTAAAGAAGAAGCACAAGACTTTTAAATGGACAAAGGAAGTCGAGATGAGATTCAATATACTGAAGGAGAAAATAACGGAATGACCAATTCAAGTCTTACCAACTTTTGAGAAGACATTTCAGGTGAGATGTGATGCAACTGGAGTTGCAATAGGATAAATTTTGAGTCAGGATAATAGACCTTTTTCCTATTTTATTGAGAAGCTAAATGAGACCAAAAGAAAATACTCCACATATGATAAGGAGTTTTATGCCATAATTAAAGCCTTGAAGAAATGGATACATTATCTAGTACCACAGTATTTTGTCTTGTATAGCAATAACCAGGCTTTACAATTCATAACCTGACAAAAAAAATTGAACCGGAGGCATGCAAAATGGGTTTAGTTTATGAAGAATTTTACTTTTGTCATAACACATATCACTGGGAATGCTAACAAGGTTTTTGATGCATTAAGCAGGAAATGCTTGATTCTGCAGGAATTCTAGGTGAATACCTTGGGGTTTTAACACCTTAAGGACATGTATTGTGATGATACTGATTTCAAGGAAGCATATGAAGCATGTGCAAATACTGTGATAAGAGATAGAATCAAGTGGACATAGTACATGATTCAAGAGGGATTTTTGTTCAAGAAGAATCAGTTGATCATGCCAAAGTGCTCCATGAGGGTTAACCTTTTGAAGGAAAAACATAGTGGAGGATTGGATGGACATTTCGGCCATGATAAAACATTTGCACAATTGAGCAGTTCAGACTATTGGCCAGGTATGAGGACAGAAATGATAAATTTCATAAACAAATGTAGAATCTACCAACATACAAAAGGGAAAAGACAAAACACTGGATTGTATCAAAAATTGCCAATACTAGAGAGGCCTTCAGATGCAATAAGCATGGATTTCATATTGGGATTCCCAAGGACGCAAAGAGGATTTGATTCCATATTTGTGGTGCTAGATAGATTTTCAAAGATGGCACATTTTATCTCATGCTAGACGACCAGTGATGCAACACATGTTGCAAATCTATTTTTCAAGGAAGTTGTGAGACTTCACGACCTACCTAGAAGCATTGTCTCAGACAAAGACAAAAAATTTGTTGGTCACTTTTAGAGAAAAATGTGGAAGAAGTTGGAGACATATTTGTCCTTCAACTCATCTTATCACCCTCAGACAAATGGACAGATGGAGGTGGTAAACATAACTTTGGGAAACTTATTGAGGATTCTAGTCACTGAGCACCATAATCAGTGGGATCAATTTTTGTCACAAGAAGAATTTGCATACAATGACTCACCAAACAAGAGCTCTGGAAAGATCCCATTCCAAATATTGTATGGAATGCAACCCAAAGGAGTATCTAATTTGAGAGACTTCATGCAAAGTGATATTAGGAGAGATGGAGCAGACGATTTTGTTGCAGAAATGTAGAGGATCCATAGCTAGATCAGAGGACAATTGCAGAGGTATAACCAAGAGTACAAGTGGAGAGCTGATCAACATCCTAGAGAACTTCAATTTGAAGTAGAAGATCAGTTTCTGGCACATCTCAGGAAGGAAAGGTTCGCTAGGGGGACATATAAGAAGCTAAAGATGAAGAGGATAGGGCCATGTAAGATATTGAGGAAGTTTTATGCAAATGCCTATGAGATTGAGCTGCCAGATGATGTGTCCATATATCCCATATTCAATGTTTTAGACCTGTACCCTTATAGGAAATATGACACAGAGGGATCAAAAGATCAAGAGAATATTTAGTGGGAGAAAAAAATGCCTATAGTAGAAAAACCACAGATGGAGAAGATTGTTGATCAAAGGATTGGAAAGAAGACAATAAGGAAGACCTATTTTGAATATATAGTCAAGTGGAAGGGACACCCAATAGAGGATGACAGTTGGGAAAACGAAGTTTCTATCCAAAAGCATGGAAAGTCAGTGCAAGATTTCATGGACATGAGTCCATGAATTTTTGTCAAGGGGAGTATGATGCAGGGGCATCGTTGGAAAGAACGTGGAGCAAGACCTATCAACTTCTGGGAATTTGTACGAGGCCTCGACACTGGCAGTTTCAACCAATATTTTCAAATCCTCTTTAACTCAACGCTGGAAAATCCTTGAGGCATGCTTGAGTGATCGCTAGCAAAGTGGGAGTTTCCACTTGGGCTCTGGAATGCGACTGCACTAGGATGGATGTCGGGATAAGTTTTGATTTAGATAAGTAGTCAGGGAGAACCCTAATATCCATTTGAGATAAATAGAGATTTTGTATGCCCAAATGAGGCTGGTTGCAGGGTAGATGTTAGTTGTAAGTTAGTAGGAGATTGAACTTTTATTTGTTTTTGTTTTTGTTTTTTCAGTTGTATCCATTTTCACTTTTGAATATAACAAAATAAAATTGATCCAATGCATGGGGTATGAACATTGTTTGCAATTCTCTATTATTGTGATCTCATGAGTGGATGAGTGAATTTCATTATGAGTTAATGGAACTGTGAATGTTAGGATAAGTTTCAATTGTTTCTCTTCTATTGAAGTAGTGCAAGGTGTGCACACAGAATGCAAGGAGTGTGTTAACGGGATCTATTTCAATTTTGAAACTCAGAAGAGATAATATGAAATTTTCCATTTGAAAGGAATGGAAAGAGACTAGTGCAAGGCATGCACAGCCATCCGCAAGAACCCAAAACCTTGTGTAAATATCTGGTGCCAGGATTGCACAGAAACGAGATTCGGTTAAGTGTCCAAGTGACTTTGCAAGAATTCAAAGAAACAAAAAAGGAGAATGCCAAGAGGGAGAGAGGAATTTATCTTCGAGAAATCATTAGGATCTCAGTTATCGAAATCCATGAAATGCAAGGAGCACATGGGAAGTTGAAGTCTCCATGAGACTAAGCTCAGGAGAAATAACACTTTTCATAAGTGTTAATGAGATCCAAGAAATGGACTCTCATGAAGGACAAAGGTCAAAGCCTTTGAATAATTCTAAAATATTCTAAGTTTGAAGAAACCATAAGTTCAGGGGGGGAAATATCTGGACCATCCAATGAGCATCCAAACAATGAGGAGAAAGTGCAAAGGAGGAAGGATCTCAACCATCCGGTCTGAGCACAAGATATTTGTAGTCGTCTGATCAAGTTAAATTACACTAGCATTAAATATTTGAAGGCACACATGAGGAACAAAGTCATGAAATTCCAAAATCATCGGGACCGTCCATCATCAAGGAGGAAACATGGCGAGAGATCAACGTTTCATTGACTTGTGACTCGAAGCAGTCAAAGGTTGATTCGTGAGAACTAGTGAAACATGAAATCATGACTTGATTAGAGGAGAGATCTAGACCATCGATCCGATGCCATCGCAATTTTGGGTATAGGAAGAACGAGGGTGAGGAAACTCCCAAGTTGAAAAACACGAAATATCGATTTTATCATAGTCATTGATCAAAGGAAGGATATGAATCAATGATCCAATGCCATCACAATTTCAGGTATCGGGAGGACAGAGGTATGAAGACTTCCAAAGTCGCAAAACATGAAACGTTGATTTGATCACAGTTGTCGATAAAAGAACGATATAGACCATTGATCTAGGGTCATTATGATTTCGACTATCAGAGGAATGGAGGTAGCAGCACTTCCAGAGTCACGAAACTTGAAATCGTGATGCGCCTTTCACTCAAGTGTGTGTTCATCACCAGTGGTCATAGAGAGAGAGAGAGAGCTAGCATGGACTAATCCCTTGTCAGGATTTTGAGAGTCGGGAGAGTCGGGGAGACTAACACCCAAAGGCCCAATACGCGAAATCACATAACACCTTTTGAGTTAGGGGATTGTTCATAACCATGGTAACAAGAGGGAAGGGACTTAGCCCATAATCGCATGGTCATCGTCAAGGTCACATCTGATAATGGGACAAGAGAGGAGGTGCTAATGCCAACTCTGAGATTTTTGCAGAGTGCAAAAGAGAAGCTTGTTGGTGTCATAGATCCTACACCGAGAGTTCTGAGGACCTAGAGTTGACACAGGATGAGACTAGTGAGGTTTCAGAGAGTCACCGACTCTAGAATCGAAGATCCTAACCGGGAGGTTGCGCAGCCCTTCAGAGGGAAGGGTGTCTGCACCAAGATGCATGTACAGATCAAGAAGAAGGATGTTCATCATGTCAAACATATTTAGGATATGAAGAGTATAATCAAAGGAAGTATGTTGTTTTTATTTAATTGTAAAAAACATGGACATATTGAAATGGAATGCCATGGAGAAAATGAGATAGAAAAACTAATTGAAATAAAAGATAATTATGAAGGATAACTAATCAGTTCTTTAGATGAACTAAGAAAATAAAGAGAAGAAAAAAGTCACTCAAGAAAGAATTGATGAAACAAAAGGAAATTGTTCACATTTTTGAAGAATCCCAACAGGTCATCAAGAACTTAAGAACTCAGCTAGAAGAAGCTAGAAAGATCAAAAATATTCTTGAATATCAAAAGAACTATTTGGAATCGAACATAGCATAACATAATGAAAAATCATAAATGAGAGAGAAGATATTGATATATCATATTAAGGAAATAACTAACGATCTAAACCATCATGAGGAAGAGTTTGGTCAAGAAGAGAAACAACTTGAACAAGAAATAATCACATTAAAAATCCAGCTCGGAGAAGCGAAAAGAATAGAAGAAGTCATGAAGTTTCAGATAATGAATAAAGAAGAAGAGGTTGATAAGATTGAATAAGAAGTTGTCAAATTGAGAAGTAAAATCGTCAAGATCAACAAGAACGTTGAAGAGACCAAAACATCCACATCATTTGTATATAATGAAGAGAAGAACTCTAGGTTACTAGAAAAGAAGAATGAAGAAAATATACATATTTATGAAGAAGTACTCAAATGAAGGAATCATGGTCAACCAGAATCTAAGAAAACTAATAAAGATACATCTTCAAAAAGAACATCCATGTTCAAGCCACAAAGAAGCTTCAATCATGATCATGATCATTCAAGGAATAAATTCAAAAGGACTACACCATAAATAAGATCATTCACTCTCAGGTATGTAAATTTATTTTATGGTCATTGTTTTTATTGTAATAACTTTGGACATAAGGTTGAATATTGCAGGGATTATAAAAGAAATTTTCAAGAAAGAAATGTTTATGTGGCCACTGGTAACATTGAATGTTGCAAATGCCATAACTATGGATACATGGCTCGTTATTGTAGAAGCTTGATCGATACTTCCATGAAAGAGAACACTGATATTAGATATAAGATAGTATGAATAAGAAAACAAGAAGAATAGGTGAACAAATACCAGGTCCCATAGATCGCAACATTAGCAATAAAACAAGATGAAGACAAATATACAAAGAAAAAGGAAGATGTCAGATACAGAAAGGTTTGGAAGATAAATGAAAGAAAATGAGGAAAGGTAAATAACGAATAGGTTCAAGATATTGCACTTTCAGGTATTGTAGTGAAATATGAATCCACTGAAAGAAAGAAGGAAGTCAAAGTTAAGAGAGATGATGAATATACTGATAAAGATGATGATGAATATGCATCCGAGAAGGAATTGTTCTGAGACATCTCGGTTAGAGAATCCTAGGTAATATGAATAATAGACAAGGGTATTCTATGTGATAGATGAGACAGACTGAAGAACCATCCTTCAAGAAGCTTGTAGAGTTTGAGTAGACATATCCAGAGCAGTTAGTTAGGAGAAGTACAATATGATAGATTAATTAATTTTAGTAGTGAATACTTCATGATAGTACAATGACATTTGAGTCAAAATTATGGATAGTTGTGTAACAAATTCTTGTAAAGTATGTAAAGAGATGGATTTATAAGAACACTTAGTATGTTTGGAAATATATATGACAGTGGATGAGATCATGGATTCATAGATTGGTTCAAAGAGTGGTTCAGAGACAAAGGAACATTATCATAATGAATGATAATTACATAGGAATATTTGAATTCTCATTCTTGAATGATTTTCATACATTTCAGTTGATTACAGAAGGAAGAACCAATGGACAATAACTCCGAACAGTCAAAGGTATAGGAAGACATATTTTTTCTACAGAACATCTTGCACAGAAGTCAAGAGAGAGAAACATAACCAAAAACATAGGTAGAAATAACATTCTGATAAGTTGTCATACAAAGAGGTAAGAATATGGTTATGATTCCATGGGAAGAGATTCATCATATGTAGGATAGAGAGTTAGATGATTAGAGAGAGATCGCATAGGCATGTTTCCATACAGAGAGATTGTCACAAGGGAAGAATGTGTGATATGAATTTAGTGTTGCATCAGAGTGATACACTTTTTCAAATGGGGGGGATATTATTCATATGAAGGGAGAGAGAGTAATCATAGGCTTAGAAACATATAGAAAATATCAAAGGAATTTAGATAGGGGGAGCATCCCCAAGGAAAGTTTAGTTAGGGGGAGTATCCCCAAGGAGAGATACCCTTTTCCATTGATGTCAAAGGGGGAGAGATAGAAACACTTATGAGTAGTATGATAGTGAATGTTATGATGAGTAAGTGTTTCCATCAATTCCAAAGGGCAATATTGTCAAACAATTGGTTTAGATTGATGGACAGTTGGTTTGGATTGTTGGTTGTCATTGAGGTCAACCTTTGGAGAATAATATTGTAGATTGATGTCAACTCTTAAAGATTGATGTCAACCCTTGAGTATGTCTAGTAGATCTAGAGGTATGGGTAAGTAACCCATGTTTGGTTGAGGAATAATGTAATGAAGATCATTGTATATGTAGGTAATACTATTCTAGATGGATAGTACATGTCATGCCATTTCCAGTGATATGTGGAACGTCACTTAACTCCTCACGGTTAGAGATTTATTATTGTTTGAATTTGGAGAACCCTCGTGATTTATCTAGAAGCCCCTAGAAGGTCAAAGAATTCAAATTACTCTAGAAAATCCTAAAAGAAGTTGACTAGTAAAAGTGGGTGAAACTACAAGTTAATCATGGGTATAGTTCTTGCATTAAGAAAATAATTAAAAATGAATTAGTTGCGACAAGAAGTTGTGAGCTCAGTAATTATGGTAAAGTAGTTTTGATGAGAAGATTGAGTAGTGAAAGTGGTTGAAGCAATAAGTTAGTTAAGGGAAAAGAATCTCTAAATTGGATGATTATATAAAATTTAGTTGCAATAAGAAGTTTTGAGTAAAGAGAAATTATTTAAATAATAAAGYAGTCAAAGTGGTTCCAAAGAAAAATTATTTAAATAATAAAGTGGTTTACTGGACAAAGTGGTTAAGTGGAAAATKATGGTTAGGTAGACAAAGTGGCTAAGTGAAAAAATTTGGTTAAGTGGAAAAAGTGTCTAAGTGAACAAAGTGGTTAAGTGGATACTTCTAGAGGAAGCTACATGGAGAGTATAAATAAGAGACCAAGGGTTCCCATTAGTATCCATTAAGAATATTGAATATATACAAGTGACTAAGGTAACCAAAGGAGATATAAAACAAATTTTAGAGAGAAGGTGAAGTAAACAAGGCTGAAATTCAAGGGAGGATAAAGTATTTTGACGATGCTTTCTAAGGTATGTTATTTATAGCTCATCTCACCATTTTCGCAATAACATTTTTTTCTGAAATGATTCATAAAACAATATTTGGAGTTCGATGAGAAAACATATCCAAGTAGTTGTGATAAATATTTCATCATGTTCTTCGTTGTATTTTTATAGTTACACTCTGTGGAAAATAGTCTTTGTGGCTAGTCCTGAAACTAGTCTAAAACATGTGTTTCCGGTAAAAATGTCATAACTTCTTGATAATAGATCCAAATTGAGTAAGAAAAAATATATTGGTTGGAGTACAGTCTGTAGTATGATTTGCACTATTTTTAGATCCATACAAAAAACATTGCATGTGGGGCATGCTCTGCAAGTTCGCTTTCTAGAATAAGAAAAAATTCAGCAAGGTCTGCCATTTTTTCTATAACTCCTTTTATGGGAGGTTCCAAGCAGTGAAACCTGGAGGAATTGATGAGAATACACTGAAGAAAATTGTGTACTATTTTAAGATATGTTTTTATTAAAGGTACATATTTATTATTATTGTAAGCTAGCATTGTTGACTAATCCAAAATTAGTCATGTGAGACTAAAGTAAAGTTTGATAAAAATGATAGTCTCTTGTTGTTAAAGTTTAGGAAGGTTTGCAGGTATGTGATCATATACACCATGTTTTCTACAGAGTTACAAATCATATTTGGATGATGAAATTGATGAGGGATTTGGGTTGAGGTATGTTACATATAGAGGTTGTATAACAATGAGTTTGTGGCACATGGTTTGATGTAATGGTTTGTGGTATTTGGTTATGGATAATGTGATGTATTTCTAGATAAATTTTGATGGTTACATTGGTATATGTATTTGGTATATGGTTGAGGTACATGTTGGGTACTTGGTTGAGACAAGTAGTTGATGCGTTGGCACATACATGAGGTGTAGAGTTGATGATGTTGGTACATCTTGATGAGTCATAGTTGATGGGTAGTTGATGCATGATTGGTACATACTTGGTACATGGTTGGAGGGACTTGTTAGTAGTATTGTTGATACATGGTTTATGGATGATGTAGCATACTCATCTTGGCATATTATTAGAAGCACATATTGATCTTGGTGATCATTATGATTTGTTGTTATATGGTTGGTTGATGAACATATTTTTGATATTGTGTATATGTTTGAGAGTTTTCTTGGTGATTGATATTGGTGAGTAGATATTATTTGGTTGATAAGATTGATGAGACATGTTGTTGTGATAGTTTATTTGGATAGGTTATTTCTATAGGTTTGGTGCATGGCTGATGCACTTGTTTATGGTACAGGTTGAGGTGCATGTTGATGCATGGTACATGTTGGCACAGGTTATTGGTAAAAGTTTTTTAAAGGTTATTGGTACAAGTTGTTTACAATTTATTGGTATAGGTTGACTATAGGTTGTTTGGTGCAAGTTGATTGGTACAAGTTTACACCAGTATATCTCACAATGATAGTGTGACAATGGTTCCCCAATTCTACTTATATTTCAGGGAGGTTGGACGGGGAAAGGATAGGTGGTTGTAGTTGGAGAACATAGGGGGTTGTATCCTCCTTCTAGTTGTATCCAGATAATTGGGGTGTTAGAGCTTCCCTCAATTTGTAGCCTGAGAAACAAGGAGGTTGGAGCTTCCTTCCACTTGTAGTTATAGAAATGGAAGTGGATGCTCCCTTGGATGTAATTATTGACATATAATAAAAGTGTTATTTTGTTTTCTCTCACATTTGGTTTCAACATAAATATTGGTGTACTATGCATTGTGTGGATGTGTTTGTTATTTCTTATTATGAACTGATGAATGCTAATGCTTATGATACAGTAAGATATCGATGATGGACAGATGAACATGGTTGAATAAGTGAAAGAATACAGCTTGTGGTTTAAAAGATTAATAATTGGTATAATTGCTCATTACTGATTCACCCCCCCTCTCAGTAATCCAACATAAGAAAGCATTCAAATTGATTGTTTTTTTTATTAAATTTGTGAAATTTGTATTATGCACTAAACACATTGTATTTTATTTTGATTTGTAAATAATGGCTAAAATTTTAAGAGGTGTTCCATTTCATTAATTCCAACTATTAAATATTATATTTACTAATCTTTAGAGCTACACAAGTTTTTAAGGATTACATAAAATTTATACTCAAATATATTTTTTGTTCTAATACAATTCTTAAAGTATGGTGCTTTAAAACAAATCGTAGAAACTACCATAACATAAGTTTCAAGGATTAAATTTAGCATGAAAATGTTAAGATATCAATATGTACAAGAGTTCCTTGACGTATGATTAAAATCATGAGAATTCAATTCATACATAATGATTAATGGATCATTTTGGATAGGTTCTCATACAATCAAGTTATTAAAATTATCTCCATCAATATATTTTAAAATGAGATTGTTAGGAAGGTGAGGATGCCCTTTAGAAAAAGCATAGTATTGGAGAGAAAGAGAGAGAGGGAGGGAAGAGGGAGAGAGAGGTAAATGTTGGAGAGAGAGAGGTTGGGAGAGAGAAAGAGAGAGAGATAGGGAAGAGGGAGGGAGGGAGGGAGTGAGAGAAAGAGAGAGGTGGAGAGTGATATGGAGAGATAGAGAGAGGAGGTGGAGAGAGAGAGTGAGGGAGGGAGA
>JZKD02S0062190.1:212829-226781 GCA_000966675.3 Picea glauca
GAGGGGGTAGAGAGAGAGAGAGAGGAGAGAGACGTAGAGAGAGGGAGGGATAGGAAGATAGAGGGAGATGTTGTTTTAGTAGGACCATGCGCACATTCATGTTATTAATAACACGAATGCACTAGGAACATGTGCATGCCCTCATATTTCTAATAATGTGTGTTCTTTGGGAACTTATGCACGTTCATAAAGAATACACACACTCTTTTTATTTCAAAATCTTTTAGCCTAAACATGTGTTTCTCAAGAACATATGCACATTACTAAGCATGTACGCTCTTTCTCAAGAACATACCTATGTTCATAAAAAATCCGAGTTGGCAAGCATTTGTGGTGGTTCGGTGAGTATCGAGGCTATAAGATTAATAATGTGTGCGACTGTAGGATTACGAATGTGTGTGTTCCTCACGAATTATTAATCCTATAGCCTCGATACTCATTGAATCACCACACACACTTTCCAACTAATATTTTTTATGAACACATGTGCATTCTTGAGTAAGAGCATGCATGTGATTAGTAACACATACTCAATCCTAAGAAACATGTGTTTAGGCCTGAAAAAAAATGAGGTTGTAGGATTAACAATGGGTGTGTCTTCCTAGGGCTATGCATTCTTAATCCTAATGTATTGGTCCTCATGGAACCACCACACATTCTTTCCAGCTCATATTTTTTATGAAAGTGTGCATGTTCTTGATGAAGATCAGGCACTTTCGTAGTAACATGCACACATTTGTGAGAAACATGTGTTTAGGCCCGTCATAAATCACATGCAGGCTCTTTTCATTTCAGATTTGTTTTGTGCCTAAACACATGTTTCTCATGTTCTCAGGAATGCATGCCATGTTATTGATCAAGTGCATTCTCTTTCTCAACAATGAATTTGTTCCTTCTCACTCCATTACCACTTTTTTAGAATTATGGTTAACATTCAACCTTTTCTTATGAGTTTGTTTGTCAAGAGTGAAACTAGATATGAAAAATACATATGAAATAGAGTTCATCTACTAAGGTTTGAAATAACAACTCCAAAATAAGCTATATAAAACTAAAATGTTCATTCAAAAATAAAAAAAAGTAAACTAAATTATAATATATTTTTTTTAACGTGGATTTGAATTTGCGATACTGAATAGAAATATTGAAAGGGAAATATATTTTCCTAATCATTAGGCTTACTCAGCCTATAAATCACCAGAAACGAAAAATCGAAGCTATTTTTTATTGATGAGTGTTGATTTGATTTATTACACAACATACACATTGAACTTATCGTCCTTATTTCAAAAGGTTCGAGTTGTCATCACCCCAGTCCATTCTTGGTCCAACCTAGAAATTCTTACTTTGTCCTCCATCAACTTGATAGCCTCTTTCAGATCCACCACCACCTCAATCACATTGGGCCTAGAAGACGATTATGCATGAACACATCCAATCACTACATTGACAACACATGTGATGGATTCCATGTAATAATTTCCTTCCAACCTATTGTCTATGATTTCTGCCAATAGGACGAGGGAATTATCATCTCTCTCCAGATATGGTGTGTTAGCCCTTGGTTATGGAAGTATGCGAAGAATCAAGGAAGAAAAGGAAAATGAGAACTTTGTGTAAGACACAGTGACTCTTATTGGGTCAAAGTAAACAAAAGAGAATGAAAGATGGAGCGAAGCCCGAGAAAAATATTCATTGGACGAGGAGATCAAGGATGAAACATAATAAATGAAGAAGTATTGTGGACAACTCAGCAAGTGGAAAAATCCATCGATGGATGCTTTGGAGTACCGTGTGAGAAGAAAGGAAATAAAGGTTGGCGAAGCCCTAAAAATATGGGTCAAGTTGACCTAGGGTATTAGAAACCTATGGTTTTTGTATCTAGGGTTTTGGAAACCTAGGTTTCAACCTAAGGCTGTGGATGAGATATTGTAATGTATAAATGAAGGTCTAAAGGACCCGGGTCGGGTTAGTACTTTTGGGTTGGTATTATATTGTTGTTGATCTAGTTGTATTGTTGATGTAAGTAAGTATTGTATCGAGAGGGAGAAGTGATAAGAGTGAGATCATTCTGGTATTGCAAGAATATTCAGCTGGGTGCAAAGATCAACTGTATGCTAAGAGCGCAGATAAGAACTGTATGCTTTACCTTAATTTATTATAGCACGGTTATATGGATGTATCCCTAGAGAGAGGGTGAACCACGTATTTTTTGTGTTGTGTGTGATTGATCTTCTATCTATGTCATTGATATACTATGATTGGATTATTGCTTTAGATCTGATAAGTAGATGTGCACAGTAGATCTAAGATGATAAGTGATTTATGAATTTTTTGTTGTTCTTGTGTTAGATCCACTTGAAATTCCCTTCGGTTGTAGACATCTTTGTCTTGCAACCCCCTCATAACTGCTTAAGGTGAGACTGCATCTACTTTTCAAGTGTTTCCGAAAGGGCCAGTAGTTAGGGCTTGTTGGTGTTCTCTTGGAGTTGAACCCTAGGTCTGTCCCTGTGCCAAGAAATTGTTCCATTGTTGGGACTGGAATCTTCTTGAGGGAATGTCGAGGTGGTTTCCATCGAAGACAAATATTCAAAAGTGGATGGAATATCAAGAAAAGGACTTCACTGAAGCCCATAACAAGAACCATAATCTTAGCTCAGAAGATTGGTTGGAGAAATATATCTTTACTGATCTACAAAATATTTTCTTTGGAGAAATCCATCAAGAGCTATATGAGTGGCTGGCTAGACTAGCAGATACCCAGTTTGAGATTTGATCTAGAACTCCTATGGTTTGGACGTCGGAGTTTATCAATAAGGTCAAAATATTTGATAATGCTGTATCACGAGCAGTAGATCAGTGGTTCGATAGCACCATTTGAAGGTACATCATAGATTTTGTTGTTGATAGAGTAGAATCATACAGCCAAACTGAGAGATATTTCTTTAAGGGACCTAGATAATTTTTTTTGCATTTTCTAAAGATGAGAATCAAGATGGTATAGAATGAGAAGAACAACTTTAAGACACAATAGATTGGTCGAATCAAGAAAGGCTAATGTTCAAGAATTTAGATAGTGACAATGACACAGAAGCTGGACATACACACAGTGGGAGAGTGTTCCAAGAAGTTCTCCTTGCAAACATGTTTAAGAAGAAATATAGGGAGGAGGGTTTCTACAATGGAAAAGAGGAAGAACAGATAGACGAAGAACATTCAAGACCTGCTACAACAAAGGAAGGGAAATCTGAAGAGATTCACTGGAAAGAACCTAAAACTTCAGAAACTGTGCAGACCATTGAAGTAAGTCCTATTATCCCTCTTGTTGATCTAGTAGTATTAAGCAACCAGAGTAATCCCAGCCACTAGAGCGTCTGATGTAGGAGCATTGTAAGCAACTAAGAGAGCGTGAAGGTGGAAGCTAGCTGGGAGAAGCGCCAACACATTTCTCATGTTTTGAAATGCTTTGAAAGATTAGGAAGCGGATATAAATGTGATAGTTGGGGAAGTGTACTTACATTTATGTGAAGATATTGTAAACAGATCTTGAGTGATTCACTCTCATCCATATAATGTAGAGGCATTTATGCGTAGTTAATAAAGGTACGTAGGTTTGAATGAAGATTAGATAGTTTTAGGAGCATAGGAGGGAAAATGACTATAGACACCCTCATCTTTATATCATTGTAACATAATTGTATCATAAGCATAGTGAAGAAAGAGAGAGTTGTAGCAGAGAATCGAGAAGAAGAACTCATGTGCTGGAGATTTGAATTAATATATGAAGCTTTAATTCAGTTTCATGGTGTTATGGCGCTTTCTGTGTATACATGCTGAATGGCATGCTTATGGTTGTTTTACTCTCTCTGCTATGAATTTTCTTAATGATGTGTTGAATGTATGATTTCATGTTGAATGTTTGAAGTCCGAGAGAGAGAAAGAGAATGAGTTTCAATTGTTTCTCTTCTTGAGAGAGAGAGTTCCTGCAAGGAGTGCAGTGAAAGCATCCACAAGGTGTGCATTGACAAAGGTTCAGAGTTCATCTCTGAAAGCTTAGGAGAGATACCGTTGCTCTCATTCCAATAGAAGTGAAGGTGAAGCAAAAAAGTCATGCAAGGTGTGGATAGGCTGGTTGAGACCTTAGAACTCATCAAATAAGGTTGAAGAGTCAGAGGAGTTTTGTTATCATGGGTGCACAGAGTTGAAGAATCAAGTACTTAGAAGTATTTGGAGGATTTTCAATAAGGAGTGCATGCAAGAGTCCCTTTAGAGACTCGAAGTTCACAAGTTAAAGCTCAGGAGGGATAACACCTTTGAGTACTTCAAAGGAAGGCAAAAATTGAAATACTTCAAAGGGAGACAGAGCAAAGTCTCTTTGCAGAATTCAAGTTCAGGTGAAAGAACATTGATTCATTCCGCAAAAGTCATCAAGGAAGGAAATCGGACGGTTGAAATTCTCTGTGGAGAACTCACAAAGTTGCGAGAGCCATTAGATCTTGTGAAGGAGGAAGGGGAGTTACGGCGAGTGATTTTATAATTATAAGATCAGGAAAGATAGGTCCGTTAGAGTCAATCCAATGAGGTCCATCGTATCTCCTATGAAATCTCATTTCAGAATTCGGAGCTTTGAAGGGGCAGGAAAATTCATGTCAGAGATAAAAGGAAGAGAAGTGACAGGTGGCATACTTGTCGCCAGGCAGAGTCAAACTTTGTTGACGCTTTTCAGGGTTTTGTAGGTTGGAGAGATGGGAGCCTTGCATCAGGATTCACGAACACATGAAGTTAAAAACTATGAATCGATGAAAATTTTTGTTGGAGAGCCGGCCTTTGCTAAGCGCATGGGGGGTTCAGTATTTCGGCTCTTTCGTAGACAAGAGATAGGGGTTCTTGTTTCAAGATTCCTCAAATCATGAAATGAGATACAAATGTGGAGGAAGACATGGCTAGACATTTCAGCGAATTGACATTTCGGTGTTTCGGCAACAAAAGGCTAAGAAACTTGACAATGAAATTCATGAAATCACGAGACCTGAAGTCTTGATTTGGTGAAGGGTGCGATTACATTACTGGTCAGGATATTTGGGTTGATGCCTAGTGGTTGATCACACGAGTACAACTATAAGGACCTTTGGGAGGCACTGTTGTGTGTGTATGATTCCATGGGGAGGAATCTAAGAGTCAATTAAACTCAAGGGAATATTTAGAGCGATCATGCGTAGACCTCAACTAGAGGGTTCCGTAGTCTGCACCAAAGTGGTATCAGAGCATAGAACAATTTCTTTGCTTTCAGTAGCAGAGAAAAGAGGAACATTGACAGTGATGTTTCCAAGGATAAGAGACAGGCCAATGGCAATGCCTGATATAATAGTGGAAAGAGGAATGTGTGAACTACGTGCCAGGCTTGATTCCATGGAGACAACACAGAGGTGCACAGTTGGCACTGGGGATATCAGCGAGGCTAAAATTGAAAATGAAGTTGAACATGAAGGAGAAGTTGTAGTCGAGGATGCTATGCATGAATGCCTATGTAGGGTTGTTGCTAGGATAGGTGCCAGAGAAAAAATGGAGATTCCAGTATATGAAGGAAGCCTGGATGTTGAAGAGCTTCTAGACTATATTAGAAATCTGGTTAAATACTTCGACTATGAGGATGTCGGGGAAGATAAGAAGGTCAAACATGTTGTCACAAGACTTAAAGGGCATGCAACACTATGGTGGGATGAACTACAAGCTAACAGACGCTGCAAAGGCAAGTAGGAAATGAAGAGTTGGGATAGAATGGTTGCAAAAATGAAAGCCAAATTCATACCCAAGGATTATCAAATCATTATGTTTTGGAGGATGCAGAATTTGAGACAGAAGTTGATGTCAATAAAGGAATACAATGAAGAATTCTACAAGATAAACATCAAATAAGGTCATCGGAAAATCGACGATGAAAAGGTTTCCAGGTATATGAATGGTTTTCAATATGACATTCAAGATGAGATGAGCATGACGATCATTCAAAATGTGGAGGATGCTTATCAGATGACTCTGAAAGCTAAAGATAAGTTGAGCTTAAAACAAGGTTAAAAAGGCCAAGCTAGAATTCAGGCAAGAGGCAAAGAAATTGCCCAAGACAGAACTCAGAAATCTAAAGAAGAGGGGAAGAAAACACAAACTCAACCTGAGAGAGGGGGAAGCTCACAAAGAGGGTAGTATGCCAATAGAAATACTTTTCCTTGAGCCATAGGAAGAGGAAGAGGTAGAGGTAGTGAAGTGAAATGTTTTGTCTATGGGAAAAAAGGGCATAAATCCTATTAGTGTCCAGATAAGAAGAAAGAAGGGGGTGAGACTCACATTGTCGAAGCACAAAGATGGACTGCTGAGGTAGAATATGCTGAGGGTGGAAGATCCTTGATGATGAGGAAAGTTCTCTTAATGCTAGAGAAGGAGACAGAGAACCCATCCCAAAGGAACTGAATGTTTCAGACTACTTGCAAGACAAAAGACAGAGTATGTAAAGTCATTGTGGATAGCGGTAGCAAAAACAATCTCATTTCTACAGAGATGTTAGAAAAGATGGAGCTGGAGATTATCGTACATCCAATCTTATGCAGAGTTTCATGGTTACAAAAAGGACATCAGGTAAATTTCACTAAACAATGTTTAGTTGAATTTAAAATAGGAGGATATAAGGATGAAATATTATGTGATGTCATTCCCATGGATGTTTGTCATCTATTGCTGGGTAGACCATGGCAATATGATAGAAATGTGGTTCATGATGGGATAAAGAACACATACACCCTGGAGAAGAATGGGAGAACTCACATGTTGTTGTCAATTAAGGATAAAGAAGTGAAACCAGAGGTAAGAAACACTGTACTTCTCATGAGTGGGAAGGAACTTCTTAATGAGGTTAAGAAGAAGGAAGACACACAATTTATTGTGGTCAAGAAGCCTAGAATTGTTTTGACCAGTACAAGAGTGGATGATTTACCAGAAGAAATCCAGAAGCTGCTAGAAGCATTCACTGATATAGTAGTGAATGAACTACCTTGTTCGTTGCCACCGATCAGGAGTATAAGCCATCACATTGATCTTATACCTGGAGCTAGTTTACCAAACAACGTAGCGTACGGATTGACGCCGCAGGAGAATGAAGAAGTCAAGAGACAGGTCTAGGATTTAATGGATAAAGGATTGGTTAGAGAACACTTGAGTCCATGTGTTGTTCCAATAGTGATCAAACCAAGGAAATATGGAGGCTAGAGAATGTGTACAGACTCAAGAGAAATCAACAAGATTACCATCAGATACAGATTTCCATTGCCAAGGATGGACGACTTGATAAACATGAAGAAATCATCATTTATGAGGACATAACTCATTTATTTGGGTTTTTTTATCTCTACAAATGAAATGAAAATGGATCCAGATAAGGTAGAAGTGATTAAGAATTGGCCATCACCGAAAGGTGTGTTTGAAGTTCGAAGCTTCCATGGTTTAGCTAGTTTCTATAGGAAATTCATCCGAAATTTCAGTGGGATTAGCGCACCGATGATGGATATGGTGAAGAAAAGACATAAATATTTTCATTGGATAGAGGAAGCAGAGAAAAACTTCAATCTGCTGAAGAAGAAGATCACAGAGTAGCCAATTTTAGTTTTGCAATATTTCAACAAGACATTCCAGGTCAAGTGTGATGCAAGTGGATTTGCAATCGGAGCAGTCTTGAGCCAAGACAATAGGCCAGTTGCATACTTCAACAAAATACTGAATGAACCAAAGGTCAAGTACTCAACATATGAAAAAGAATTCTATGCAGTCATACAAGCACTGAAGAAATTGAGACATTATTTGGTTCCTAAGGAGTTTGTTTTGTACAGCGACAATCATGCTTTGCAATTCATGACTCAACAAGACAAGTTGAACCAAAAGCATGCTAAATGGGTTGAATTCATGCAAAATTTTAATTTTGTAATTAAACATATTTCTGGAACTCCTAACAAAGTTGTTGATGCTTTGAGMAGGAAATGTTTTCTTATGCAGGAATTTAGAGTCAAAACTTTGGGTTTCGATAACCTCAAAGGAATGTACAAAGATGACCCAGATTTTAAGAAAGTGTATGAGGTATCTAAGAATCCAGTTCTCAGGGACATAAAACAATGGAATGAATATATGATCCAAGATGGATTATTATTCAGGGGCAATCAATTATGTATTCCAAAATGCTCCATGAGGGAGAATCTGTTGAAAGAAAAACACAGTGGAGGATTGGTTGGACACTTCAGTCATGATAAGACATTCTCAAAGTTAAATAGTTCATATTTTTAGCCAGGGATGAGGACAGATGTTAATAAATTTGTGGATAGATGTAGGATTTTTCATCACACAAAGGGGAAAAGGAAAAACACAAGTTTATACCAGCCATTACCCATACCTGAGAGGCCATGGGATGCGGTGAGCATGGATTTTGTATTAGTGCTGCCAAGGACACAAAGAAGGTTTGATTCAATCTTTGTAGTGGTAGACATATTTTCAAACATGGCACATTTCATACCATGCCAGAAAACCAACGACACAACTCATATTACGAACCTGTTTTTCAAAGAAGTCATCAGACTTCACGGTTTTCCAAGGAGTATAGTTTCAGATCGGGATACCAAGTTCGTTGGACATTTTTGGAGGACTTTATGGAATAATTTGGGGACAAGTTTGTCTTTTAGCTCAGCATATCATCCTTAGATGGATGGTCAGACATAAGTTGTGAACATAATCTTGGGAGATTTTCTAAGGATCCTAATGATTGAACACCATAGTCAGTGGGATCACATTCTGCCACAGGCAGAATTTGCTTACAATGACTCGTTCAATAGAAGCACAGGGCAGAGTCCATTTCAGATTGTATATGGAATGCAACCCACGGGAGTTTCTGAAATGAAATATTCGGAAAAGACTGAATTCATGAGTACTAGTGCAGAGGATTTTGCAGAAGCAATGAAGGAGCTTCATAACCAAGTAAAGAAGCGATTGCATAATTTGAGTCAAGTGTAAAAACACAGAGAAAATCAACACAGGTGAGAACTTCAACTTGATGTCAGTGATCTGATTCTTTCACATCTGAGGAAGGAAAGTTTCCCAAGAGGAACATACAACAAATTGAAGATGAAAAAGACTGGACCATGCAAGGTCATAAGGAAATTTGGGGCAAATGCATATGAGATTGAATTACCTGATGGGATCGGAATTTCACTGATATTCAACATCTTAGATTTGTACCCTTAAAAAGCAGGAGCAAAGGATGAAAATACAAAGGTTCAATGGATCAAATAAATACCTGTAGCTGAAAAGCCAAAGATGTAAAGTATACCTGAAAAGAGAGTCAGCAGGAAGACCAGGAGGAAATAATATTTTGAATACTTGATCAAGTGGAAGGGACATCCAGTTGAAGATGCTAGTTGGGAAGATGAAGCAGAAATTCAGAAGCATGGATAGACCATGCAAGATCTCATGAACAATATTTCATGAAAATTTTCAAGAAAGGGAGTATGATGCAGGAGCATCATAAGAAGCTAAGCGAGCGTGAAGGCAAAAGCCAACTGGGACAAGCGCCAACACATTTCTCATGTTTTGAAATGTTTTGAAATATTAGGAAGTAGATATAAATGTGATAGTTTTGGAAGTGTACTTACATTTATGTGAAGATATTGTAAATAGATCTTGAGCAATTCTCTCTCATCTGTAGAATGTAGAGGCATTTATGCGTAGTTAATAAAGGTAGGTAGGTTTGAATGAAGATTAGATAGTTTTAGGAGCGTAGGAGGGAAAACGACTATTGACACCCTCATCTTTGTATCATTGTAACATAATTGTATCATAAGCATAGAGAAGAAAGAGAGAGTTGTAGCAGAGAGTCGAGAAAAAGAAATCATGTACAAGAAATTTGAATTAATATATGAAGCTTTAATTAAGTTTCATGGTGTTATGACGCTTTATGTGTATACATGTTGAATGTTATGCTTATGGTTATTTTACTCTCTCTGCTATGCATTTTCTTAATGTTGTGTTGAATGTATGATTTCATGTTGAATGTTTGAAGTCTAAGAGAGAGAAAGAGAACGAGTTTCAATTTTTTCTCTTCCTGAGAGAGAGAGTTCCTGTAAGGAGTGCAGTGAAAGAATCCACAAGGTGTGCGTTGAAAAAGGTTCAGAGTTCATCTATGAAATCTTAGGAGAGATACCATTGTTCTCATTCCAATAGAAGTGCAGGTGAAGCATAGAAGTCATGCAAGGTGTGTGCAGGTTGGTCGAGACATTAGAACTCATCAACTAAGGTTGAAGAGTCGGAGGACTACTATTGCAATGGGTGCACAGAGTTGAAGAATCAAATACTTAGAAGTATTTGGAGGATTTTCTGCAAGGAGTGAATGCAGGAGTCCCTTTAGGGACTCGAAGTTCACAAGTGAAAGCTTAGGAGGGATAACACCTTTGAGTACTTCAAAGGAAGGAAAAAATCAAAATACTTCAAAGGGAGACAGAGTGAAGTCACTTTGCAGAAGTCAAGTTTAGGCAAAGGAACATTGATTCATTCTGTAGAAGTCATCAAGGAAGGAAATCAGAGGGTTGAAATTCTTCGTGGAGAACTCATGAAGCTGCGAGAGCTATTAGATCTTGTGAAGGAGCAAGGGGAGTTATGGCGAGTGCTTTTCTAATTATAAGCTCAGGAGAGATAGGTCTGTTAGATCCAATCCAATGCGGGTCGTCAGATCTCCCGTGAACTCTCATTTTAGATTTTAGAGCTTTGAAGGGGCATAAGAATTCGTGTCAGAGATAGAAGGCAGTGAAGTGACAGGTGGCGTACTATTCACCAGGTGGAGTCAAGCTTCGTTGACTATTTTCGGGGTTTCGTAGGTTGGAGAGCTGGGAGACTTTCTCTGAAACTCCAAATCGGTGAAAAGTTTTGTTTGAGAGCTAGCCTTTGTTGAACGCATCAGGGATTTGACATTTTATCTCTTTCGTAGACAAGAGATAGGGGTTCTTATTCCAAGATTCCCGAAATCATGAAACGCGATACGGATATGGAGGAGGACATGGCCAGAAATTTCAACGAATCAAAATTTTGGGGTTTCGACAATAGAAGGCCGAGAAACTCGACAATGGAAGTCATGAAATCGCGAGACCTGAAGTCCCGATTTGGTGAAGGGCGCAATCACATTACTGGTTAGGAGATTTGGGTTGATGTCTAGTGGTTGACCATGCGGGTACACCTATAAGGACCTATGGAAGGCACTTTTGTGTGTGTCGGATTCCCTGGGGAGGAATATAAGAGTCAATTAGACTCAAGGAAAAATCTAGAGAGATATTGCATGGACCTCGAACCGAGGGTTCGGGGGTCTGCACCAGCATCCAAAGCACTGTCAATAGTAGTCCACCACACATTCATTCAGGAACCCTAGGAAGATCTATGGCAGATGAGATGAGGCTTCCTATCTTTAGGGTAGATGGTTCTGAAGATCCTGACCAACACTAGTTCTTGTTTGAAACTGTATGGAATATTAAAAATGTCACCGATGAAGCTGTCAAAAGAACACAGTTTAGTACCATTCTATGGGGCCACGCACTGAGCTTGTACATGAAGCTTGTCCAAGGACTTGCACAGCCTAAACCACTAAATCAGATTAAGAATGCACGGATTGTAGAGTTCAAGAAACCCAAGTCAAAGTCACAATGTATTATAGATCTAAAAGAGATAAATAAGAAGGTGGCTGAACCTATTTGGGAGTTCGATCAGAGATTCAAAACCTTAACAATTTGATTGACTTTTCAGATCCGAGATGAACAGAGTAAAGAATGGTTCATTGTCGTCCTCTTACCATACATCAGAGTTCCTATGATGCAACAAAATATTGCTTCATAGGTTGAGGCATCGGAGATCACCATGAAGTTAGAATCAACCCTTATAGGAGAATCCATCTTGGGTATGAGTCAGATCCTGAGTCAGCTAACTAGTTTGTCTCTGCAGGTCAAAGTTATGAAGAAAGACAAGGGAAAATATAAAAGAGAAGACGTATGGTGTGTCAGATGCATATCAGAAGGCCATGACAAGGAAAATTGTCCCCTATTCAATGAATACTTGGCTTCTAGAGTTATAATCCCTTTGAGCCAAGTCACCTTACCTTGGTGTGAGGTATGCAGAAACAGACATCACCCTGTTGAGTGCTACTACATGAAAAAGTGTGTTCAAACACCTATAAATTTGTACTTCACATTATGCAATTCCATAGGAAACGATGATAGGTATTGTAGGGATTACGATCTCATGCATGAAATGTTGAGAGACATATATAATATTCAAGGAAAAGTAAAACAAGAAGGAAACACTACACAGTATAACTCTCCTAGGAGAGGAAACTTCAATCCTCGGAGTGGATTCAGAGGAAGAGGACGAGAAGGAGGACTGGGTCGAGACTAAGGACAAATCATCTGTTATAACTACACACACCCAAAACACCTTTCAAGGGATTGCCAGAACCCTTGTACCACTTGCAGGTACTGAAGCTCGTTTGACCATGTTATAGAAGATTGTCATGTGCTGCTAGATAAGCTTCAGGAAAGATGAGGACCTCAGTAGAACCCACAAGTGTAAATGATATATGTTGAGTCTTGTGGAGAATACCCTAGAGTTTTTGTTATAAGAAGAGGAGGCATTGTCACAAGACATTGTTAGAAAAACAGGACCACGGAGAAATAAAATAAAACAAATGCGGAAATAAAACACAAAAAATACACAATACAAGAGAGACATAGATTTACATGGTTCACCCAGTGTGGGCTACGTCCACCGGAGAAATTGCCAGGTCCTTTCTTTATTATTATCCAGCAAAATGAAGGGATACAACCTACATCAAATCCCATTGTAACTTCCTCTTCTTTCTCTCACAGTCTCCTCTCTCAGAATACAATATTTGCCAACCTACATAGCTGAAATACATTTCCCTCATAAAAGAGGGTTTCCTTCTAGGGAAAACAACCCTAACATAATCTCTATCGTTAGATCTGTGACCTTATAATGAACGGTCCAGATTTACAATGAAATTACAATATACTTTTACAAGGCAATTTTTGCTTCGGGGGCTTCACCCCCGAACCCCCATTGGGAGACACTGCCCCCAAACCCCCGCTGGGGGCCTGCTTGCCCCCAGACCCCCCAGCTGACGGGATAGCCCCCCCAGACCCCGTAGAGGGGGTACCCCCCTCTCTACACTCCCCCGCATGGAAGAGTGTACATACTTCTGGGTGTAAATAATTCATGGGTTATAAACACAGCTGAAAGTAAGGACCTCTGAATCAGGAAGATAATCAGGCTCCACAACCAACAATATCCCACTTGGAGACTGATCTCAACAACTCCACTGCTGCTGTATATGATGGATTCTGAACCTTCTTGGACCTGGAAAATTTATCATTTTCATATTCATTCTTGAAGACCAACTGAAATTAAGAAGGAACTCAGTTTCTCCCTGGTTACTCCCTTTGTTAACATGTCTACATGATTCTGGCTAGTGTGTATCTTTTCCAGCTTCAATTGTCCATCTTCCAAGGTGGATCATATGAAGTGGTACCTCAACTATATATTCTTAGTCTTCGAATGGAAGACTGGTTTCTTTGCAAGGTGAATGGCACTCTGATTGTCACAGTACAACCTGTTGTTCTCCTGCTTCTTTCCCAAATCCTCCATAAACCTTTGTAACCAAATCATCTCTTTACTAGCCTCTGTAGAAGCAACATACTCTGCCTCTGTTGTTGAAAGTGAAACAACCTTTTTCAGTTTCGAAATCCAACTTACTTCCGTTCCACCTATAGTAAAAACATACCCTGTGGTGCTCCTCCCGCTGTCTTTATCACCTGCCATATCTGAATCAACATATCCCTATAGAAAAGTGTCTGAACCTCCAAAACACAATG
>JZKD02S0062190.1:230039-246673 GCA_000966675.3 Picea glauca
CTATGAATCAGGAAGATAATCAGGCTCCACAACCAATAGACATGACAAAATAACCCAAAGGAATATTATAGAAGACTCAGGAATCATGAAAGATACAAAGAAGACACAAATGTTTGATGCAAGGAAAGAAAGACAAATGTTTGAGGAAGCCATAAAAGAATTCATAGGAGACCAAGGTTATTCATCGAAGACAAAACCATAAGTAAGAGAGGATAGAATAGCTCACGCACTCGATCAGTCTTCTTCGCCAGAAGACAAAAAAGAGGTAAGCAAGGTCATGGAATTTTTGTATACTTCCATTAATTTGGTTCAAGATGAAAGCAATGTACAAGAATTACAAAATATAATTACACAATATGATCTACGAAATATAGAGCCCTTGTTGAATAGGGAAGTACACCAAATTGGTAAGAAGAGAAGGAGAAGTAAAGAATTACATTTGAATGATCAAATAGGAGAGTATGAGATAGACTATGTATTCCTTGAGTTAGGGTCGGAGGTCAATGTCATGATGATGCAAACCTGTGCACTGATGGGAAAAATAAATTTGATCTATTCCCCTATAATGATTAGGATGGATAACTAGCAAGCTATCAACCCATTTGGACGATTGGAGCATGTCCCTGTGGACATTGATGGAGTAATAACATTTGCAAACTTTGAGTTAATTGAAATAGTTGATAACAATTTCCCTTACCCCGCGCTATTAGAAATTGATTAGGCCTTCAATAACTCTATTGTTGTTGAATTAAAGAAAAGATGCATGACTTTTCAAAGAGATGGCCTTAGGGTTATTGCACCTTTATATCCAGATGAAGGTCAACAGTACATGGAACCTATCAGATAAGAAGACCACACATATTCACTGGAAAAGATATAAAAGCTAATAGCGAGACAAGATGATTACATTAACCCCATAGCTGATGGAAACTTAAGCTGGTGAAGTCATAGTGCATGCTCATCAGACTCAGAAGAAACACTGGAGAACTGGAAGAATAAGATGTATGAAGTATCTACAATAACATGCGCTAGATTAACCGGAGAAGTCCACTGGATCAACACAACCGTAAGTAACTTACCCACATTTGATGGTATGAACCCTTTACAAACCTTATTATCAGGCTTTGGATAAAGTGTACCAATAAATCAGAGATTATTGGCGATGGACACTGCCTTGAAATCCACACCAGCAATATGGTGGGGGGAACACAAAATTAACATTACAGATTGGATACAGTGTCGTACCCTGATGAAAACGAGGTTCTTAGCACAAGTAGAAGGCTACAAAGTTTGCTACACAGGTCGAAGATACCCAAAGGACCATTTGCGAAGCTATGACGAATCTTGGAGAAACATCCCTCAAGAGTTGTGGGTACACAAGTTCGTCATCACGCTAGACATGACACGTAGAAACTGGTACCTCCAAGTATAACTACGCCTCATCACTACAGATTGGCAAGGTATGACTCAGAATTTTGTAACTACCTTCTTATTTGAAAGTCAATATCCTTCAGTATATCAAGAATTACAGATTGTGAGACAAAAAGTATTCTAGGAGGTATCTATCCTTCCCTTATAACAGGAAGAGGATAAATGGACTACGCCTCTCCAGAAACTGCAAGGCTATTACAACATCAATGCCAATGAAGACAATTATACGCGGAAGATGAACATCACAGAAACAGAAGACCAGAGAAATGTAGAAGGACTGAGAGTTGAGCTACCATTTATTGGACAGTCGATTAAAATTAAGAAATTCAATATTGGAACAGAATAGACACTAAATTTTGCAAATGTTGGGGATTATTGGTATGCTGCTACCATTGATAAAATTACAGTGTTACTGCATGAATACGAGGACCTGTTTCCAACCAAATTCACTGATATGAAGGGAATTAAAGGGCCTATGGGTGAGATGAGGATTCCTTTGAAACCAAATACTAGACCAGTCAAATCGAGACCTTACAAACTAAACCCTAAATATAAGCAGAAAGTGAAAATTGAGCTCGACAGAATGCTGGAAGCAGGGATTATAGAACCTGTCGAAGAGTCGGAGTGGATTAGCCCTATGGTGTTACAAGACAAGAATATAGGATAAATTAGTATACGTGTAGATCTCAGGAAGCTGAATGATGCTTGTTTGCATGACCCCTTCCCTACACCATTCATTGATGAAGTGTTAGATAATTTGGGAGGCCAGTAAGTATATTCTTTTATAGATGGATTTTTCAGGATACCATCAGATACGAATTTCCAAGGAAGATCACCATAAGACCAAATTTTCAACAGAATGGGGAACCTACCAAAATACAATGATGCCATTCGGATTGAAGAATGCCCCAACCATCCTTTCCAGGGTGGTGGTCAAAGCATTCAAGGAATTTTTGCATAAATGTTTAGAAGCATACTTTGATGATTGGACTATTTTTAGCTTATTGAAAAATCATATTGAATGTCTAAGGCTAATGTTGGATAAATGCAGGCAGTTTCAAATTTATTTAAACCTGAAGAAATGCATTTTCTTTTCACCATTTGGAGTTATGTTAGGTCATATTGTATGTAACCAAGGATTGTCAGTAGATCCATCCAAACTTGACATTATAGTTTATCTACCCCCTCCTACTCCAGTTAAACAGTTGCACATTGCATTGGGACACACATGATATTATTAAAAGTTCATTAAGGGATATCCTCATATTACAACACCCATGGAAAAAATGTTGAAGAAGGATTGTCAGTTTAGCTGGATAGAGGAATGCCAACAGAGCTTTGACACACTGAAACAAAAAATGGCTACTGTGCCCATTCTGGTTTTCCTAGATTGGAACAAGGAGTTTCATGTGCATGTCGATGCATCTTCCATTCCTTTAGGAGATATTGACCACCCGTTAGCCTTTTCTATCAAGAGATATTGACCACCCGTTAGCCTTTTCTATCAAGAAGCTATCCACTGTTGAGATTAATTACACCACCATTGAGGGAGAAGGGTTAGCCATGGTATATGCATTGCAGAAATGTTTCCACTAGTTGTTGGGAGGACACTTTAAAATTTTTACTAATCAATTTGCACTGAAATACCTATCCAACAAGCTAGTGTTGGGTGGAAGGATATGTAGATGGTTTTTTTTATTTCAAGAATATGATTTTGAGATCATAGTAAAGATAGGGAGAATGAACAAAGGTCTTGACCAGTTGTCAAGGTTGGAACATGGTGAAGAACCAACCAGTTTGGAGGATACACTACCAGATGCACAACTATTTTCCATTAGAAATATCGATGACCACTTCGCAGACATAATCTAGTTCCTATCAACAGGACTAGCACCTAGTGAGTACACAATTTCTCAGAAGAAACAACTAGTAGTGCACTCTGCAGATTTCTCACTTATAGTCAGACCTCTATAGAAGATGGGATATGATGAGATATTGAGAAGGTGTTTTATGGAGGTAGAATGACCATTCATCCTTGCAGAATCTCATGAAGGCATTGCAGGAGGACCTTATTCAGGAAAAGAAATAGTACAGAAGGTTCTTAAAGCTGGCCTTTGGTGGCCTACCTTACACAAAGATGATAAAGACTATTCCAAAGCCTGTGATGTATGCCAAAGAGTTGGGAAACCATACAAAAGAGACAAAATTCCATTGGCACCATAAATGACCCTACAATCATTTTCAAAATGGCCCATTGACTTTGTTGGACCTATAAATCCATCGGGAAAGCATACATGATCAAGGTACATAATTACAACAACAAAATAATTGACTAGATGGGTCGAAGCAAGAGCATTCAAGGACTATAGTGCAACTACAATTGCATGCTTCATATTTTATGACATTATAACCAGGTTTTGATGCCCAAAGATCCTTATGATTGATCAAGGAACACATTTCATCAATAAGACAGTTGAAGCACTGACTGTAGAATTTGCAGTCCACCATCATAAGAGCACACCATACCATCCATAAGCAAATGGGATAGTTGAAGCATTAAACAAGATCTTGGAGATATCTCTTAGGAAGATTTGCAGTGTGAATAGGAATGATTTGGATTTGAGAGTAGTAGTAGTATTATGGGCCTATAGAAGCACTTGCAAGAAACTAACAATGCAAACCACCTCCAAGTTTGTATATGGTATTGAAGTTGTTGTTCCAATGGAATATCTAGTACCAAGCCTAAGAATTGTTTCCTTTACAAATATGGATGAACCTCACATTGTCCAAGAGAGGCTTTCACAGTTGGTTGAATTGGAAGAAGACAGATTCATTGCAGGATTCCATTAGCACGTTCAGAAGGAAAAAGTGAAGGCCTATCATGATAGGCACATCAATAAGAAGGCATTCAAATAATGTGATCTAGTACTAGTATATGACAGTAAGTTCATAAAACATCATTGGAAGTTTAGAACACATTGGCTAGGGCCATATGAGATCATTTATGTTACAGAAGAAGGAGTTGCACAACTGAAAATGTTGAAAGGAGAATGGAAGGAAGGTTTGGTGAATGGGAGTCGACTAAAGTTGTACTATGAAAACCAGTTTCCTTGCAACTCTCAGTTAAGGCATGAAGAAAAGGGTCTAGGAACCAGGTGCAGTTGAAACTGGGTACCAGACACATAAAAGACAGTCTGCACAAGGGAAAAAGAGGAGGCATCAAACAGAAAATAGAGGTTGTACTGCATAGTCAGGAATCAAAGTAAAACAGGAAGCTGAGATATGAAGTGCCTCAGGATGAGTCACAGGTGAGTGTTGGGGGCCTATTGGCCCTTGGTTATGGAAGTATGCGAAGAATCAAGGAAGAAAAGGAAAACGTGAACTTCACGGAAGACATAGTGATTATTATTGGGTTGATGTGAACAAAGGAGAAGAAAATATGGAGCGAAGCCTGAGAAAGAAATATCTTGGATGAGGATATTAAGGATGACATATAAGTAAGGAAGAAGGATCGTGTAAAAATTAGCAAGTGGAAATATCCATCGATGGATGCTTTGGAGCACCATGCGAGAATAAAGGAAGGACAGGCTGGCGAAGCCTTAAAAATATGGGTCAAGTTGACCTAGGGTGTTGGTATCTAGGGTTTTGGACACCTAGGTTACATCCTAAGGTTGTTAGTGAGCTATTGTAATGTATAAATGAAGGTATAAAGGACCTAGGTCGGGTTGGTACTTTCGGGTTGGTATGATAGTGCTATTGATCTAGTTGTATTGTTGATGTAAGTAAGTATTGTATCGAGAGGGATAAGTGTTAAGAGTGAGAGCATTCTGGCATTGCATGAATCTTTAACTGGGTGTGAAGATCAACCCTGCAGCTAGGTGCACAGGGAGGGGAGAGGAAGAGAGGAGAGGAGAAGAGATCGGCTAGCTAAGAGTGTAGATAAGAACTATATGCTTTACCTTAATTTATTATAGCATAGTTATGTGGACGTAGCCCTAGAGAAAGGTTGGACCACATATATTTTGTGTTTTGTGTGATTGATCTTCTGTCTTTGTCATTGATATATTGTGATTGCATTACTGCTTTAGATCTGATAAGTAGATGTGAAGAGTATATCTAGGATGATAAGTGATTTATGAATGTTGTTTTGTTCTTGTGTTATATCCACTTGATATTCCATTAGTTTGTAGACATATAAGTCCTACATCCCCTTCATAACTGCTTCAGGTGAGACTACACCTGCTTCATAGGTGTTTTCAAAAGGGTCAGTAGTTAGGGCTTGTTGGTGCGCTCTTGGAGATGAACCTTGGGTATTCCCTTGTGCCAACATGGTGTAACCTATCAATATAAATATGCCAGTTATTCTTATGTGGTAGAAGAGTAAGAACCAAAAAATACAATATATTCTAATGTTAGTTATGTTTCATAATTAGGATTTCGGATCAGATTCATTGCACAACAAATGAGGTTTTCTTCCTCTACTCGTATATCTATGGATTTTCTACCACATTACTTCTAGTAAAACCACACCAAACCTATACGCATCAATTTTATCCATCAACATTAGTTTGTTATAATTGACACAGTGAGGAAAAAACATAGATATCATATTAGAGGTTTCATCTTATCCATTAAAAATGTGGATACAATGTTTATATGAATCGACGGATAGTTAGGTGGACAGTTCAATTGTCAAGCAGTTGAACGAACAATGAACAATATTTTTTAAGTTAACATTAAATAATGAAAGGATTAGTTAACATTCCCCCCTTAATCTGAAGGGACATTTTTCATCCCAAGCATTATTCAAAATTTTTCAAATTTCTATCGACCCAAAGCTTTAGTAAAGATGTCTGTAATTTGCTCTCAAGTGTAAAAATGATTGAGATGAATGGTTTCGATCTGAACATGATGTTGAATTAAATTATATTTGGTGTTGATATTCTTGGCTTGATCATGAAATTTGGGATTCTTAGCTAGTTGAATTGCAAAAGTGTTATCAACAAGTAGAGGCATTGAACTCATTTGTTTCTCCTGCAAATATTTAAGTATTTTGCAAAGACAAATTATTTCTTTTTTGGCTTGAGTTGTTGCAACATATTCGGATTCAATTGTAGAATCAACAAGAATAGTTTACTTTTGTGATCTCCAAGTGACCGTTGATGATCCAATAGACATCAAATAACCTAAAGTAGACACACCATGCTCTTTATCTCCGTCAAAATAAAAATATGAATAACCAATGAGATTTGAGTCTGAATCTTTAGAATATTTGATGCCATATGATTGAGTGTCTTTTAAATATTTGAGCACTCATTTTTTTGTGTTCTAGTGACATTCACAAGGTTGACGCATAAACCTAGAAAGTATTCCTACAGTAAAGGTTATGTTCGGACGAGTAGCAATAAGAAAAATTAAACTTCCAACAAGATTCATGTACTTTTGTTGGATCTTCAAATGTGTTTCCTTCACTTGAAGTAAGTGTTAGATTCTTCTCCATCAGAGTGGAAACAAAATTACAATCCTACATCCAAAATTTTCTGAATAGCTCTCCAGTATATTTTTTATGAGAAATAAAAATGTACTTTGGTTGTTGATCTACTTCAATTCCTAGATAATAATAGACTAGGACCAAATCAGTCATATCAAAAACCTTTTTTTATCTCTTTCTTAGCGTATGTTCTACAATCATCATTGTTTCCTGTGATTAGTATATCATCAACATATGCGACTAGGTATACAACTCATTTACCAACCTTCTTGACAAATAGAGTTGCATCATATAGATTTAAATGTTTGTAGTTTAATTTTAGAACATGCTCAATTAGGTTTTCATACAAAGCACGTGGTGCTTGCTTCAAGCCATATAAAGACTTTACCAATTTACATACCTTATGCTCTTGAACTTTGATAGTAAAAAATTCAACCTGAGTCATATATACATATTCTTTCAAGTCTCCATTGAATAATGCAATATTAACATCCATATGATGAATTTTCCATCCATTCTGAGTTGCCAAAGAGAACAAACTTCGAATAGTGCCCCATTTTGCAGTAGGAGCAAAAGTTTATGTGTAGTCAACACCTTCTTTCTGAGCATATCATTTTGCTACAAGTCTTGGTTTCTATTTATCAAGAGAGCCATCCAGTTTATATTTTTTCTTATACACCCACTTGCAGCCAAAAGGTTTGATTCTAAATGGAGGGTCCACAAACCTCCAAGTTACATTTTTTATGAGAGAATCATACTCTCTCTGCACTGCAATTTTCCTTGCATCACTAGCTATTTCTTCTTGAAAGGAAGCAGGTTCATAAACAACAAAAATATTTAATTCACAATCAAAAGGACTATGAAAATTGTTACCTGATTTTGAAGTAACATCCGTGACAAACTCATCATATTTTCTTGGAAATTTCATGGTCCTTGTTGATCTACGTATTGATTAATGTGATGTTTCCTCAGCTTCAAGAGATGGTTCTTCAAGAGATAATTCAAGGACAAGTTTTGATTTCCTATTGTCATTTAAAATTTATTCTCTTACATTCTATACATTATCTAATGGAGAACCAGAACAATAAGTTGATGTTGTCAAAAGAAATTTCAAAGATTGATCTAGAACATGAATCTCCCCTTCAAGATTTGTAAGTTCATTATCCCATTCATTATAGAATCTTTTAGAGTGAAATTGTTCAAGTCGAGCAAGTTGTTTGTCAACGGTGATTTAATATTTATCAAACTCAAGAAATATAGTATCTCTAGAAACAATAACTTTTTTGTTTGCTTTATCGTCAATTCTATAAGATTTTTGAAGTATTAGAATATCCAAGAAAAATGCACTTTTTTCTTCTTGATCCTAATTTATTTCTCTGATGTTCAGGAATCAAACAATAATAGGTGGAACCAAAAAATCTTAAATGATTCACAACTAGAAGATGGCCAAGCCACATTTCATAAGGAGTTTTATTTCGAAGTGCAATTGGAGGACTTCAATTCTTAATTAAACAACACAAAGGACCACCTCTCCCCAAAACATTAATTTAACATTCTTAAAAAATATCATTGATCTAATCATATTCAGCAAAGTTCTATTCATTTGTTTGACAACGCCAATTTGGAGTGGATTAAAAGGAAAAGTGGTCTAATGTTTGATACCATTGTTCTACAAATATTTTTCAAAAACTAAAGATGTATATTCGCCACCATTATGAATTCTAGAAGTTCCAATATTGAGTTGAGTTTCATTTTTAATACATAAATGGAAATTTTTAAATGTATCAAAATATTGTGAATTTTCTTGTAATAGATAAACCCAACACATCCTAGTATATTCATCAATAAACGTCATCATATATTTAATTCCATTTGTGGATGGAAAAGGCATGGGCCCACATAAGTCTGAATGAATAAGACCAAGCTTTCTAGAAGCTTGAGACATAGAGTCATGAAAAGGTTGTTTACTGTGTTTGCCTAAAATACATGCATCACATTGAGAAAGTTGTTTCAAAATTGTAGGAAGCCATTTAATTCCTTTATGCTTTATAAGCCTCATAATATCAAAATTAATGTGACCAAATCGAGCATGCCATAACAAACTAGAAGACAAATTATCAGTATCCTGAGCCAAATTTGCTAAATTTTGAACATTAATTTAGGTAGCATTTACTTTTAAAAGATTGTCATGTTCCACTCTAGTCATGACAATCATATTATCATAAGCTCTTCTAATTTCAACGATGCCACCAAATAGATGAATTGAATGGCATTGTTTTCTTATGTGGATAAGCGACATTAAATTTGTTTTTAATTGTGGAAGATAAAGGACATCATGGAGTATATAATCAACATATCCTGGAAACTTAAGTCTAACTGAACCAATTCCATAAGGTTTTAACTCTGACTTATCATCAAAATAAACTACTCCATCAATTTTAGCACTAAATGTCTCAAAGAAATATTTTCTAAATGTCATATGGCATGTGGCTCCAGTATCTAATAACCAAGTGTCATTCCAAGAAGAAAATGAAGTACTAAAAACTTCTTCAATGCCAAGATTGCAATCTGTGAAAACATAATGTGCAAATTCAGGAGAATTACCTTTCTATGCTGGTTCCTTATGTTTATCTTGATTTTTCTATTTCTTATTAGGAATCTTCAACCAAGTAGTTCTGCAAAAACTAGTTGTATGACCCATTTTTCCAAATCTATAGCATTGTATAGATTGATTATCTTTGTTTTGGTGTTGTTGATGAAAGGATTGTCTATTTCCTTGATAATTTTTAACCCCCCCCCTTCCTCTAAACTTTTTTCTACCATGACTTTTGATGCTATAATTATGTCTAGTGGGATCATTACTACACTTATGCCTTTCCTATGCAAGACATAGAGTTTCGGAATTGGGAAGTGACTCCTTCTTCCCAAAGGCTTTTTATCTTTCCACAATTTTGTCAACAATTTTATCAAAGGTAAAGTTTTTCATTTTTTCACTATCTTGAAGAGATTCAAGATAGTGTGAATAAGTAGGGTAAAGATCTTCCATAAAATTTATAATTTGTAAATAAACTTCCACACCAGTGGCCTTAATATCATGGTAAAGAGATCTAATTTCAGAGGCTAGCTTCATTGGATCATTATCTTTCATATCTAAATTGAATAAATTCATTATTATTTGAATAATTTCAAGTTTAGAATGTGATTCATAAAGATCTATGAGTTTCTTTAAGGCTTGAAATTCAATTTTGCAAGAAATCATATGTTTTCTTACCTCTTCACTCAGTGAGTCATAAATCAAAGAATAGGCCTTTTTGTCCTTTCTCTTCTAGATAGGAAGTTCCTTGAAATTTGTAGGCTCCTCTGGCTCACTGTGACATGAGCTATCATCTGGGCTATCATCTGAGTTCTCATCAGTATTTTCACAAATACCATCCCAAAAATCATTAAAAATAAAAGTATGCTTTATTTTTATCAACCACTGCTGATAATTTTCTTTCCAAGAAAGCACGAATCCCACTATCGACATTAATGAATGCATTTTAAAGAATTATGTTCTCAGAAAAAAATATATATATATTTCAAATGATGTACCATGACTCCAACACTTTGCAACAGTTTGTACATACAATGGTTCTTGGCCTCTTTAGTCAGCCTCTGCAATGGATTCATTCCACATATCATGCTCCTGATATCTTTTTATTAACAACTCTCTAGGTGTCAGTCCCTGAGCATGAATTTATTAACATAAAACTCCTTTACCTCCTCGAACGCAATGTTAGACTGGATAATGATCCTCCGATGATCCTCCAGTGATACGCCAGCTAAAATGGATAGAGATACAATAAGGAAACACCTCTCTTCCAACAAGAGAAACAATGCCTCTCTTCCACACCAAGTGCTCAACTCCATGTAGGTGATCCTCGCAGATGCACACGCAAAACCTCCACAGAAATTTTGTAACAACCCCAACGTTACGACTACAAGCGAAGAAGAAAGTGGGAATTTATTTATTTATTTATTTTTATTTTTTTTCATGGAGACAACAACGATTATGACTAGACAACATACCTCACGGTGAGCGCCACTCCCGCCGAACAGGAAACAGGAAACTATGACCCCATGCACTGGCACAAGAGAAGTTGGGAGAAACATACATAAGAGAATAAGGAGAAACGACTAACCACTCGATGCAATCATGAACATGCCTACAAGCTAAGGCAAACATCCCCCTCCTGACACAATGACCTTGATGACTAATGAATAGAACCTCAAGGAGAAAAAACCAAATGCATGAAGGTGTTACAACTCAAGCACTAACAACAATTTACAATGATCAACAACACTGAAATTGTAAACAGAGACTCCGACCAAGTTTCCATTTGCCTCTATTCATAGGGCACACAATAAAACCCTCACTGGGAATCATGCCGTCGATAGGCGATAGGCATGAAAATGACCAATGCGCAACACGACGCAACTAGAACAACTCCCATAAGGATTCAACGCGCTATGAGACCCAACCGACTGTCAACATACAAGAAGACTATGCCCCAGGCACCCAATCAGTCAAGTCCACACAACGCAAGGGAAAACAACTTCCACAACAACCAAACATCACATTAAATCCTTGGTGCAACCATTCTTTTTCCAAATGCCTCAATTAAATGACGTGATTAACCATCGATGAAGTAATCTCTTGAGAATCTAGTTAATGCATTCCTATGCAAATTGCTTCCCTCAACAAGGTAAAAATAAATTGACCTTTAACTTAAACAAGACATCCTATCCAAGGCGATTCCATTAAGAATCAAATCCATCTACATAACTCCATTTACCCAAATGGAACCACCATTAAAATGAAACAAAATATCAAACAACACAACCCTTGAAATGAAACAAATGCGCAATTAATCAACCTTTAGTAAAGGTAACTAAGAACTTCAACACCGTGTGAAGGAAAAATACACACTGTAATAGTTAGCTAAAATTTGTAAACTCCTACAATCCAAAAAAGAAAAAGATATTTGAATTAGTGTAATCTGCAGCCCTTCTGTAATTAATAATATATGTGAAAAGCAAGTTGTGGCAAGTAGTTTTTTTTGTGTTTAATATAAGAGGGAAATTCAAAAAACAATAGGTAAATCGTTTAATGTTTTTGTCTTAAACCTTCACCTCCAAATTCTCGGTATGTACCAATGGTTTCAAAAATTCTACCAAGATCTAGACTTGAACATTAAAGGACTCAGACACCCCAATGCACCATGAGTGCTAAGTTGATGACTACATCCAGGCATTTTTAAGTTGAGGTGAACATACAACTAGTTAAAGGTTATTGCAAGTTTAGAAAGGGGTGGGGTCTCTGTATAATTATCAAACTTGTTGAGGTGTAAAAAGAAAAGAGGATAAGAAGGTGGTTTACTTGAAAAGTGGGCCCAATCGTTTACTGATAACCATTGAAGAATTAGGAACCGTTCAGGGGCAGTCAATTTAAATGTTGGGTGAATTCTATTGTCATCTGTCAAGCATGATAACTGGTGTGTAAATGATACTCTGATGTAAATTAAATACCTAAGAAATACAACTTTCATAAGGCATCTCAAATACGATAGGTCTATCCCATTCTATGAGACACATGCATCCTTCTAGGTTATCTAATAAATGTTGGTTGTCAAAAAGAAGGATGTCAAGGATCATACATTCAACTCTAATACAAAGATGAAGACATTCTTCAACTATATTAAAATGCAGCCACACTGATCCACAGAAACACAGGCTTAAAAAATATACCGGTCACCTATAATTCTAATGCTATCAATCGTTGCCAGTGCTAAAATAATTTCATTGTCTAAATACTGTTAAACGTAGGTGAAAAACTATGATTTCATTGGCATATTAAAGATATAACAAGAACATTCCTATTATTTCAGCGTGTATTAAAGAAATTCAACCATAATTATGAAACATTTTGTTGTCAACATCTTAAAGTTGGGAATAATTTCACTTTCTAAATATTGTTAAAATGTAGGTGAACAACTAGGATTTCGTTGGCATAAACTACACCCTTCCATTCACATTGCCTGTGTTTTAACCAGAGACATCATGACGCTAAAATAAGTAGCAACATTATAAGGAAAATGGCAATACCATTAACTTAGCAAGGAAAAAGGATGACACTAACAGTCACTCGATAAAGGCCAAGTGGCAGACACACAGTAAGAAAAGTTGAGCCATTTGCTAATGGAAATTGAAGTCAAGGAGGTGATTTCGCAATCCAATTAAGTGAGGTCTGAAGGGAAAATGTTGACTGCAAGAAGATATGATTGATCATTGTTGACACCGATTAAAATAGCAGTAAAACTTTGTTCTCAATATATAATGAAATGAGGCAAGTTCTCAGTCAAGAAGTAGGTAAAATAAAATAAAATAAAACAATGTTCAAAGGTTTGATCACAGTCTCCAATATGAAAGGAAAATAAAAGAGGATGTCATACAATCAATTACTGCCAATAAATGATTCCAATTCATAGTCATGATTATTATTATTATTATTATTATTTTTAGAAACACCTTCATCCAAGTGGACACCGCTGAGATTTCTCCATTCAAGAGCTGGGAACTGTCAATGAAATCCCAGAGTATAAAATATAAACAATACGTAGAGGGTAACTTTTTCGAAGAAAATCAATCAAGGCAAGAAAAATTTAGTCACAAGAAGCATAAGACCAATCACTCAACCATGAACCAATCAATGCAGAAAAGTCCATCACAAAAAAGAACAATGACCATCAATCAACCATGAGCAATCAACAAGGGTAGACGATCGGGCAGAAAAATCCGTCGCTCATCATCTAGGCACAAAAAAGCATGTCATTTAGATCCATAGGTCTATTAACACCGAAGTGACAACCGTACATTAGGCTCCTGGCCGACTTCTCAGGCATGGCCTGATGAGTTAGGGACGAAGGAAAAAAATATAAACTGCAAATGATCACAAATCAATAAAACCATAGGATGGTCATGACATGCAGGGATCGAAAGCCAAGGAAATCAATCCACAATGATCTTAAGGCTATGGGGAAAATCAATCATCAATTAAAATACTAATTCAATCATTTTCCTTACCCAATTAAACATACAGACTACGAGCGTAAAGTATACTAATAATTTACCATGCAGAAATAAGGAAGTGTATCATATCCCAAGTAGCCCGCACTGAGTTGTTGTCCTGTGCACTCCATGTAGCTCCCACTTGTCGATCGATGAGACCTCATTGGTACCTTTCAGCCAACACTAGGGGTACTCTTCTTCCTCCTTATTCTCCCGAGCCGCAAAGGGGCCATGCGCACTAACGAGAGAACAACTAGATCCCATCTCATGCGCACTAACGAGAGAACAACTAGCTCCCATCTCACATCGCAAGGCCGAGCTATCACTCCTCACTGAGCTAGGTATCCCAACTCCCAAAAGCTAAGTCAATCAAGTCTAAAATTATGCAGTGTAATGTTACGCATCATAGAAGATATCCATCATCCTTTTGCTCCCTCCATTATATAAAGTTTCGACGTCCTTTAATTTCCCAAATTCCAATTTAATTTATTTTTCAACAATTTAATTCATAAAATCTTTCTCGTACATGTGTCACCCATCCCCTTCATTGCACCATAAATTATTTTCATTAATTAATTAATTACTCGTGATTCCCCCACCCACTTAAAAGCACTCCTAGAATCGCTCCTAGGTGTCCCCATATTCCCTTACAAGTTTTAATGACTTTCCCCCTTACTAATTTAGTAGTTGAGTTTAATTTAGAAAGTTCTTAAATGCTAGATACCTTACTAAGTTAGACTTTGTTCTTTTTCCCTTGTGCTTCCCCTTTCTTTTTATGTTCTCTTTTTATTCCTAGTTTCCTAATTCTTTTAAATTCCCTCTTTCCATTTTTATTTAAAACTCAAATTGGCAGGTGTAGAAAATTAACCCTTTGTCCCCTTTTCCTTTTTAATAAATAAAATCTGATTAGCCTAAGTGATAAAACAATTATTTCTCCCTTTTCAAATTTTATCCCCCAAAAGATTTTTTATAAATTAAAGAATTACTTACCCCCTTCTCGACACATGATTATTATGATTATGATTATTATTATTATTTTAATTTTTTTTTTACATAAATATTTTTCTTTTACCGCAAGTTTCACCTAGACCTAGATTTTAATTTTTGAGACTCGGTGACATTTTTTTAGAGAAATTGTTTTAAATTTTTCTTATCATGTTATTCATCCTAAGGCCATATAGGTTCCACCATTTATTAATTAACAATGCAAAGTTCCCTTCAGGATGCACTAGGAACTCCAAGGGTTCCACTCGCCTCATTTTGTTTCCCTTGTGCGACATGCCCTTCAGGATGCACTACATGCTCCAAGAGTGCCACTCGCCTATTTCCATTATTATTTCGCGACGTGCCCTTTAGGATGAACTACATGCTCCAAGGCTGCCACTCGCCTCTTGACTAACTTGGTAGACATACAAACCCCCAGAGTCAATACTTCGTCAGGTGATCTTGTGGGAAACTAAGGGCCTCTAAGGAATAAGGCCCCTTCCTTATTGCACGCCTCTTAGGATCATCATGAGTGACTATCATAGTATGACCTCACAACATTGAGGGCCTTCTCGAACTAGGTAGTCGTTAACCTACAGTTCAATACATGAATGGAGTGCTATTAGGTTGTGGCAGTGTTGCTATCCACACCTCTCCCTCAACATCTCTGGTAGTCGTGTGTGATCCCTCTACTCCACATGTGAGTCTGGTCGAAAAGTTATCATCAACTTGCATCATTAACTGATCATGTTAGAAATATATCCATAATCATATCATCTAATCAGAAGAAAAAATTTCAAATATACAACAATCAAATCCCAATAGACCACTCCCTGACTCGATCGGGAGTCCAAGGGGTTCCATCGATGCCTTTGCATCCTTGAGATCCAAAATCCTGCACACTAGGAAAACCTAGTCAATAGAACCTGTTTGTGTCAATACAATAAACTAATATGTCATAAATCCATAATCTAATGCCCAAAAGTATAATAATATGGATCACTTGCGAGAAATTTCCCTCAAAGAATAAGTTTGCTCAGTTCGCACAAGAGCAGGATGTTACATACACCCATTCTTGGTCTAAGCTTCATCCTAAAGTTTCACAATATATAAGTGCTAAAATAATGTGTATCATAATATCATAAGTCTATCTATCAAACAAAAATAGAAACTGATGGCTCATATCATATGCATCCTCCTAGGTTGTTGAGTGTAGACTATAGTTTTCCCACTGAACCTTGACCTGATCTATTGTTCGACACCGTAGAGATCGAATGTGATGATACATGATGAGGATCAACTCAGTCATGAGTGCACCCTCATACGACACCTACCAGGAGCTCAAGTCAAAACATGTGTAGGATCACTATTCATATAGTCTCAAATAGAGACATGAAATACATCGCGCATACGCCTCAATAATCAGGCAAGGCTACTCATTAGGTCACAGGCCTCTCTTTTCCACAATATCATAGGAGATATGTAACATCCCGCTCTGGCGCACTGAGAACACTTATTATTTGAGGACACTTGCTCGCAAGTGATCTGGACCCTTTTTGATGCTAGACCTTTTATATTTGATTATGATGTGATTGACAGATGACATGATGTGTTACTATTT
>JZKD02S0062190.1:247418-262041 GCA_000966675.3 Picea glauca
CAAATAAAGTTAAGCATGTAAAAATTAAAAGGAAATGAATAATGAGCGCACATACTCTTTGAGTTTTTGAAAAGAAAAATAAAATAATATAAACAAAATAAATTAAAAAGAAAAAAGAAGAAAATCAAAAGGGAAAAGGGGGGAAAACCTAAGAAAAAGAGGAATTAGGGTTTGAGACTGGATAAAAAGAAAGGGAGAGGGGGAAAGAAAGGGGACTTTTTCTCATATTGGTATTGTTATGCTGCCAGACTAGAGACTGGACAGATTGCTTGTAGGAGTTGGGGATTCTCAGCAGACTTGAGTGGTAGCTCAGCCTTAGAGGCGACCTGAGAAGCTAGTTACTCTCTGATTGTGTGTGGCCCCTTTGCGGCTCGGGGGGCTGAGGGGGAAGAAGAGTACCCCTAGCATTTGGCTGGGAGGTATCGGTGAGTTCTTTATGGTTGGCAAGCAGGAGCAGGAGTGGCAGGAGCACAAGAATTATTTGTTGCCAGCGTTAAAGACACAGGTATGTAAATCTCTGGGCGTTTCTGTCATGCTGCGTGCATTTATGAACTGTAGTTTAATGGTATTTGTGAAAATTTATAGTTTTAGCAGTTATCTTTATTCGGGCACTTGTTGCTACATCTCTGCTTGATTTATAGTTAAAGGGATTCCTGTAGTGAAGTTTCACCACTGTTATAATAGCTGAGAAAAGAAATTTTTATATTATTGCTGGTGCTTATGTTACGGGGGGGCGTTTGCTCTTTCTTCCAGGGGTTTTCATTTTTGTACCGTGGGCACATTCTCCTCTGTGGGGGTTTCGTTTTATAAGGTGGGCGATTTTCCCAGTGGGTCTTCATTTTCTTTTTCTGGGGCGTTGTTTTTCTCCATGGGATTCCCGTTGATACTTTGGGCGTTTTTCTTTTTACTCACAGAGAGCGTCCTTTTGCCGTAGGGTTTTTTTATGGATGCACTGGTTTTATATTTGTATTGCACATTCTTTTTATTGCTGGGCGTGTATACAGTGTATTGGGCATTTTATATTTGTATTGGGCATTCTTTTTATTGTTGGGCGTGTATACAATGTATTGGGCATTTTATATTTGTATTGGGCATTCTTTTTATTGTTGGGCGTGTATCCAGTGTATTGGGCATTTTATATTTGTATTGGGCATTCTTTTTATCTCAGTGGGTTCCTTTGATACCCTGGGCGTATTATGACCACTGGGGGCGTTCTTTGTCTGTAGTGGGCACATTTTTCATTTCTGGGCGTCGTATATAGTGTGGGTTTCGTTTTTGTGGGTTCTCCATTTTTCTTTTACATTCTGGGCGATTATAGAAGACAGTGGGATTTCGTTTTACCAGCCTCTGTCCTTGTGTTTCACGCCTTGGCCGTGGGTGCGTTTATTTCTATGAGCGATGTATTCAGAAGGGGCATTTGTGTTCCAGTGAGCATTTGACTCTCTGTGTGTGTCTGCCCTGTGCGTTAATCCTTCAACTAATATGCTCAGGCGTGGATCCAAGCCTTATGTATTTTCCATGGTATTTTTCTCGTTTTCTTTTCACATTTGTATCGTTTAAAGGATTGGTGGAAGATTGAGTGTTTTCTTGCGGTTCCAGTATGCTCTGGATTAAATATAGATAGCTTGTTATTTATAGAGTGTTATTTTGTTTATTAAGGCATTGGTATAGAAACAGATAAACAATTTCAGAAGGTGTTTGTAGAAATCTCTCAATGAGAAGGTATATCTTTACTCATACTCTTCAATAATTTGCAATAGCTGTGAGAATGGTAATTACAGAATGTTTATGGTAACGAAGCATTGAGGGCAAGAAAAATTCTTGAAACCGTGTGTGTGCTACATATTTTTCATTACGCAGATTGTCAATGAATTGTAATCCTCTGTTACTAAGTTGTTTTGCATTTCTATTTATGAAAAAAATGTCTTATGCCATTGTGTGGGCATGCCAATGAATGGAAAAATGGTCTGCCTCTGGTAATATATGCCTGGCATGCTCACGGTCTTTTCTATACCTTGTTTAATAGATCCAATCCAAATTGGATGATGCCATGTCAAATAGTGACTGGATCTTCCAACCTTTGCGTCTTGCATATGAAACCTGTGTGTCATATATAGGGAAATTATGTGTTTTATGAATGTGATCTCTACATTTATTATCTTTAATTTCACTATTTCAAATGGTATGGGCATGATGAAGCCCAAGTAGAAGTATGGAGTGTTTTCTTGTATAGTTGTGACAATTCTTGGCCTAGGAATCTTGCAGCCAACCTGTAATCAAGGATTCACAATGTTGTGTAAACAATGAGAACCTCATGGGCAGTTATGGCCTCGTATGTACATAATTTGATTGCTTAATAAGAAGATGGTAGATCTAGTGCATGCTTGGGAATGGTAATTGTTGTGGAAATCTCCGTGTGTGTTGAGAAGCACATTGAATTGGGCAATCAAGTTCATTAACCATATCTATTTTATGACTGAGCTTGTTGATGTCAATTGTTGGCTTTGGGTTTGGTGTCTACTGTTGCAATTTGATGGCTATTGGTATTGGTGAAAAAAAAAAAGTGGGATATGGCATTTCATAATTCTGACTTTATGTTCATAGATAAACCCATTTGTAGAAGGCAAAACAAGTTTATTTCATGCCCTTTTAGCTTACATCTGTATCTCCATTTTATGGCATTTTGTGCAAGATAAGAGATGTCTTTATGTGAAGAATGTATGCCAAAAGGTGTATAATTTGCTTCTGTGTTTTCTGCTTGGCATGGTGATGTTTTTCTCATGAAAATTCTGCATTTTCCCCTTGCATCGAAGCCATTTTGATTCATGGATAATTCTGTGTTTTATCCCCAAGAATTTTTGTGTGTTGTATGAGGGATCTCTGTATTTTTTTTTGGTCAAGAAAATAATGCCTGACACGGGAAAGGATGGACGTCTAGGTTTTGGGGAATGCTAGACACATTCCTTCAACCTTTAATTTTCCCTTAACTACCATTAAAATATAACCATGGTTTTTTCCATTAAAGCATTTGTAACAATGTCTCAATGTAGTCATTTTACATTTTTGTTTATGGATTTAATTAAACCCCTATTTATTGACCTCTTTTGCTTGATGCAGAGCTGCTAGGTAACCTATAGGGTGTTAATTATTACAAGCCTTGGGTATTTTCATTTCCCACTTTAGTCTTTTATATAATGCATTTGGGCTTGTAGTATAACTATGTTTTGGCATGGTATAATGTTGCCTTCTTATTCTTTTCATTGGGTGAATGTTAGCTATGTTCTGGACCTCTATGATTATCTCTTTCCCTCGTAAGAGTGAACATAAATCATATTCTGTCTTGTTGAAAATGGTGGGCTGTCTTGCAACGTCAAGATGGTACTGACAAATAAAACTTAGTGAGTGATATTGCTACCCATGATGTTCATTTCAAGAAAATATGGTAGGATGATAACTTGCTTTAAATAAAAAAAGGGGAAACATATTTCACTTGTTTGGCATCTTCGTTGAATACATCATTCGCTGATTGAACCATATAAGTTCAAGAATTTTTGTGATGAGTCAAGTGATCATAGGCATTTTCTTTGCATGGTTTAACTTTGCCTTTTATGCTACAGTATGAGATATAAGTTTGAAAAATAAGTATCCAAACTTTTACCTGCATGAGAAACCATACCGTCTGTGAAACTTAAGTTCTTCAATATCTTGTTGCTGATTGTCTTGGACTACATGTTTATGCTCTTGTTCGCATTATGAGAATTTAGATAATGGAATTGCAAGAGTTGTATGAGCCCTTGTTGGCCTTGCTGAAAGTAAATTAAATACTAAAAATGCATTAGAGAGCTACTTCTATGATTGAAATCCTGTTGTCTTGTTGCATAAAGACTTGTGAGCATGATGCCAAGGAGAAAAGTAACAATGAGAAAGATTCTTGTTCCATAAACCTTGTCATTGGTTGTTGTGTAAAGAACTTGATGCAAACCTAAAGATTGTAATGCTTACAAATGATGGATTACTTGAAGCGGTTGCTTAAGTAAGTTTGGTTACATGCCAGAATGCATACGAAGCTAAATAGTGAAAGATAGGGTGGTGTTATGGTGAATTCATGATGATCTCTTTATGACGAATGACCCATAAAATTTAAGCTCCGTGAATCTAAGTGAAACCGCTATTTATATTTCAGTAAACGAGGATTGCAGTTAACTAAGTGTACTTTATTTAAGGTTGGATATCTCGTCATTTAATAAATTTAAAGGGAGCAATTGGTCCAAGATTTTTAGTGAGTCTTATTCATGGTTGGCCAATGTCTGGGTCCTTCTTACTTGCGCCTTCCTGGAGGATGCTTGTTCATATAATTAGTGTTGTACAAGGTTGTAATCATCTTATTGTCGGGTCAGTCTTGTCGGTTACCGAGTGGCGACATAGAGTCATGTGAGTCCGTACTTCTACATGCGCACACACCTTAACACAAAAAAAAATTCGCACCTGTTAACAGAGTAGTTGTTATAACGAGGAGGTTTGTTACAAGATAGTTTATCCCCTTTTTCGAACTTGATCGAACTCTTATGCGGTCTCTGCTGCAAAAATACTTGATTGCCACATCGTAACTATGGTCAACATGACGCACATCCACATAACTCTTTCTGATCCTGCACTTCCTTGATCCCTTGTCTTATAGTTTTCACTTAATCTTCTAATTCTTGGATCGCTTCCAATCCCACCAGGACCCTATCCTTAAGCCGATCCCAACTCAAAGGTGTCTGACATGGTCTCCTAGAAATAAACTCGAAAGGCGCCATATTAATGGCGCTTTGGTAACTATTGTTATAAGAAAATTCTACCAGTGGCAAGAATTCCTCCCAATGCTTATGTTGGTCCATCCCGTACATGTGCAACATGTCTTCTAAGGTATAGTTCGTTCGTTCCTTCTTCCTGTCAGTCTTCGGGTGATATGCAATACTGAAGTTAAGCTGGGCTCCTAAGGCCTCTTCAAAACTAGTCCAAAATCGTGTAGTTAACAATGTTCTTCGATTGGATATAATGCTCTTAGGCATGCCATACAACCTCACAATCTCACTGACAAAAAATATAGCTATGTCAGGTGCCTGACATATCATACGCGTAGGAATAAAATGAGCACTCTTGGTCAAAGTGTCGACTACTACAAAAATCGAGTCATCCCTCCTTGGCTTCAGTGCAAATCCAACAATAAAATCCATTGAAATAACCTCCTATTTCGATTCTGGAATAGAATGTGGCTATAGTAACCCTGTTGGATGTCTATGTTTGGCATTTACCTACTGACATTCTAAACATTTGGCCACATAGTTGACTATGTCTGCCTTCATTACTTTCCAAAAGAATAAGGGTTTAAGGTTTGCCCTCATCTTCATGACTCCCAGGTGAGTCATGTACACTTCTCTATGAGTCTCATTTAGGATCAACCTACTCAACTCGTCATTCGGTGGTACATAGATCGAATTTTTGAACCCTAATAATCCATCGTCATCAACGTAAGTACTTCAAATCTTGGTACCATCATTGTGTTTTGTCCGATAAAATCCTCGACCTCTTCATACCAGTCATTTTCGCACTGTAAAGTTAGAATATTTTCACGTAGATTCATCTTAGGATGCAAAACTGAAAAGATGCATGGTCTCCAACTCAATGCATTCTCACTTGGTTCACTATTCCTTTTATGTAAGAAATCTCAAAATCATACTTGCTAAGAAGTTCAAACCAACATCATTGTCACACATTCTGGTCGCCTTGCATAAAGATGTGTTATAGTCCACAATGGTTCGTCTTAGTTCAAAATTTTCGTCCAACTAGGTAGTGTCTCCAAACCTTCAAGGCATAAAAAATGACTAACAACTCCAAATCGTGTGTCCCATAAATCTCCTCATGCCTTCTTAGTTTCCTCGAGATGTAGGCAATCACTCAACTATCTTCCATCAAGACTCTGCCTAAGACTTCCTTGGATGGGTCAGTGCATACCAAGAAATTTGCATCCATGTCAGGGACCTTTAGTATGGGTGTTATTTTCAACATCTTCTTGATCCCCCAAAATGCTTCCGTGCATTTCTTGGTCCAAGAAAACTTCTTTTTCTTCTTTAGTAATTCCATTATCGGATTTGTTATCTTCAAAAATCCCTCGATGAACCATTGATAGTATCATGCTAAACCCATGAAGCTACGCACTTCTGAGACATTCGTCGGCGCAGGCCATTCCATAATAGCCTCGGCCTTTGCTGGATCCATGACGATACCTTCTCCAGAGATGAAATTCCCTAAGTAGTGAATCTTCAATTGATAAAATGATCATTTGGACAACTTCTCAAACAATTTGTGCTCTCGCAGACACTGTAGTACCAACTGCAAGTGCTCGTCATGCTCCTCCATCGTCCGAGAGTAAATCAAATATCATCAATAAACACTTGGATGAACTTGTTCAAGTACCCGCAGAACACCCTGTTCATCAAACTCTTAAATACCCCTGAGGCATTTGTCAGTCCAAATGGTAAAAAAGTAAAATCGTAATGCCCAAACTTCATCTTAAAGGCAATATTAGGGACGTCATCCTCCTTAATCCATAACTAGTTATATCTTGATTGCAAATCGATCTTAGAGAACACCATCGCACCCTTCATATGATCGAATAGATCATCAATCCTTGCCAATGAATATTGATTCTTGATTGTTACCTTGTTCAATTGACGATAGTCAATGCAGAGCCTCCATGACCCATCCTTATTTCATACAAAAATAACAGGCTCACCCCATGGTGACACACTTGGACGTATCAGTCATAGGTCTAGAAATTATTTCAGTTGCATTCTCAACTCCTATAACTCTGGGGTAGACATATGATAAGGTGTTCTATTTATCAGTTCAGTCCCCGGTTTCAGGTCTATGGTAAAAATCCAATTCCCTCTCCAGTGACATTCCAGGTAACTCTTCCAGAAAGATGTCTGCAAATTCTCTTACCACTGGAAAGTGTTCTAGACCTTCCTGTTACTCCCTTTTATTTTAACACAAGGGTCGCATAAAGCTTACATCCCTTGTGCATGCTCTTCTGAAGCTGCAAGGAAGAGATTTACCTCAAGGAAACTCCTTGGTTCCATCCTACGATCACACGTCTTTGTCCCTTATCATCGACCAAGCTCAACTATTTCATCTTATAGTTGAGTATCGCCTCGTGCAATTCCAACTAGTCCATACCGATCACGACGTCATAAGATCCTAAGATCATGATGTACAGGTTGACCCTAGTGAAAAACTCTCCCAGGTTAATGTACAACCTGTAACCTTTCCTCCAACCTTCTGTTTGGCTCCCAAATCCATCTCCACAAAGCTAAAATCATCCTGTTCGACTGCCTTTACCTTAATCCCTTTTAGCACTGGACCTGAGATGAAACTGTTGGTAGCATCGAAATCTATCAATACTAAGGGTCTGGTCAATGAGGGTACTTGACGTCTCGAGCATAGTCAACTCATTCTCTACCTAGAGGCTATTCACTACTGTAAGAATCTGATGGGCCTTGCCCAAAAATCCAATTGTAGTGGGTCCAACTGATCGAGACGTTCCATCCCTTTCCTCTTGGAAGTAATGCTGGTAATGTGGCTACCCACAATCCAACACACATTCTTCGGTCTAGTAATCCTAGAAGCCAAAGTAGAAGCTGAATTCCAATACTAAGGCTAACAAAAACTTGTTGAGCTTAAGTGTCTCGGTAAGCGTGCCGAGCATACCGAAGCAGCTCTAAAAATCGGCCTCATACTCGTGCATGATATGGTCATCGCATCGTGAGGTGTTTGAACTCGTTGAGTTGACGCTCAATGAATTCCTCAAAATATACCTCTCGTGGAACCATTCCTCTAACCGTTTCCATGAGATGTCTTCGACGACCATTCTTAAAAGTGGCAGGAGCGTCTTCCGCCATAGAAGAACGCTCCCCTTTAGTTCAAAGACCACCCTATGAACCTTTAGGCTAGAGGTCGTAATCATGAAGTGTGAAGCACAATGCCTTGCTCTACAACCGTGCCTCGATAGCACATCCCTCTTCGACAGTCATGGACTCGAGAAATGAACTTTCTCGAGTTCTTGGTGGATGCTAACAGTAATATCTAGGGTGCGTCGTGGACCCTCAAGGGTACAAGTGCCCTCTCCTCCTCTCAATACCGATGGTGAATCAAGGCCCTTTGACATACCTGGAAGGGCCGTGTTAGACCAGTATCATACCTTATAGCAAGTGAATCCAGCCCAAGGACACGCCCTTCCCATTGGGGGTTCAACTCTGAGGGTGTGGAAACCTCTGGAAGCATCTCACCTCCTTCCACGACACCACGTTGCGAACCTCTGAGGTTTCCTCTAAACAAGATCACCGGATGAACTCATTAAAGTTTTAAGAAGAACTAGGTTGATACTCAAAGGTTTATTGTAGTGGAAAGCATGGTGATCCATATTCGCAAGGTTGAACCCACTCTGATACCATATGTAACAACCGAAACGTTACGACTACAAGTGAAGCAGGAAGTGTGAAATTCATTTTTTTTTTTTTTAGGGATACAACAACGATTATGACTAGACAACATACCTGATAGTGAGCACCACGCCCGCCGAACATGCAATAGGAAACTATGACCCCACACACTAGAACAAGAGAGGATCGGCGAAACATGTGTAAGACAACAAGGAGAAATGACTAACCGCCCGACACAATCATGACCACACCTACAAGCTAAGAAAAATATCCCCCTCCCGACGCGACAACCTTGATGACCAATGAATAGAACCTCAAGGCACGTGAACCGAATGCATGAAGACGTTACAACTCAAGCACTAACAACAATTGACAACGATCAGCAACACTCACATGGGAAGCAAAGACTTCAGACAAGTTGTCATTTGCCTCTATTCTTAGGGCGTGCAATAAGCCCCTCACCAGGAATCATGCCATCGCTAGGCGATAGGCGTGACAATGACCAAGGCGCAACATGATACAAGTAGACCAACTCCCAGAAGAATTCAACGTGCTAGGAGACCCAACCGACTATCAACATACAAGAAGACTATGCCCCGGGCACACAATCGATCAAGTCCAAACAACGCAAGGGAAAACATCTTCTACAACAATCGAACATAACATTATATCCTTGGCACAACCATTCTTTTTCGAAATGCCTCAATTAAATGATGCGGTTAAATGTCGATGAAGTAATCTCTCGAGAATATAGCTAATGCATTCCTATGAAAACTGTTTCCCTCAACAAGGTAAAAATAAATTGGCCTTTAACATAACCAAGACATCCTATCCAAGGCGTCGCCCTTAAGACTCGAATCCATCTACATCACTCCTTTTACCCAAATGGAACCACCATTAAAGGGAAACAAAATATCGAACAACACAACCCTTGAAATGCAACAAATGCGCAATTAAATCGACATTTAATAAAGGTAACCAGGACCTTCAACACCGCGTGAAGGAAAAATACACATTGTAAAAGTTAGCTAAAATTTGTAAACTCCTACAATCCAAAAAGGAAAAAGATATTTGAATTAGTGTAATCTACAACCCTTCTGTAATTAATTATATATGTGAAAATCAGGTTGTGGCAACTAGTTTTTTTATGTTTAAACTAAGAGGGAAATTCTAAAAACAATAGGTAAATCATTTAATGTTTTTGTCTTAAACCTTCAACTCCAAATTCTCTGTAAGTCCTAATGGTTTCAAAAATTCTACCAACATCTAGACTTGAACATTGAGGGACTCGGAAACCCCAATGTATCACGAGTGGTAAGTTGATGAGTACATCTGAGCGTTTTTACGTTGAGGCCAAGGTACGACTAGTTAAAGGTTAACACAGGTTTAGAAATGGGTGGGGTCATTGTAGCATTATCAAACTTTTCTAGGTGTAAAAAGCAAAGAGGATAAGAAGGTGGTTTACTGGAAAAAGGGGCCCAATCGTTTACTGACAACCATCGAAGAATTAGCAACCGTTCAGGGAAAGTCAATTTAAATGTTGGGTGAATTCTACTGTCATCTGTCAAGCATTATTGTTCACATGTAAATGACACTATGATGTAAATTAAATACCCAAGCAATACAACTGTCATAAGGAAACTCAAATACGGTAGGTCGATTCCGTTCTATGAAGACGTAGGCATCGTTCCAGGTTGTCTAATAAACGTCGGTTGTCAAAACGCACGCTGTGAAGGCTCATACATTCAACTCTGATACAAATACATAGGCATTCTTCAACTATATTAAAACGCAGCCACACCGATCCACATAAACGCAGGCTTAAATAATATACCAGTCACCTACGATTCTAATGCTATCAATCGCTGCCAGTGCTAAAATAAATTCACTGTCTAAATATTATTAAACGTAGGTGAGCAACTACGATTTCGCTGGCAAATGAAAGATATAACAGGAACCTGCCTATTATTTGAGCGTGTATTAAAGAAAGTCAACCATAATTATGAAACATTTCATTGTCCACATCTTAAAGTCGGGAATAATTTCGCTGTCTAAATATTGCTAAAACGTAGGTGAACAACTATGATTTCGCTGGCATAAACTACACCATTCCATTTGAAATGACTATCTTTTAAACAGATACATCATGACACTAAAATAAGAAGCAACAGTATAGTAAAATAGCAATACCATTAACTTAGCAAGGAAAAACGATGACACTAACAGTCACTCGATAAAGGCGAAGTGGCAGACGCACAGTAAGCAAAGTCGAGCCATTTGCTAATGAAAATCGCAGTCAAGGGGGTGATTTCGCAATCAAATTAAGTGAGGTCTGAAGGGAAAACATTGACTGGAAGCAGATATGATTGATCGCTATTGACACCGATTAAAATAACAACAAAAATTTGTTCTCAATATATAATGAAATCAGGCAAGTTCTCAGTCAAGAAGTAGGCAAAATAAAATAAAATAAACAATGTCTGAAGGTTTGATCGCAGTCTCCAATAGGAAAGGAAAATAAAAGAGGATGCCATACAATCAATTACTGCCAATAAATGATTCCAATTCACAGTCAAGGTTATTCTTATTTTTATTTTTATTTAGAAAAAAACACCTTCATCCAAGTGGACGGCTCTGAGATTTCTCCATTCAAGAGCTGGGAACTGTCAATCAAATCACAGAGGATAAAATATAAACAATACACAGAGGGTAACTATTCAGAAGAAAATCAATCAAGGCAGAAAAATGCAGTCACAAGAAGCGTAAGACCAATCGCTCAGCCATGAACCAATTAACGCAGAAAAGTCTATCACAAGAAAGCACAATGACCATCAATCAAACATGAGAAATCAACAGGGGTAGAAGGCTGGGTAGAAACATCCGTCGCTCATCATCCACGCACAGAAAAGCAAGTCATTTAGATCCATAGGTCTATCAACATCGAAGTGATGACCGTAGATCAGGATCCTAGCGAACTGCTCAGGAGTGGACTGTTGAGTTAGGGACGAAGGAAAAAAATATAAACCACAAATCATCACGAATCAATAAAACCATAGGAAGATCACAACATGCAGGGATCCAAAGCCAAAAGAATCAATCAACAAAGAGCTTAAGGCTATGGGGAAAATCATTCATCAATTAAAATTCTAAGTCAATCATTTTCCTTACCCAATTAAACATAGAGACTAAGAGTGTAAACTATACTAATAATCTACCATGAAAAAATAAGGAAGTGTATCATATCCCAAGTAGCCCGCTCTGAGTTGTTGTCCCGGACGCTCCATGTAGCTCCTTCTTGCCGACCGATGAGACTTCACTGGTACCTCCCAGGCAACGTTAGGGGTACTCTTCTTCTCCCCGAGCCACAAAGGGGCCAGATACACTAACCAGAGAACAACTATCTCCCAGCTCACCTCGCAAGGACAAGCTACCACTCCTCACCGAACTTGGTATCCCAACTCCCACAAGCTAAGTCAGTCAAGTCTAAAATTCCGCAGCGTAACGTTACACATCACAGAAGAAATCCATCATCTTTCTACTCCCTCCATTATATAGAGTTTCTAAGTCCTTTACTTTCCCAAATTCTCATTTAATTTATTTTTGAACAATTTAATTCATGAAATCTCTCCAGTACATGTGTCTCCCATCCCCTTCATTGCACCATAAATTAGTTTCATTACTTAATTAATTATTTCTAATTCCCTCACCCACCTAAAAGCACTCCTAGAATCGCTCCTAGGTGTCCCCATATTCCCTTACAAGTTTTAGTGACTTTCCTCCTTACTAATTTACTATTTGAGTTTAATTTAGAAAGTTCTTAAATTGTAGATACCTTACTAAGCTAGACTTTCTACTTTTTCCCTTGTGCTTCCCCTTTCCTTTTGTGTTCCACTTTTCTTCCTAGTTTCTTAATTCTTTTAAATTCCCTCTTTCCGCTTTTATTTAAAACTCAAATTGGTAGGTGTAGAAAATTAACTCTTTTTCCCCTTTTACTTTTTAATAAATAAAATTTGATTAGCCTAAGTGATTAAAACAATTATTTCCCCCTTTTTAAATTTTATCCCCCAAAAGGTTTTTTATAAATTAAAGAATTACTTACCCCCTTCTTGACACATGATTATGATGATTATCATTCTTATTTATTTATTTTTATTTTTATTTTTACAGAAATATTTTTCTTTTACCACAAGTTTCTCTTAGACCTAGATTTTAATTTTTAAGACTGGACGACATTTTATTAGGGAAATTGTTTAAAAATTTTCTTATCATGTTATTCGTCCTAAAGCCATCTAGGATCATCCATTTATTAATTAATAATGTGACATGCCCTTCAGGACGCACTAGGTGTTCCAAGGGTGCCACTCGCCTCATTATGTTTCCCTTGCAAGACGTGCCCTTTAGGACACAGTACATGCTCCAACGGTGCCACTCGCCTATTTCTATTTTTCTTGCCCGACATGCCCTTTAGGATGCACTCTATGCTGCAAGGGTGCCACTCACCTATTGAATAACTTGGTAGACATAACAACCCCTGGAGTCAATACTCCTCCAAGTGATCTTGTGGGAGACTAAGGGCCTCTAAGGAATAAGGCCCCTGCCTTATTGTGCACCCCTTAGAATCACCATGAGAGACTGTCACAGTCTTCCTTCATGACATCATGGGCCATCTCGAACTAGGTAGTCATTAACCTGCAGGTCAAGACATGAAGGGAGTGCTAGTAGGCTTTGGCAAGGTTGTTGTCCACACCTCTCCCTCAACGTCTCTGTAAGTTGTGTGTGACCCCTCTACTCCACATGTGAGTCTACTTGACAAGCTATCGTCAGCCTGCATCATCAACAAATCATGTCATAAATATATCCATAATCATATCATCTAATCAGATGCACAAATTTCAAATATAGAACAATCAAACCCTAATAGTCCACTCCCTGACTCGATCTGTTGTCCAAGGGGTTCCATCAATGCCTCTACTTCCTCGAGGTCCAAAATCCTGTACACTAGGAAAACCGAGTCAATAGCACCTTTCTGTGTCAATACGGCAAAGTAACATGTCATTAATCCATAACGTCTCATAATCATAATCTAATTCCCAAAAGCATAAGAATCTCGATCACTTGCGATCAAGTGCCCTCAAAGAATAAGTTCATTCAGTGCACACAAGAGTGGGATGTTACAAATTTCCTTAGCCGCGTTGTGATACCACTAGCACAAAGTGAGGGAAAAAAACATAGAACATATCGTAGGTTTCATATTATTCATTAAAAATATGGATACATTGTTTATATGCATAGGCAAACAATTGTGCAGAGAGTTCAACTGTCGAGTAGTTGAACAAACAATGAACAACATTCTTTAAGTTAACAATACATAATTGGAGGATTAGTTAACAATAATACCTATGAAAGCATTAGAAGACAAGTTAGTAAACCAAAATGAAAATGCCATGGGGTAATTAATTTCATTCTAGTATTGCAAAGAAAGTGCATATACTTTGGATATACGTATCATGAGGTTCCCTTCAATGTAGGTATCATGAGGTTCCCTTCATAGTAGTCGTGACATGACAATCCTCTCCATCCATTGTCATTCTTGACAGACCAAAATATTCCAATTTTTCATTCATATTTCTTTTTAAAAGTATGTTGGCAGTCTTGTCATCTGTGTGAATTATCCTTGGGGAGAAAACCTTATGCAAGTAATCAAGTCCTTCAAATACAAACATAAAATGTGTTAAGTCATGGTTTGTTCTTTGTAATATATAAGTACATATATATACTTACCTTTACCATAAGAAGTTTATAATATATTAGAAAAATCCATAAGAAACTTACCCTGAGTCGCATCTAAAACTATTTTGACTCTTGGTTTCCAATTTAGTTGAGTAAGCCCTAGACTAAACTCTGGTAAAGAAAAGAAGGACCAAATGTGTGTTTTTTACATTATTTATTGTATTAACGATTCCAACGACTCCAACAAACTTATCTGTGATAGATATATTTGACCATAGAGGTGGTCTTTGTTAAGCCCTAATATTGGCCCATTACCCCTTAATTGGGGCATATTAGATTAGTAATGTTATTTTATTTATGTCGGCTTTAGGGCATTAGTTGCAATTATACCTTCTAGTCTCCTATATATA
>JZKD02S0062190.1:278418-303067 GCA_000966675.3 Picea glauca
GAACATTTAAGTGGGGTAAAATGAGGTTGCCCCCTCGAAGAGGCTTATTATCTAAAATTATCTCTTTTTCAAGGCATTGAGTACTTTTTCTGAGGTTTTTCTATGCTATATTGATATTTGGTTCTTAACAAGCTACCACCATTCAAGCAAGTTGCTTTTAGTTCTTCAGTTTTACAGTTTCAGCCTATTTTATTTATTCAATAGAAGTTATTGTTCACTTGATATCTATTGTTGTTCTCTAGATCTATGTGTTATTGTATTCAGTCTATTATTCACTTCATTATGCTCATAAATTCCGATCAACACATAAAAAATATTGCTTCAATCATTAAGGTTGTAAATAATATATGTCATTGTAATTGGGCCTGCAATGAGAGAGGGGAAAGTGATCTAAGGAGAATTCTCAAATATTTGACACTTAAAGTATCATCATGTTGATGTCAATGTTTCTATAAACAAGGAGTGTTATAGATAAATATAAATAAAATTACAGAAAGTTGAATGATGAGATGAGTAAAGAATTGATGATGTAGAAAATTGAATGAATAGAATCACAATCCTTATTGTTGTAATTCAAATTTTCGGTTTTGTTATGTTAACAAGGCATATTTTACATAGGATTAGACATAAACATAATCAAGAACATGCAAGTTATCATTGATCTTAATGTAGTTTTTTTTATCTCAAACAAAATCATTAACATAATTTTTTGTGAAACAAAAAAATTGTGCATTATCTTTACAATGAGCTTGAAAAATCCTATACAAGATGAGTGAATAGTTGAGAGATTTACATTCAAGTATTAATTATGTGTTTTTTTTTTCTATAAGTATTTATTTCAATAACATGGATGTCATGAACAATATACTAAGTGATCGAGAGGCTAGTGAATGTTCTCAAATAATAATAAAATATTAGATACCAATGCTATAACCATGTTAGATTTGTCAACATATTGGATTCTTTTAGAGAGATGGACTATGTGAACATGAAGAAAGAGAGATGACCTCATTTCCTTGGGTTAAATCGATGTCTATTGTGTTATCTTCAAAATTGTCATCAAACCACACATCTATGATGAATCTTGCCAATATGTTTTCAATGCCAATGCAATTTACACCCATAACCCATGACTAATTGTTTTGCTTTTTTGCAAAGCTAAGAGAGGAGAAAAATATATCAATGTAAATGACATTATATTTATTGTGGGATCTAACCACACTAAGTATGGACATTAAATGGCACGCTAATTATCATGTTGACAAGGATAAAAATGCACATAACACATGAATTGAGGTGGGGATTTAGAAATATAAGGTGTCCAATCCTCTCGAAGATTATATTAAGTGATACTCAATATGTTGAATATGAAAATAGAGTGACATAATTGTATAGGCATGAGATTTGTGATGGGTTTTATGTTGTGGAAGGGTATGTTGTATCAAGGAATAGATGAGAGCCAAAAATAATAGAGATGGTTTTAGTCTTTAGATGCCAAAGGCAAGAAATGGGAATTCAATCATCAATCTTTCCCATGCTTCACATCCATACTCATATAATATGAAATTCATAATTCTCACTAAGAATTTGAGAGTTGGAAATCAGATTGAGATTGTTGAAAATGAGACCCTTCTTTTGAAATTTTATAATATTTGTTTTCCTTCATAAATGACAAATGTTTTCAAAAATTTACATTTTTTTGAATGGTTTTTTTGAATCACTTTTCTAGTATGGGTTTGAACCCCTTGGAAGGGATAGGAAAGGTTGAATTTTGATCACTGGTAGCAATGTGCAAGGTTCAAGTTTAATGATCGGAAATGTTAATGCCATTGAATAAGTGGCAATGCAAGAGGTTTGATTATGTTAATGAATTTTATTGTTGCCTAAACATTTATATTTATATTGTTTCATGTACCTACCATTAAGGAGATCAACAAAAAAAACTTGTGACCTTACTCTTATGAAAATGGAAAGGGATCAGAGGAAGCAAGAATTGAGTTGCAAAAGGCATTAGGAAAAAAATATGGATTAGCTTTGGATCTATACAAATTGTAGTTGTACATGTTTGCTTGAGTTTCCTTAGCATTTTGATGGTTGTGAAAGGTGAATTTGTCTCGATTTACGCATTGAGTTTGACAAAAATCCCATCCTACTTTATAAAGTATTTTGAAATAATCTCTAGATGGACTTCTCTTGAATCTAGGTGTATTGTTGCAAATTTATTTGTTTTTTTACTATTGAATATCTATTTGTTTCGCTTTGCATCAATTTGCTTTGTAGTTGTGCTTGTTTTCTTGATTTTTCAGAGTATTTTGATTGAGAAAATGTGTCGAATGAAATATAGTTGAAGGTTGAGAAAACGTGAAACTTTAAAGTGCAAGGTTGAAAATATGTGGGTATAAAGATCTTAATTTGACATTCTTTGAATCAATTATTCTGACCTTGGTATTTAAGGCCTACTTCAACCAATGAACGAGTTATTGGTTATTGCAAAGTTTTCATTTCCTAGATATTTGGTGCTTAAATGGATGATATTTGCTTCCTCCCTCTCACAACTTGAATGTAAGCAATCTTTACCTCATCAGTCAAAATTTATTAGATTTCACTCAATTCTCATGAAAGAAAATTAGTTTTGTTTTTTTAACATGAAAAAAGGTAAATTGTAATGTACCCCAATTTATCAAAAAAAAAAAAAAATCTTAGGAACATTAAATCTTCTTTCTCTTTGAATCACTTATTCTAGAAGACTTATAGTTAATATAAGTAGGTAATTATCATCGTTGTTAACTTATGCAAGGTTTATATTTTCCAGTTATGAAAGTAATGAACTGTCATCACAAAGGATTCTAATTTTGACTTACTTCATACTTCACAATAATTCTATAAGTAAGGACAAGGGTGACTTTACTATACCCTAACCTCTCGGATTTAGAGCATATCTACAATGATTAACCTTTCACATTTTAAACATTAAACTTTACTAGTATTATAGTCCTTCCATATAAGTGTTTGTATTATACATAGGACCCTTAGTCTTATACCCGTTTCTATGCTCAGACCTCCATATTAGAGTACGTAAGAAAAAAACCCCATTCAAAATTACAAAAAAGAACTCCCTATTCAATAGAGATTCTTCATGTCATATATGATCTAAACTAATGTGAGTAAAAGGCATGCAACCTTAATGAAGACATTGCAGGCATAACACAACAGTGATTAATGTTAATTTAATTGGACGAACAATAGGCCCTGTGAACCACTGGTGGTGATTAAAATTCCAAAAATTAATATCATAGTTTTCCTTTCGAGAAAGTTTATCCATAAGGAACTGTTAGTCACACCTTAACAGAATGATAAAACTAGATTTGATAATCCTGTGTATCTTGCCTTAAAGGAGTTGTCCTCTCTCGCAATAAATCAGTATGAATTCGAAAGGGTGTTGTCAGACTTGAGTTAAAGACCTTTGTCAAGTCCATTAATGGAGACCCTGCGAAAGGTAATCCCGAAGTTGTCACTAGACCCTATGTCCAATACAATTGTGCCACCTCCATCCCGTCACATGGTTAGATACAGTATTTGTACTTCCACTATTACTCTGCACAGTGAAGGGTTTCCAGAACTATTGTGAGTCTTCTGCGTGATACTTCAGTGCTAGCTCTATGTTTTCTTCGTCGAGGAAGGCCGACGACCTGGATATATTTACCGGGTGGAATGCAGAAAGGCTACATGACCGCCTAGTAATTCCATGACATGCTTATGCTATTTGTAGTCAGGTGGTAATTTCAGGAGGTTTTAGTCTCTGCAACTATTATTCTTTACAAATTCTAGTGAAGTTTCCTCCGTTCATTATTCTTTAACTCTCTGGAATATTTATCATCAATCATGGGTAGATATACAAGTTTTATAGTGGTGATGGCTTGTTTCTTTATCTCTTCCATGACGTAGCCACTCCCTTCTACAAGAACCATTAACCTGTGAAGTCTTCTACATGGGCGGTTTTCAGTTTTGATTCAGGGATAGTCCTCAATGTGTTAGGGTTTTGTCAACAACAAATACCCTCAGTCATTTCTTTGTTGTGTAACCTACTATTTATTTTGGGAGTTGTTCGCGGCATACCTATTGTTGTAAAACCAATGATTAAACCCTATTATAAAGATCCTTAAAAGAGTTCAATGCTGAGTATTCTTGTACAAAAATAATATATTTAAAGTTCTATGGTAAGACACATATCTTCTTTCATGAGGTTTCTCTGCCGGGGCAAGGTCTCGATCCTCGTTGTTTACTTACTCTTTTAAATGGGTTGTCCCCTTCTATGTTCAATGTATATATAGTTTGTATGTTTCCCTTGTTTACTCTCTTGGGTTTAGTATTAAGTCTTCAAGTCATCGACTTATTGACTTATTGTAGAGGCCTCGCATTCTTAGATTTAAAGTCATGAATTTGCAATCCACATTCTTGTAGTCATGGTGAGGATTTCTTTGTTGTTGTACAAGGTTTGGCTTCAATAAAAAAATAATCTATTTATCCTAATCGTTCCAGTAAATGCATAGATACAAGGTCTAAAATCCCATTCTATAGTACTATTCAATAACTTAATAATTCTTCAAAGATTTAAGTTTATTCTCCATTCGGAATCCAATAGTTAATCTATTATGATCTTCTTTTATTCTTGGTCATTGACCTGTAATTTTCATTTTGTTATAGTTGTGAGGGAACAATCTTGTGGCATTATTTGTGACCCAGATTCGTATGATTTTGTTTGTGGGACACATTTTATTCTGTGCATTCTCGAAAACTCTGGTATAAAATGTTTCTTTTTATTTCCTTCTCTCATTCATCGCTAAATATTTGATTACTGTGATCTAATGATGGGACCCCTGTTTGCTGCGAGGGTACCCATCAGACCCACCTTGGTCCACTTCTCACCCTCCGGTTTGTGGATGATTCCTTCTATGACATAGATGGAAAATATGCCCCAAATTGCAAGCTAAATGAAGTTATAACTTACCTCTGTAATATTTCTTTGGTATAGAATTTATCCTGGTAATTATTCTATGTTCAACACTTGAATTTTGTTTACTTCTGATATTAATACTAATTAACAGTTTTTGTATCCTTAAGGAACTGTTAACATCTGAATTCTCTATGTTTCCAGGACAACGCCTTGCACGAAAGGTACTTGAGTTCCAATATGTAGCATTTTAAAAACATATTTTAACTCCAGGTTTTACTGTAAGGAATACGGTTCTGCCCTAGAATTTTTTTATTGTGGAAATTTTACACCAGACTCCTATAAGAAATTGGTCATTTGTAAGTTCAGTCTTTGAAGAAAGACATAGGGGAAACCCCATACTGAAATAATATTTCTCTATTTGAGAGTTACAATCGTAGGTTTATGTAAAGTTGAAGACTCGTGACTTTGTAATATGAAACATGTTTTATGTGTTTACATTACCAAACCTTTTCCCCTGCGTTATCGTAGTGAGACAAGATTGTAACTATTTGCTCCAAATATATAGCCCATTTAGATGGAAAACTCGAATTTCAAGTTAACTAAGAGTCAATCTTTAGTTTCTATGTATTAGATATTTTATAACTTAGAACTTTGTTTCGGTAGCAACATGTATTCATATATGAAATTCTATTTTATATCCCTTCTCGGTCTACTTTGATATTTGTAAACATTGAACGTCCCTTAGTTATTTATATAGATGCACATATTATAATCCATGCAAATTCTTTATACCCATATATATTTATATGTTTTCTAGAATTTAAGTTTATTACTTTCACAATTTAATATTACTTGAATCTGAACATCTATATGTATTTGTTCCCATGTCTGGAAGAGGTTAGAATAACCCTAAAATGATTCTATTTTACTTATAGACATACCCCATGTGTCTTCCATAACCAACACATAGTAGCTTCATTCCTTCATTCATTAACAAAATAAATTTGTTCCTATAATAACTAACACATAGTAGCTTATTACTTCATACATTAACAAAATGAATATGTTCCTACAACAGATAACACACAATAGTCTCATTACTCCATTCATTAAAAAAATAAATATGTTCCTACAATAGATAACAATAGTTTTATTACTTCATTCATTAACAAAATCAAACCTGAAAGGATTCATCCTATAATTCATTTTATCCCACTTAGTAATTATCTAACAAATACAATTCATATGATTCTATGAACATAAGTAGATGCATTATATTAGCCATAAAACAATAAGACATCCATCCAGGAATAAGAAAAGAATGTATACCACCAACTATTCATTCAACATAAATTAAACCAGGGAAGAGTAGATGAACATATCCAAACAAGTGTCGAAAAAACAAAGAAAACAACCAAGTTCCTCCCAACCATAGAACAAAACAACGAATCTACTTGCTCTGTTCACCCCCTAGCTTGACCATGAATCCATGAGGGTGAACTCCAGAACTCCTCCTTAGCTATATTCCTTCTTCAGTTTCAGAAAGAGTTCCTCCTTGCCTCACACTCAAAAATAAGTGCTCATAAAAACAAGAAATATTCTTCTTTTTCCCATCATACTAGGCAACATCCTGCCTCCTCCCATATGTTATATATGAAAAAGAATCTTGTGCCTAGGTCTTTTTCCTTTTGGAAATTTTCACATATTTACAAATCCCTAATTTTTAGGGGCTTCCAATGGCCAAATTCTTGATTTTCCACTTGTAACATTCAACCCTGAGGTAGTTCCAAAATCTTCCCCAATCATGGAGTCATGGTCAGTTGATTTCAACCTAGCTGTTCCATATGTCTATTAACGATAAATATAAAAGTATTTGTTTTCTCACAAGTGTCATAATCAAAGAGTTGGTTGGGAAAATCAAATATTTTCCCAACAGTCACAAAAGTAAATTAGAGTTAACTAAATTCAAAATTCAAAATTTCCATAAATGGCAATAATTTTCCAACTTCGAATTTACCAAAAACGAAAATAAATTCCTAAGTATTTTTCAGAATTCAATAATAATTTATTTTTGGTGATGTTACATCCTTTCCCCCTTCAGTACAACATTGTACTTAGTGTTCATTCCCTTCTCAGAACAGGGTTGGATGAGATTCTCCAAATATCCCTCCAATTCCCAAGTGGCCTCCTCAGGACTAAAGTGCTTCCATTGCACTTTTACGCGGGCGACGACTTTGTTCCGTAGTGCCATTTCTCTCCTGTATAGAATGTGCGAAGGTTACACTTGGATATCGCCTTCTGGTTCCACTTGCACCATGTTCCAATCAATCATGTGAGTAGGATCATGATCATAATTTTTAAACAAAGAAACATGCAATACATTATGAATTTTCAGATTTGTAGGAAGTGCAAGTTGATATGCCACAGGTCCAATTCGAGTTAATATCTCGAAAGGGCCACAAAACATGGGTGCCAAATTGGAACAGTTTCCTAAATTTAGTGAACTTTTTCTGGCTTTGACTTTTAAATAAATGTGGTCTCCAACTTGGAATTCCTGGTGTTTTCTTTTCATATATGCGTAACGTTTTTGTTTGTCCTATGATTCTTTTAAATTATGTTGTACTTTTCTTACTGTATTCTCCATTTCATGGAGAATTTCTGGTCCCACCACGAGTCTATCAACTGGATTATCCCATGTAATCAGAGTCGTACACTTTATGTTGTACAATACTTCAAAGGGGCTCATCTTAGCCGATGTTTGGTAACCATTGTTGTACGCAAATTCCACCAACTCCAGGTAGTATTCCCACTTAATTGGTTTCATCCTTACGTACATTCATATCATATCTTCCATGATTTGGTTTGTTCGGTCGGTCTGCCCATCCATTTGTGGATGGTTTGTGCTAAAATTCAAGTTAGTATTTAACCGTGCAAAGAATTCTTTCCAAAATGTAGATGTGAATTTTACGTCTCTATTTGAAATCACCAATTTAGGAATATCATGCTGTCTAAAAATTTATTTCATGAATATTTCAGTGATGTTAATAGATTTAAAAGTATACTTTATAGGAACAAAGTGTGTAGACTTACTAAGCTTATCAATTACTACCAGAATTGAATCATTCTATTTTTGAGTTCTAGGAAAACCTATGATAAAATCTAGTGATATAGTCTCCCATTTCGATTCTGGCACAGGTAGAGGTTGCAATAGGTCAACTGGATGCTAGTGTTCAACTTTCACCTGTTGACAATATTGGCACTTAGATAAGTATTTTGTTGTTTCTCCCTTCATTTAGGACAATAAATAACTTCCTTAGTGTTGTTACCGTTTTCTGGTATCTCGGATGACCAAAATATGGTTTCTTGTGTACTTCGTCCAAAATTGTGAACTTTAATTTAGTAGAATCTGGTATGTATAATCTACTTTTGAATCTTAGTAGACCACTTATGTCCAAACTCAAATATCTTTTGTCTAAATTTTCTGCATTATTTCGTAAATCTCCCACTGTTTTAATGTAATTTTCATCATTATTACTTCCATCCTTTATTCTTTGCTCAAGGCCGCTTTCATCCCTACTAAATTTCATTTCAAAAATCCCATGAATTCTTCCACTTAAATAATATGCCACCTTGTTTTCCTTACCCTTGATGTGTCTTACCTCGAAGTCAAATTCGCTCAAGAAGGCCAACCATATTGCTTGCCTTGCGTTAAGGTCTGGTTGACTAAACAAAAATTTCACACCACTCTTATGAGTCAACAACAGAAATTTTCTACCCATTATATAGTGTCACCACATCTTTAATGTGTGGATGATAGTTTCTAACTCGAATTCGTGAGTGACATAGTTTCATTCATTCTCTTTTAGTTTTCGGGACTCATAACAAATAACGTGCCCTTCTTGAGTTAGGAAACCTCCTAAACCTTCTTTACTCGCATCCACATAGACTGTGAAGTCTTTATCCGAGTCTCCTACCTTTAAAATGTGTGCGGTTTTTAACAATTCCTTTAATTTATTAAAACTATCTTGACATTTATGTGACCAATTAAACTTTGTTCCCTTCTTTTGTAAAGATGTGATAGGGTATGCAATCTTGGAGAATACCTCTATGAATTTGCGGTAACATCTGGTGATTCCCATGAATGAGCAGATGTCCTCTATGTGCTTAGGTATCGACCATTCCATGATGGATCTTATTTTCTCTCAGTCGAGTGCAATACCTTCTTCAGATATTACATGTCCTAGGTACTGTATTTTCTTTTGATAAAAGTCACACTTGTCAAATTTAGCATACAGTTTCTGTTTTCTTAAAGTTTGCAGTACTATCCTCAGATGCTCTTCATGTTCTTCTTCTATTTTATAATACACTAGGATATCGTCAATAAATACCAAAATAAAATTATCCAAGTACTGACTAAAAATGTTGTTCATTAAACACATAAAATTTGTTGGTGCATTAGTGAGACCAAATGGTATAACAACAAATTCGTAATGTCCATATCTCATTCTGAATGTTGTTTTACTTATGTCCTCATATTTTATTCTAACCTGGTGATAACCAGATCTTAAATCTAATTTAGAAAAAATATTTTCCCCACCTACTTGATCGAACAAATCATTGATCCTAGGTAAGGGTTATTTGCTCTTAACTGTCATTTTGTTTAATTGTCTGTAATCAATGGATAATCTTAGAGTTTTGACTTTCTTTTTAACAAAAAGTACTAGTGCTCCCCATGTTGAGACACTTGGCTGGATGTATTCCTTGTCCAACAATTCTTGTAATTGAATATTTAATTATGTTAATTCACGTAAACTCATTCAATAGGGTGCCTTACATATAGGAGCCGAACCAACTAGTAGATCGATAGAAAAGTCTATCTCTCTCCTTGGGGGAAATTCAGGTATCTCATCAATGAAAACATCTATAAAATCATCCAAGACAACAAAATCCTCTAAGCTAGGTTTATTTCATTTTTCCAACAGATTTGTCAATTGGATAGCATAAATCTGACAACCTTTTCTCATGCACTTCTTAAATTGCATTGTTGAAATCTGCCTAACTGAGACTAGTTTTTGTATACCTTGTATTGTCCTAACAATGTCATTTTCATCTTTATACTTGAGTTATTTTTCATAACAATCTAAAACTGCTTTATTCCTTTCTAACCAATCCATTCTGATAATTATGTCATAAGACCCTAACGGTAGAATATTCAGATTTATCTTTGTGTTTTGACCACCTAAATTGAACTCAGTCGAAAATAAAATCAAATACTTTTTTTTTTCTTGTTTCTAGTTGTACTAGAAAATATTTTGCATGTCTTGTTTTCTTAATTTTATTTGAATCCACTACACCAGGAGCAATATAAATCAAAGTAGTTCCTAGCTCAGTTAAGACAGAAACACGAGTATTGTTAACTTTACCTTCAACTTCCACTACAGTGGACTGGTGATCACCTTGTCGGCCATCCATGACTACATTGATCCGATGTAAACTTCTTCCCACGTCTCCCATTGTAGAGGCTTCCTGTAGGTTGTGATCCATAGTCCTGGTTGCAGAGGTTAATCATGGACAATTCCTCCTTAAGTGAGGTTCTCCACATTCCCATCATTTCAACAGTTCTCTGGGGTTGTCCCCAAACGTTTTTGTTCCTGGATTGTCTGGTTTACCACTTCCTTGGGTGTTCTGAAATTATTTTCTTGGAAGACTCTTTGCTTCATTCTAGAAAGGGGTTGGTCGATATCCCTTCTTCCGCTAGTTCATTCGGTCTTGTTTCTTATCTTTCCAAGGCTTGGGAAATTTCGACCGCTATTTGTATTGGTCGTAACACATTCGGGCCTTCTTGAAAACTTCACTTAAGGACTTAGGGTTGTCGAATTCAATCCTATCCTTATATGAATGTGGTAAATAGCTTAGGAATTGTTGGATTTTTACTTTGTCCTCCCGGATATAAGGCATGAACCTTAATAATTCTAGGAATTTGTTTATCAGGTCATCCATAGCCATTTGACTGAGTCGTAGCTCATCAAACTCTTTGGTTTTTATTTAATAGTAACTTTCAGATAAATATTGTTTCTTAAAATACGACCACTCCATATGTTTTTCCTTTAGGCCTTTGGCCAACTTAAGGTCCTACCACCATATGCTTTCTTTTCCTTTCAGGTTATAGATGGCCATTCTGACCTTCATATTGATGGAATAGTTATAGATCTAAAAATACTTTTTTATTTCTAGTAACCATGCTTCAGACTCCTCTCCTATCCTAGATTCCCCATCAAAGGTTGATGGTTTGATTTTCTTAAACTCTCCCTTAAGATGGTCCACCTGTTTCCTTTTTCTTCCTGTGGTTGTTTTATCTTTTGCTAATGGTGTACCTTCACAAGAGTTGTCCCCTTCTTCTCCTCCAGGACATGAATTTTTGGAGGCCCTTCTACTGACCTCTTCATCACTATTTTCCTTCGGGATCTTCTTTGTTACTATGCTATGTAACAATACTTCATTTATTTCCTGTTGTTCTTGTTGTGCCTTTTTCAGTTTCTCACTTTTTTCTTTGAAAACTTGCAGTTCCACAATGAGATTTCTCATGGTTTCCAAAACCTCAGTAGGTGAACTTCCGTCATTGTTCTGCATCTTTTCTTCAGGATATCTTTGCAAAGGATTCTCCTCGAGTCCGATCTCAGCTTCATTTTTTGTTTCCATGATCACAACCGAAATAAAGTTTTTATGTTTGTAACAATGATTGTTTTGTTATTTTTTTCATCAAACAAAAAACATGTGCTAAGAGAATATTTTTGGCCCTGTTTAAGGTGCAAGTGTTGTAACCTTTTTCTGATACCATATGTAATGTACCCCAATTTACCAAATAAAAAAAAAAATTCTTAGGAACATTAAATATTCTTTCACTTTGAACCACTTATTCTAGAAGACTTATAGTTAATATAAGTAGGTAGTTATCATTGTTGTTAACGTATGCAAGGTTTATATTTTCCAGTTATCAAAGAAATGAACTCTCATCGCAAAGGATTCTAATTTCGACTTACTTAATACTGCACATTAATTATATACATAAGGGAAAGGGAGACTTTACTATACCCTAACCTCTCAAATTTCGAGCATATCTACAATGATTAACCTTTAACATTTTAAACATTGACCTCTATAAACCTTCAAATCTACTAGTATTATAGTCCTTCCATATAAGTGTTTGTATTAAACATAGTACCCTTAGTCTTATACCCATTTCTATGCTCGAACCTCCATATCAGAGTACATAAGAAAAAAACCCCATTCGAAATTACAAATTTAAAACTCCCTACGCAGTAGACATTGTTCATGTCATATAGGTTCTAAATGAATGTGAGTTTAAGGAATGCACCCTTAATGAAAAAGTTACACGCCTAACATAACAGTGATTATATGTTAATTTAATTGGCCAAACAATAGGCCTTATGAACCACTAGTCGTTATTAAACTTCCAAAAATTATTATCATAGTTTGCCTTTCAAGAAAGTTTATCGATAACGAATTGTTAGTCACACCTTAACTGAATGATAAAACTAGATTTTATAATCCTATGCATCGTGCCGTAAAGGATTTGTCCTCTCTCACAAAAAATCAATATGAATTCGAAAGGGTGTTGTCAGACTTGAGTTAAAGACCTATGTCCAATCCATTAATGGAGACCCTGCGAAAGGTAATCCTGAGGTTGTCAGTGGACCCCCTGTCCAATACAATTGTACCACCTCTATCCCATCACATGGTCAGATACAATCTTCATAATTCCATTATTACTCTACACAGTGAAGGGTTTCTAGAACTATTGTGAGTCTTTTGCGTGATACTTCAGTGCTAGCTATGTGTTTTCTTCGGTGACGAAGTCCAGTGACCTAGATATATTTACCTGATGGAATGTAGAAAAGCTACGTGACTTCTTGGTAATTCCATGACATGCTTATTCTATCTCTATTCGGGTGGTAATTTCAGGAGTTTTTAGTCTCCGGAACTATTATTCTTAATAAATTCTAGTGAAGATTCTCCCCTTCATTATTATTTAACTCTCTGGAATATTTCTCGTTGGTCCTAGGTAAGTATATAAGTTTTATAGTGGTGATGTATTGTGTCTTTATCTCTTCCGTGAGGTAGCCATTCCCTTCTACAAAAACCATTAACCTTTGAATTCTTCTACACGAGCGTTTTATAGTTTTGATTACAGGATAGTCTGGAATGTGTTAGGGTTCTATGAACTGTTGGACAACTGAGAGGGGAGGGGGTGAATCAGTTGTTACCGAGATTAAACAATTATTCTTATTTTAAACTCCTTGCAGAGCACCAAATGACAATCAAAATAATGTAGGGAAGTAAGAAATAGAACATTCAACATCATTCACACACATGAAAGATACAGAGACAGAGATTTCCTGAGGAAACACATGAAGGGTAAAAACCTCTTCTTCTTTATATGATAAGTAATCTTTACATTCTATACATTATCATACTTATGAGCCCCAACTCATAATGAGGCTACAACCTCTGTTTTTCAAGCTGCAACTTGCTGAGAGCACCAACTCTCTGTTTTCTCTAGCACCCACTAGAAGGAAGCACCAACTCCCTAAGTGTTCCAGCACCAACTGGATGGAAGCACCAACTTTCGGTCACACAGACACCAACCTGTATAATAGAGAACAATAGTTCTCCCTTGCACCACCCAACCACCGTTGCTTCTCTGGCTGCAACCAGATGGAAGCTACAACTCCCTGTGTTCAAGCACCCACTTGAACCCTTGAGGAAAACATTCCTCCCTAGAACCTCCCTTCCACCCTGAAATATAAATATTTTCTACTAAAACATATTACAGTGATATAATGTTCATCAATGGCTTACTAGTCTCATCACTTTTTTTCTACGTTGCTCTGCTCTCTTGTAGCAGTGTCTCTCTGCCTGCATCTTCTTGCACTTTCTGATCTTCTGCTCTTCTCTACAAGTGCACCTCAGCCTTCTTTTACTATCTCAACTATGCATCTCTATTCTTTGCTTCTGTTGCACTTTATTCTCTACATCTTATTTTGATTCTCTGAATTACGCCTCTTCTATGTATTTCAGTTCCTGCCCACAGCATACCATTTCCTCGTGTGTAATTCCTCCCTACAACAACCCTCATCTCTTATTTGTTCTACATTCTTATAGTCTCTATGCATTCCATATGTGCAATGCTTCTGCATGTTATTCATGTCGAGTGCTCTGCCTCATCATCATTGCAACTCTTCAGCTTCTCTAGCTATTAAATCCATGTGTCCATCATCACTGGGTGTTATCATGAGATTCCTTATCCTGTCTACCAGTCGAGACTCTTCGTCTTCTCTGTCATAGTCGAGTTCATCCTCTCTGTTGTAGTTACAGGCTTCAATGCTCTTCCATCTGTCAATCGCCTCCTGAACAATCTTCATTCCTCTAGCAGATGCCTTAAGACTCTTCATCTTGTCTAGCGATTGCCTTGAAGTCTCTTCTAGTCCTCTGGCAGAAACAATCAGTCGTTTCTAGAAGTTACACTATGAACCTCAAAAAATTTCATCAGCAACTGAATCGCCACTGATCGATTAACTGAGAAGAGAAAGGATAGTCCTTCGATCATATTCCTAAATAACCTGCACCATTGGATCATAAATGATGGGTCTCATGCTTATTTTTCCATTTCGCAATTCGATATTTCGGGACTCCTGTGATGAAGAGTCTCGACTCCTGACTCCTCCAACTCCAGGTATCCGAAACTCCAATTGATGTGCATGTTTCATGATTTTCAGCGTTTCACATTTCGGCACTTCGGGACTACTATGTTGAAGAGTCTCGACTCTTGACTCCTCCAACTACCGGTATCTGAAACTTCGGTTGATGTGCCTATTTCAGGATTTTCGGTGTTTCACATTTCGTCACTTCGGGACTCCTGTGATGAAGAGTATCGACTCTTGACTCCTCAAACTCTCGGTATCCAGAACTCTGAAATGGAGTCTTTGTTTCTGATACCGGAAATGGAATTTAGCTTCTGATCTTTCCATGCAATAATCATTGTGTTGTTGCTCATGATCTTTGCCATCAATGACAAACACACATACTCTACACTCTCAATGCACCTCTGCGCTATTTCTTCTAGTCTTCATGAGCTTTCTCTATTGCGTCTTCCCCCAAAAAACCTTCTGGTGCCCACCTAGCACATTATACCTATACTCACGCCATCATCATTGTTGTACTTTCCATCAATGACAAGCATACACTGCCTGTAAAACATGCCAACAATCTCCCCCTTTGGCATTGATGGCAACAAAGGCACCCGGACCTGTTCTTTTCTCCTCCTTTAACATCAATGTCAAAGAAAACACGCTCCCCCTAAGTTGTTGCAGTATTTTTCGGAGGTATCAAATATTCAATCAATACAAACTCCCCCTAATAGGATGAACTCTCTTAGGTGTGAGATGGGATGACACCCATCTTCTATCAGAGATATTCAAATGGTGTCTTGGCTAGGGGTTTAGTAAAGATGTTTGTAATTTGTTCTTTGGTTGGAATGTAATGGACCTGCACAATCTGATTGGTGACCTTCTCTCTTAGAAAATGGTATTTTATGGGAATATTCTTGTTCTTTGATGCAGGAGCATCGTCAGTAGCCAAGAAAGCATTAAGGCGAAAGAAAGTTGGGAAAAGTGCCAGCACATTTACTATGTTTTGAAACGTTTTGAAAGATTAAGAAGCGGATATAAATGTAATAGATAGAAGTGTACTTGCATTTATGTCTGGCTATTGTAAATAGATCGTGAGCGATTTTCTCTCATCTGTCAATGTAAAAGGCATTTAATTCCAGTTAATGAAAGTAAGTAGATTTGAAATATAAATTAGACAGTTTAGAAGAGCGGGAGGGAAAACTGGATATAGACACCCTTGCCTTTGTATCATAGTTGTAGTTGTATCATTACCATAAGCATAGGATAGAAGGAGAGAGTTATAGAGAGAGCTGTAGAGGAAAATTCCATGTACAGGAGCTTTGAATTAATATCTGAAGCTTTGAATTAGATTTCATGATGTTTTCTGTTTATACATGGTGAATGGTATGCTTACAATTGTTTATTCTCTTTGTTATGCATTTGCTTTAATACTGTGTGTATGTATGATTTCATATTGAATGTTTGAAGTTTGAGAGAGAGAGAGAATGAGTTTCAATTGTTTCTCTTCCTGAGTAAGAAAAGTTCCTACAAGGAGTGTAGTGAAACGTCTGCAAGGTGTGCTTTGACAAGGGTTCTGAGTTTTATCTCAGAAAGATCAAGAGAGATATCGTTGTTCTCATTCCAGTAGAAGTGCAGGTGCAACACAGGAGCCGTTCAAGGTTTGCACAGACTAGTCGATACCTTAACCTTATCAACGAAGGTTAAAAGGTGAGGGACTGTTGTTGTAGAGAGTGCACAGAGTCAAGGGGTTGAATACCCAGAAGTATTTGATAGATTTCCACAAGGAGTGTATGTAGGATTTCTTTCAAGGCTTGAATTTGCCAGAGAAAGATCAAGAGGGTTTACACCTTTGAAGTGTTCAAAGGGAGATGGGGTCTAAGTTACCTCATAGAACTTAAGTTCCAATGCAAACCACCAGGTTGTTTCACAGAGACTCAAAGGAGGAACGAATGGTCGGAATTATCCATGGATAACTCCTGAAGTCCCGAGGACTGTAGGAACCAGAGAAGCTACAAGGTGTATAGGGGCGAACGAACCCATCACTCTGGTATCATAAATCAATGTGGATTTTTAATCATGACTTGTTGTGAGTCGTCAGATCATTTCAAAATTCAGTATTTCAAAGTGTTAGGGGGGTGGTACTCGGAGGCTTGTTCATGTCATGAAAGCCGAGAAGAGGGATAAGTGACGAGAGTCCATGTCAGAGGTAACAAGCATTTGAGTGGACAGGTAATGTGTCTTCGTCAAATAGGTTGAGTCAAACCTTGTTGACCATTTCTAGGTTTTGAGGTTGAAGAGTTGGGAGCCTTGCATCTGGATTTGTGAAGTCGGGAAGTTTAAAACCCTGATGAAGTGAAAAGTCCATTGGGAGGCCAAGCTTTGTTGAACACATCAGAATTCAACATTTCAGGTTTCGAGGGTCGTAGAGATAGAATCTCTCGACAACAGGGATCACAAAATCGTGAAACCCAAAGTCCCAGTTCGGTGAAGAGCGCGACCTTACTGAGATCAGGAGACTTCAGTGGTGCTTTATGGTTGATCACATGGGGCATACTCATAAGGACCTGTGGATACACCATTGAGTGTGTGTGGGATTCCTTGTAGAGGAACCAAAGAGTCAATCAGACTCAAGGGGTAGATTTAGAATGATCCTGCATGGACCTTGGCCTGAGGGTTGAGGGGTCTGCGTCAGTTTGGTATCAGAGCTTGTCTTTTTTTGTATATTGTAGATGGAGGAAGCAAGAGGAAGAAGAGAGCTGCAGAACAAGTTCTTTTCTTTCTGTAGCAAAAAAAAAGTGAAAAATTTACATCCATGTCACCGAGAAGAAGAGATAGACCAATGCCTGATCCAGTAGTGGAGAGGAAAATGTGCGAACTATGTGCCAGGCTTGATGCCATGGAGGCAACACAGAGGCACACAGTCGATGCTTGGGATATCAGTGAGGCTGATAGTGAAAGTGATGTTGGACATGAAGGAGGAGAAGTAGCAGTCAAAGATGCTGCAGATGAATGCCTATTCAGGGTTGTTGCAAGGATAGGTGCTAGAGAAAAAATGGACATTCCAGTGTATGATGGAAGACTGAATGTTGAAGAGCTTCTAGACAGGATTAGAGATCTAGATAAATACTTCGACTATGAGGATTTCGAGGAAGAAAATAAGGTCAAACATGTTGTTACTAGACTTAAAAGGCATGCAACACTATGGTGGGATGAACTACAGGCTGACAAACATTGCAAAGTCAAGCAAAAAATCAAAATCTGGGATAGAATGGTTGCAAAGATGAAGGCCAAATTCATACCCAAGGATTATCAAATCAATCTATTTCGGAGGATGCAAAATTTGAGATAGACGCTAATGTTTGTGAAAGAATACACTAAATATTTCTACAAGATAAACATTAGAGAAGGTCATCGGGAAAGCGATGATGAAAAGGTTGCTAGATACATGAATGGTCTGAGATATGACATCCAAGATGATATGAGCATGATGATCATTCAAACTGTAGAAGATCCTTATCATATGGCTTTGAAAGCTGAAGAGAAGCTGAGCCAAAAGCAAGGTCAAAGAGGCCAATGTAGAAGTCAAGCTAGAGGCAAAACAATTTCCCGAGAAAGAACTCAGAAACCTCAAGAAGAGGGGAAGAAACCTCAAACTCAACATGAGAGAGGCATAAGTTCACAGAGAGGGAAGTATGCTGATATAAATACTTTTCCTTGAGCTAGAGGAAGAGGAACAGGTAGAGGAGGTGAAGTGAAATGTTTTGTCTATGGGAAAAACAGAAATAAATCTTATGAGTGTCCAAGCAGAAAGAAAGAAGGTGGTGAGACTCACATTGCCGAAGCTCAAGGAAGGAATGTTGAGGCAAAAGATGTTGAGGGCGGAAGATCCTTGATGATGAGGGAAGTTCTCTTAACACCAGAAAAAGAGGTAGAGAACCCAACCCAAAGGAAAAATCTGTTTCAGACTGCTTGCAAAACAAAAGACAGAGTATGCAAAGTCATCATGGATTGCGCTAGCACATATAATCTTGTTTCTACAGAGATGGTAGAAAATATGGAGCTAGAGACTATTGTACATCCAAGCCCATACAAAGTTTCGTGGCTACAAAAAGGACATCAGGTAAATGTCACTAAAAAATGTTTAGTTGAATTTAAAATAGGGGGATATAAGGATGAAATATTATGTGATGTCATTCCGATGGATGTTTCTCATCTATTGTTGGGTAGACCATGACAATTTGACAGGAATGTGGTTCATGATGGGAGAAAGAACACATACACCCTGGAAAAAAATGGTAGGACACATATGTTGTTGTCGATTAAGGACAAAGAAGTAAAACTAGAGGTGAGCAACACTGTACTTCTCATGAGTGGGAAGGAACTTCTTAAAGAGATTAAGAAGAAGGAAGACACACAATTTGTTGCGGTGAGGAATCCTAGAATTGTTTTGACCAGTAAGAGGATAGATGATTTACCAGAGGAAGTCCAAAAGTTGCTGGAAGAGTTCACTGATATAGTAGTGGACGAACTACCTTGTTCTTCGGCACTTATCAGAAGTATAAGTCATCGCATTGACCTTATACCTGGAGCTAGTGTACCAAACCAAGCAGCATACACATTGACGCCGCAAGAAAATGAAGAAGTCAAGAGACAATTCCAGGACTTAATGGACAAGGGATTGATTAGAGAAATATTGAGTCCATGCGCTGTTCCAACAGTGCTCAGCCCAAAGAAAGATGGAGGATGGAGAATGTGTAATGAATCAAGAGTGATCAATAAGATCACCATCAGATATAGATTTCCATTTCCAAGGATGGATGATTTGATGGATTTCTTGAGTGGAGCAAGAATTTTTTTAAAGATTGATTTGAAAAGAGGATATCATCAGTTTCGTATGAGAGAAGGTGATTAATGGAAAACAAAATTCAAGATGAATGAGGGGTTGTATGAATGGATTGACATGACATGTGGTTTAACGAATGCACCCAATACTTTCATGGGATTGATGAATGAAGTCCTGAAGGATTTCATTGGGAAATTCATCATTGTGTATATTGACGATATATTAATTTTCAGCAAGACAAAAGCAGAGCATTTAAAACATTTATCTATAGTGATGAGGAGATTACAACAAGAGAAATTGCTAATAAATATGAAGAAATAATCATTTTTGAGGACATAAATCATTTATTTTGGTTTTGTTATCTTTGCAAATGAGTTGAAGATGGACCCAAAAAAGGTAAATGCAATTAAGAATTGGCCATCGCCGAAAAATGTGTTTGAAGTTCGAAGCTTCCATGGTTTGGCAAGTTTCTACAGGAAATTCATCCAAAATTTATGTGGAATTAGCACACCAATGATGGATACGATGAAGAAAAGACATAAATATTTTCATTGGACAGAAGACGCAGAGAAGAGTTTCAATCTGCTGAAGAAGAAGATCACTGAGCAGGCAATTTTGGTTTTCCCAGATTTTAGCAAGACATTCTAGGTCAGGTGTGACGCAAGTGGATTTCTGATAGGAGCAGTCTTGAGCCAAGATGACAGATTGATCACATACTTCAGTGAAAAATTGAATGAAGAGAAGGTTAAGTACTCCACATATGAGAAGGAATTTTATGCGGTCATACAAGCATTAAAGAAATGGAGGCACTATTTGGTTCCCAAGGAGTTTGTTTTGTACAGTGATAATCATGCTTTACAATTTGTGACTCAACAAGAGAAGTTGAACCAAAAACATGCTAAATGGGTTGAATTCATGCAGAATTTCACTTTTTTGACTAAGCATATTTCTGGAACTACTAACAAAGTTGATGATGCTTTGAGCAGGAAATGTTTGTTGATGTAGGAATTCAGATTCAAAACTTTGGGTTTTGATAACGTCAAAAGAAATGAACAGAGATTATCCATATTTTAAGGAAGCATATAAGATGTCTTAGAATCCAATTCTCAGGGACAAAACCCAATGGATTGAATACATGATCCAGGATGGATTATTGTTCAGGGGCAATCAACTATGTATTCCAAAATGCTCCATGAGTTGAAGGAAAAACATAGTGGAGGATTGGTCAGACACTTCAGTCATGATAATACGTTCTCAAAATTGAATGGCTCATATTTTTGGCCAGGGATGAGGACAGATGTTAAGAAATTTGTGGACAAATGCAGGATTTGTCAGCACACAAAAGGAAAAAGGTAGAACACATGGTTATACCATCCATTACCCATACCTGCAAGGTTGTGGGATGCAGTGAGCATGGATTTTATATTGGGACTTCCAAGGACACAAAGAGGATGTGATTTGATCTTTTTGGTAGTCCACAGATTTTCCAAGATGGCACATTTCATACCATGCCATAAAACCAATGACGCAATTCATATTGCGAACCTATTTTTCAAGGAAGTCATTAGACTTCACGACTTGCCAAGGAGTATTGTTTCTGATCAAGATACCATGTTCGTGGGACATTTCTGGAGGACTTTATGGAAGAAGTTGGGGACAAGTTTGTCATTTATCTCATCGTATCATCCTCAGACTGATGGGTAGACAAAAGTCGTGAATAGAAGCTTGGGAAATTTGTTGAGGAGCCTAGTGACTGAACACCACAGTCAGTGGGATCGCATTCTGCCATAGGCGGAATTTTCTTACAATGATTCACTCAACAGAAGAACAGGGTAGATTCCATTCCAGATTGTACATGGAATGTAGCAAAGGGGATTTTCTGAATTGAAATATTTGGAACAAAATGAATTCAGGAGTTCTAGTGGAGATAATTTTGTAGAAGCAATGAAGGAGCTTCACAACAGAGTCAGGGAGCGATTGTAGAATTCAAATCAAGAATACAAGCGCAGAGCAGATCAAAACAGGAAAGAACTTCAATTTGAAGTTGGCGATCTGATTCTTGCACATCTAAGGAAGGAGATATTCCCAAGGGGGACATATAACAAACTGAAGATGAAAAAGATTGGACCATGCAAGGTCGTGAAGAAATTGGGGGCAAACGCATATGAGATTGAATTACCCGATGGGATCAGAATTTCACCGATATTAATTATTGTGGATTTGTACCCTTACATAGCTGAAGAAGAAGGATCATAGGAGGAACAAAAAGAAGTTCAATGGACAAAACAGATGCCTGTAGATGAAAAGCCATAGATGGAAAGAATAATTGACAAGAGAGTCAATAGAAAGACTAGGAGGAAGGAGTATTTTGAATACTTGGTCAAATGGAAGGGACATCCAGTTGAAGATGATAGATGGGAAGATGAAGAAGAAATTTAGAAGCATGGACAGACCATGCAAGATCTCATGAACAGGAGTTCATGAAAATTTTCAAGGAAGGGAGTATGATGCAGGAGCATCGTCAGCAGCCAAGCAACCATGAAGGTGGAAGAAAGCAGGGAAAAGCGCCATCACATTTTCCACATTTTGAAATGTTTTGAAAGATTAAGAATTAGATATAAATGTAATAGCTAGAAGCATACTTGCATTTATGTCTGGCTGTTGTAAAGAGATAATGAGCGATTTTCTCTCATGTGTCAATGTAAAAGGCATTTAAGCCTAGTTAATGAAAGTAGGTAGATTTTAAATATAGATTAGACAGTTTAGAAGAGCAGGAGGGAAAACTTGATATAAACACCCTCGCCTTTGTATCATAGTAGTAGTTGTATCATTATCATAAGCACAGGATAGAAGGAGAGAGCTACAGAGAGAGTTGTAGAGGAAAAGTCCATGTACAGGAGCTTTGAATTAATATCAGAAGCTTTGAATTAGATTTCATGATGTTTTTTGTTTATACATGGTGAATGGTATGCTTACAATTGTTTATTCTCTCTTTTATGCATTTGCTTTAATACTGTGTGTATGTATGATTTCATATTGAATGTTTGATGTCTGAGAGAGAGAGAGAATGAGTTTCAATTGTTTCTCTTCCTGAGTAAGAGAAGTTCTTGCAAGGAGTGCAGTGAAACGTTTGCAAGGTGTGCGTTTATAAGGGTTGTAATTTTTATGTTAGAAAGCTTAGGAGAGATACCGTTGTTCTCATTCCAGCAGAAGTATAGGTGGAGCACAAAATCCGTTCAAGGTGTGTACAGACTATTCGAGACCTCAACCTTATCAACGAAGGTTGAAAGGTGAGGGACTATTGTTGCAGAGAGTGCACAGAGTCAAGGGGTCGAATACCCAGAAGTATTTGATAGATTGCCACAAGGAGTGTGTCCAGGAGTTCTTTCAAGGCTTGAAGTTGCTAGAGAAAGCTCAGGAGGGTTTACACCTTTGAAGTGTTCAAAGGGAGACGAAGTCAAAGTTACCTCATAGAAGTTAAGTTCCAGTGCAAACCACTGGGTTGTTTCACAGAGACTCAAAGGAGGAACGAATGGTTGGAATTCTCCATGGAGAAATCCCAAAGTCCCGAGGACCATAAGAACTAGAGAATATGCAAGGAGTATAGGGGTGGATGAACCCATCATTCTGGTATCATAAATCAATGTGGATTGTTGATCATGGCCTGTTGTGACTTGTCAGATCATTTTGAAATTTGGGATTTCGAAGTGTTAGGGGGACGGTAGTCGGAGGCTTGTTCAAGTACTGAAAGCCAAAAAGAGGGACAGATGGCGAGAGTCCACGTCAAAGCTAGCAAGCATTTGAGTGGACAAGTGACGTGTCTTTGTCAAATAGGTGGAGTCAAACCTTGTTGACCGTTTCGGGGTTTGGAGGTCGAAGAGATGGGAGCATTGCATCCCGATTCACGAAGTTGCGAAGTCCGAAACTTCGATGAAGTGAAAAGTCCATTGGGAGGCCAAGCTTCGTTGAACACATAGGAATTCAACATTTTGGGTTTTGGGGGTCATTGAGACAGGAGCTCTTGATAACAGGGATCAAGTCCCGGTTCGGCGAAGAGTGTGATTTTATTGAGTTCAAGAGACTTGAGTGGTGCTTTGTGGTTGATCACATGGGGCATACTCATAAGGACCTATGGATACACCATCAAGTGTGTGTGGGATTCTATTTAGAGGAACCGAAGAGTCAATCAGACACAAGGGGTATATTTAGAATGATCATTCACAGACCTCGGCCTGAGGGTTTGGGGGTCTACATCATTCTTGGAGTGGAATATAGGATTCTTGGCCACATTGATGGCACTAGTGTTGTCAGAATGAATTGGGATCAGTGCAACATATTTTACCTCCAAGTCTGCAAGTGTCTGAATCATCCATAATACCTGAGTGAAACAGGTAGCAACAATAATGTACTCTGCCTCTATAGTTGATAAAGAAATGGAACCTTGGTTTTTACTCAACCATGCTACTAGAGAATCCCCTAAGAAGAATGAACCTCCACTCATGCTTTTCCTTTCATCCATGTAGTTATCCCAATCAGCATATGAGTAGACTGATAATTGAAAATTTTGATTCTTAGGATACCATAGGCCATAGTTCATTGTTTCTTTCAAATATCTAAATATTCTTTTAACAGCTAGCAAGTGACTTTGTTTACGTCCGGACTGATATCTTCCTACCATTCCAACAACATGCATTATGTCTGGGTGAGATGTTGTAATGTACAATAGGTTGCCTATCATTGACCTATATGAACTTTGATAAACATCAGGTGAGTCATCATCCTTGCTTAATTTGCATCCAGTAACCATAGGTGTGCCCACAAGTTTAGAATCTTTCATTTGAAACCTTTTCAACATTTCTCTTAGATATTTTTCTTGAGAAATGAACATCCTTTCAGACCTCTAAGTAATTTGCAGACCAAGAAAAAAGAAACTTCACCTATCATAGACATCTCAAACTTAGACTCCATGGAAGAAGAAAACCATTGTTCCAATGAATCTTTATTACATCCGAAGATGATGTCATCTACATAGACCAACATGATGAGCAAATCATTATCCTCTATTTTGATATATAGATTGTTTTCAATTGTTCCTCTCTTGAACCCTTTGTCTTTGAGATATGTATCCAGTCTGTGATACCA
>JZKD02S0062191.1:14941-25648 GCA_000966675.3 Picea glauca
AATGAATTTGAAATGTCATTACTTAGAGAACTATCCTTCTTTCTAGGACTTTAGATATGTCAAAGAAACCAAAGAATTTTTATTTCTGAAACCAAGTATATCATAGAAATGCTAAAGAGGTTTGGAATGGAAGATTGCAAACCAATTATCACTCCCATGCAAACCAGTTGCAAGTTAAGAAAATATGATGATTCAAAGTCTACATATCAGAGGAAATACAGGTCAATGATTGGTATTCCACTATATGTGACAACATCCAGATGAGATGTAATGTAGACAATTGGACAGGTGGCACAATTTCAAGTAGCACCAAAGGGATCATATGTGTTAGCAGTGAAGAGGATTTTTAGATATCTCAAAAGAACAAAATAGTTTGGATTATGGTATCCAAAAGGAAAGGATCTATCTCTTATTTCCTACACAGATGCATATTGGGAAGGTTTTACTGATGATTGATGAAGCACCAATGGAGCGATGTTCTACTTGGGTGAGTGTTTAGTATCATGGCTAAGTAAGAAACAATCATCAATATCTCTATCTACAGTTGAGGCAAAGTATATTACAGCAAAAACATGTTGTACACAGGTTCTTTGGATGAAACAAACTCTCATAGATATACAGGTTGAGTATGATGAGCCCATTCCAATTTATTGTGATAATACAAGTGCCATTGGTATCTCAAAGAACCCAATGATGCACAACAAGACGAATCACATTCCAATAAAGTATCACTTTCTACGGGAATAGGTTGTAGAAAAGAACATCAGAGTTGAGTATGTGGGAACAAAATAACAAGTGGCAGACATCTTTACAAAACCACTTCCATGAGAATCCTTTGAGTATCTTCACCAGAGACTCGGAGTTATTTCTACTCCAAAATTAATTATTTTGAATGCTTATCTTATATGTCTTAGTTGTACACAAGGAAGCACCACAAAGAGGATAGTTCAGTTATGGGGAGTAGCCCCAGATGGAAGTATACATTTTTCATCGATGATAAAGGGGGAGAGATTTATCATATGTAGAGGACAGAGGCATGATTCTAGGGGGAGAAATGGTCACATATATGCAAAGGATAGAGGCATGGTTCCAGGGGGAGCATGAGTGATATGACTTCAGTATTGCATGAAATGATTTAAGTATTGCATCCGAGTGTTTCCATCAATGGAAAAGGGGGATATTGTTTATTAAGGGTAGTTTTCATTTATGTCAACCCCTGAAGAAAGTCTGGTAGTGAATTCTGGTAGCACCAAGGTTTGGGTAATGGACCCAAGGTTGTTTCATGTATAATGGTATGAGTTTTAATATATTTGAAGGTAATACTATTCTATATGGACAGTACATGTCATTCCATTTCTGGTGGTATGTGAAATGTCATGTAACTCCTCATAGTTAGAGAGTTAGGGCCATGAGAAGTTAGAGAACCCGGGCTTGGGTAATGGACACGAGTTTGGTTTATGGATAATGGTATTAGTTTTGATATATTTGCAGGTAATACTATTCTATATGGATAGTACATTTCATGCCATTTCTGGTGGCATGTGTAGCGTCACATCACTCCTCATGGTTTGAGATTTATGACCTTACAAAATTGGAGGACCCTCATATGTCATCTAGAAACCCCAAAAGGTCAAAGTAGTCAAAGTGGTTTAAGATATTTTAGAAGGTAAATAATAAAGTGAAGTGATGAGTGTACTATAATTCAAATTGAATACAAATAAATTATTTAAATAATAAATTTAATGGAGAAATTAGAAGTGGGTTAACCCTAAAATAAGGAAAGTGGGCAAAGTGACCTAGAAGATGCATTTAAGGAAGCTACTTGGAGAGTATAAATAAGAGGAAAGGCTCTCTCATTTTATATAAAACTTAATAATATTGAATATCTATAGGTGAATAAGCTAACCAAAGGATATATAAGCCAAATTTCATAGGGAAGGTGAAGAAAAGAAGGCCAAAATTCAAGGGAGGATAATATCTTTTGATGATGTTTTCTAAGGTATGTTATTTACAGGTCATCTCACCATTTTTGCAATAATTTTTTTTATAGAATGATTCAAAATGTGACATTGATAGGCCATTGAGGAAACATATTCAAGTATCTGTGGAAAAAAAATTAGTTTCTGGGTCATTGTATTTTTGGAGTTACACTCTGTGGAAAATAGGGTTTGTGGCTAGTCCTGAAACTAGTCTAAAACAAGTGTTTCAGGTAAAAATGTCATAACATATTCAAATTACATAAGACCAAATGTTTTGGTTAGATTACAGTCTTTATTATTCCATGTAACATTTTCATATCCATTCAACAAATATTCTGTGCTGGGCACGCTCTACAAGGTCGCTCTCTAGAATAAGACAAAATTCAACAAGGTATGCCATTTTTTCTATAAATCCTTTTCTGAGAGGTTCCAAGTAGTGACACTTGGAGGAATTGCATTAAACAAACTGAATAACATTGTTTACTATTTCCATATAATTATTCATTACAGGTACATAGTTGTGATTATTTCAAGTTAGGGTTGTTGACTAATCCCAAACTAGTCATGTAAGACTAAAGAAAAGTTTGATAAAAATGCTAGTCTCTTGTTGTGAAAGTTAAGGAAGGTTTGCAGGTATGTGATTATGTACACTAGGTCTATTACAGAGTTACAAATCATATTTGGATGATGAAATTGATGAGGGATTTTGGTTAAGGTACATGTTGGGTATATGTTTGAGACAAGTAGTCGATGAGTTGGCACATACATGAGGTGTATAGTTGATGATGTTGATACATATTGATGATTAATAGTTGATGAGTAGTTGACATATGATTGGTACATACTTGGTACATGGTTGGATGAACTTTTTTATGGTACAGGTTGATTACAGGTTGTTTGTTATAGGTTGGTGCATGGTTGATGCACTTGTTTATGGTATAGGTTGATTACAGGTGGAGGTACAGGTTGATGCATGGTTGATGCATTGTTCAGGTTTATTGGTATAAGTTTACAATGATATCTCTCACAGTGATAGTGTGATAGTGGTTCCATCATTCTACTTCTACTTCAGGGCGGTTGGACGAGGAAAGGACAGGTGGTTGTAGCCACCTTCCGGTTGTAGTTGGAGAACATAGGGGGTTGTAGCCTCCTTCCAATTGCATCTGGAAAACAAAGGAATTTGGTGCTTCCAAAGAATGTAATTCTTCAATACATATAAGAAAAAACATTCTGTGGTTTTCTTTGACTTTGGGTTTCCATGTAAAACACTAGTGTACTGTGTATGTGTATGATTTTTCATTTGTTCATTGCTTATTTACTCTGCAATTATTGGACGATAATGCTACGTTGATATAACACTTGGATTATATGGTTAAAAAGGATTTAATTTCTCTATTATTGATTCACCCCCCTCTCAGTAATCCAACAAAAGGTTCTTACTTTTTCATTTCTCCCTCTATTGCTTGCTTAAAGGGAGCCTCCTGAATAACATATATTCCTTAATGCTTTCTTTATTATTCCCATGGATTGTTTCTTGAGTGTAGACCCCTTTCAAAAACTGAATCCATGCAAGAAACATGAATCCAAAGCATGCAATTAACCATACCATGCTAAACCATAATAGAAATGGGAAACATTTCATGCACAACATTAATAGAAAACGAGCATAGCATAATCACATCATATCAGATATAATAATAATACACAGTGGAATATAAATAAATATATAAGAAAACATAGCTAACACTTATCATTTATTAAACATTCACCAACTGGTTGCAAACCAAGGATGTTCCACCCAACCATAGACATTGTTATTCCAAATATCACCAATAGGTCACCCCTGATCCAAGGCTATGAATCCACAAGGATGAGTGTAAATAGTTCCTTTAGAATTTTCATCAATATCATGCACAAATGAATCAATTCCCTCCTAGAATGATCAATAAATTATTACATCCATATAACAATGGTTCTCCTCCTCCAGCTATTCATTTCCATGGCTAGAGAAAGAGCACATGAATCAACAAGAATGAGGAAATAATGAAACCAGTTAAAAAATGAGAAACCATGACTAAATAACCTCCCCAATGAAAGAAAAACCATCAATGGATGAACCATCCATGAAGAACAACCCAAAACAACCCACAAGTAGGGTTTATATAATTACAAGAACCAAGAACCACATGGCCTCCCTAAGAAGCTCATGTAACCACTTCTCCCAACTAAAAAACAAAATGGGTGAATAAAATAATAATAAAAGACTTATCCCCTTTATCCCCCCTCTCTAATGGAAGCATATCCCCCTATCTCTCATGTCCTTCTCTATCCTAGAGCCAATGATTTATTTTATTAGTATATATAGAAGTATTAAATTTCCTATGCACTTCGGCCCCTTTCCAACTTTACTAACTCACCATCCTAAGTCACCATTACACAATACATTCTAGTTCAGAGGGATCAAAATCAGGGTGTTAATGTGATAAATGATGGATATTGATCATCAATGTTGGGAAACATTTAGTGGGTTGATGGTTGGGATTCCTCCCGATTTTGAGATCAACGACTTGGATTAAAACACTGTTATAACAATAAAACATTCAATTGTTTCTATAAAAATTTCATATTTTTTAAGCTCATCAACTTGCAAGGGAATATTAAGGCCCTAAATAATGTTTTTAGGTAGTCTCTACTTCTTAAAATGAAATACATCAATGATATATTTCCAATGATCTATTTTGAGAGCAAAATAGAGCTTGTATGAGGAAGTTATAGTTGAAATAGTACAAGGTATATTTTCGACAATAATTTACTTCTAGATGGAATAACACCTTACTCTAAAGTCTATTTCAAGAACATGAGTAGTCTATGGAAATATTACAAATCCTAGAATTCATCCATGGAATCAAATTTGGAATTTGGGTACATAAAAATGTATAGGAAGAGAAAGAAGACACCAATAACATACAAGGTTAAAAATGGGAAAATAGTCAAAACTGTTGCAAGACATAACTATCATCCTCGAGTCAGGATAAAGGTGAAATTTTGATAGATCATTCATAAGGTAGTCATGAAGATACAAAATTGGGATTCTATCAAAATTATGAAGGAGTTGGTGTAGGGATGCTTAAACAGGTCTAAAACTTCTAAGCGAGGAAAAAATTTCAAAATGGCAAAATTGTCATTTCCATATTACTACAATTTTTTGTTGGAGCATTAGTTGGACAATCTAAGACTTGTTGTGAATTTAGTGTCAGGATTCTTATCTATGTATCTTATAAAAATTTCCTTTGTTCCTGATAGTTTTACCTATGTAAGTGGAAAAGGTTGGTGTTTGAGATTGTCTGAGCTAGCGAGAAAGGTGCAAAAAAGGGGTAAATAGACAATATTCAATTTGCCATAACGTTTTTCTCAGTGCTAAAAATTGAGAAATAAAATAGTCATTGGAAATATATTGGATAGGAGAATCCATATGTCCACTCAAAATTTGGTTTTGATTTGAATGTTTCTCAAGGAAACAGAGGGTAGGTGATTGGTGGACTTAAAGGACAAAATTGAGCAGACTGGGAATTTCAGTAACCCATAATGTTTAACTCATAAATCAGATTGGAGCATGAGTATGGTCACAGGAAAGGTAATCTATAGGAACACATGATATAAGGTATAATTTATCTAGGGGAACATCAAGTTTCTCCCTAACNAGGGTTGTTGACTAATCCCAAACTAGTCATGTAAGACTAAAGAAAAGTTTGATAAAAATGCTAGTCTCTTGTTGTGAAAGTTAAGGAAGGTTTGCAGGTATGTGATTATGTACACCAGGTCTATTACAGAGTTACAAATCATATTTGGATTATGAAATTGATGAGGTATTTTGGTTAAGGTACATGTTGGGTATATCTTTGAGACAAGTAGTTGATGAGTTGGCACATACATGAGGTGTATAGTTGATGATGTTGATACATATTGATGATTAATAGTTGATGAGTAGTTGACATATGATTGGTACATACTTGGTACATGGTTGGATGCACTTTTTTATGGTACAGGTTGATTACAGGTTGTTTGGTATAGGTTGGTGCATGGTTGATGCACTTGTTTATGGTATAGGTTGATTACAGGTTGAGGTACATGTTGATGCATGGCTTATGCATTGTTCAGGTTTATTGGTATAAGTTTACAATGATATATCTCACAGTGATAGTGTGATAGTGGTTCCATCATTCTACTTCTACTTCAGGGCGGTTGGACGAGGCAAGGACAGGTGGTTGTAGCCACCTTCCGATTGTAGTTGGAGAACATAGGGGGTTGTAGCCTCCTTCCAATTGCAGCTGGAAAACAAAGGAAGTTGGTGCTTCCAAAGAATGTAATTCTTCAATACATATAAGAAAAAACATTCTGTGGTTTTCTCTGACTTTGGGTTTCCATGTAAAACACTAGTGTACTGTGTATGTGTATGATTGTTCATTTGTTCATTGCTTATTTACTCTGCAATTATTGGATGATAATGCTACATTGATATAACACTTGGATTATATGGTTAAAAAGGATTTAATTTCTCTATTACTGATTCACCCCCCTCTCAGTAATCCAACAAAAGGTTCTTACTTTTTCATTTCTCCCTCTATTGCTTGCTTAAAGGGAGCCTCCTGAATAACATATATTCCTTAATGCTTTCTTTATTATTCCCATGGATTGTTTCTTGAGTGTAGACCCCTTTCAAAAACTGAATCCATGCAAGAAACATGAATCCAAAGCATGCAATTAACCATACCATGCTAAACCATAATAGAAATGGGAAACATTTCATGCACAACATTAATAGAAAACGAGCATAGCATAATCACATCATATCAGATATAATAATAATACACAGTGGAATATAAATAAATATATAAGAAAACATAGCTAACACTTATCATTTATTAAACATTCACCAACTGGTTGCAAACCAAGGATGTTCCACCCAACCATAGACATTGTTATTCCAAATATCACCAATAGGTCACCCCTGATCCAAGGCTATGAATCCACAAGGATGAGTGTAAATAGTTCCTTTAGAATTTTCATCAATATCATGCACAAATGAATCAATTCCCTCCTAGAATGATCAATAAATTATTACATCCATATAACAATGGTTCTCCTCCTCCAGCTATTCATTTCCATGGCTAGAGAAAGAGCACATGAATCAACAAGAATGAGGAAATAATGAAACCAGTTAAAAAATGAGAAACCATGACTAAATAACCTCCCCAATGAAAGAAAAACCATCAATGGATGAACCATCCATGAAGAACAACCCAAAACAACCCACAAGTAGGGTTTATATAATTACAAGAACCAAGAACCACATGGCCTCCCTAAGAAGCTCATGTAACCACTTCTCCCAACTAAAAAACAAAATGGGTGAATAAAATAATAATAAAAGACTTATCCCCTTTATCCCCCCTCTCTAATGGAAGCATATCCCCCTATCTCTCATGTCCTTCTCTATCCTAGAGCCAATGATTTATTTTATTAGTATATATAGAAGTATTAAATTTCCTATGCACTTCGGCCCCTTTCCAACTTTACTAACTCACCATCCTAAGTCACCATTACACAATACATTCTAGTTCAGAGGGATCAAAATCAGGGTGTTAATGTGATAAATGATGGATATTGATCATCAATGTTGGGAAACATTTAGTGGGTTGATGGTTGGGATTCCTCCCGATTTTGAGATCAACGACTTGGATTAAAACACTGTTATAACAATAAAACATTCAATTGTTTCTATAAAAATTTCATATTTTTTAAGCTCATCAACTTGCAAGGGAATATTAAGGCCCTAAATAATGTTTTTAGGTAGTCTCTACTTCTTAAAATGAAATACATCAATGATATATTTCCAATGATCTATTTTGAGAGCAAAATAGAGCTTGTATGAGGAAGTTATAGTTGAAATAGTACAAGGTATATTTTCGACAATAATTTACTTCTAGATGGAATAACACCTTACTCTAAAGTCTATTTCAAGAACATGAGTAGTCTATGGAAATATTACAAATCCTAGAATTCATCCATGGAATCAAATTTGGAATTTGGGTACATAAAAATGTATAGGAAGAGAAAGAAGACACCAATAACATACAAGGTTAAAAATGGGAAAATAGTCAAAACTGTTGCAAGACATAACTATCATCCTCGAGTCAGGATAAAGGTGAAATTTTGATAGATCATTCATAAGGTAGTCATGAAGATACAAAATTGGGATTCTATCAAAATTATGAAGGAGTTGGTGTAGGGATGCTTAAACAGGTCTAAAACTTCTAAGCGAGGAAAAAATTTCAAAATGGCAAAATTGTCATTTCCATATTACTACAATTTTTTGTTGGAGCATTAGTTGGACAATCTAAGACTTGTTGTGAATTTAGTGTCAGGATTCTTATCTATGTATCTTATAAAAATTTCCTTTGTTCCTGATAGTTTTACCTATGTAAGTGGAAAAGGTTGGTGTTTGAGATTGTCTGAGCTAGCGAGAAAGGTGCAAAAAAGGGGTAAATAGACAATATTCAATTTGCCATAACGTTTTTCTCAGTGCTAAAAATTGAGAAATAAAATAGTCATTGGAAATATATTGGATAGGAGAATCCATATGTCCACTCAAAATTTGGTTTTGATTTGAATGTTTCTCAAGGAAACAGAGGGTAGGTGATTGGTGGACTTAAAGGACAAAATTGAGCAGACTGGGAATTTCAGTAACCCATAATGTTTAACTCATAAATCAGATTGGAGCATGAGTATGGTCACAGGAAAGGTAATCTATAGGAACACATGATATAAGGTATAATTTATCTAGGGGAACATCAAGTTTCTCCCTAACNTGGGTCCAACTATCAGATCTCGATAAGGAGACACCATTTTTGTTGAATTAGATAACCAAATCTCCAATGAAAATGTTGTTATATAGTAATGTTAGTGAAGAAATTGACATTGAAACATGGCTTAGTGGTGAAGGTAGGTTATACATGAAGAAATCTATGAAAGAACATGATAAGTGATGAATATATTCTCTATTGGTTAAGTGACACCTCATCCATTGGCCATGTCAGATGTTCCACAACTAGGGCCTTCGTGATGAGGAATGTGTATTTGTTCATTGTGCGCTAGATATTTGGGTTTGTGGATGTACCACACAACCAAAATCACGTTAGTTACAAGAAATTCATCAGGTGGTTGTTCATAGTGCATTCTAAGTAAGGGGGAAATGTAACATGCATATTTTTTATGTTTGAGGCAACATAGTGAGACATTCTCCCTAGAGGGTCCAGTGTGGACTAGTAGGGGAAAATGTGGACTTCATATTGGCATGCCTCAGATGGTCACATGAAGGAACCAAGACATTGGTTTCATGAGGAAACCTTGATATGTCTTGTGAGACATTGGTTCCATGAGGGAACCTAAATATGTTTTAGACATTGTTTCCATGAGGGAACCTCAATATGTCTTAGAAATGTGTTCGACGTGGGAACCATGATATATATAGTATGGACATAGTTCATGAGTGAATCTTGAGGTTTCACACTTCAGGATGTTTGGGTCTCCAGTATACATTTGTATACCCAAGGAGAAAAGGACCAAGCTAGATCCTTCAGGAATAAAGGGTACATTTGTGGGGTATAGTTAGTCTTTGAAGGCATATCAGATCTACATCCCTGGTCAAAGACAAATTGAGGTGAGAAAATATGTTACCTTTGAGGAGGAGGTAGCCTTCAAGAGATCTAGAGGATATCACATGGATATTGATAGTGAGAAACATGAAGAGATGGTGCCTTCTCCCCCTCACCCTCCAACAATACATAGGGATACAGTTGAGTCTATTGATCCAAGTGATCACGTTGATACTGTAGCCCCAGTTGATGTTCCTAGATATATTCCAGTAGGTTGGAAGAGACCTACATGGGCTCATTAGACTCGAAAGGAGGAAGAAGGACATGCAACCCCTCATGGTACCTTCTGATAGAGAAATATACCTCATATATATTCATTCTATGCTGCATTTATGAGCGATATCATTTATTATGAGTCTTCCTGTTATGAGGATGCATATAGTCAACCAATATGGAGAGATGCCATGATGGAGGAGTATCAATACATCATGAAGAATAATGTGTGGGATATTGTTTCGATACCTGAGAGGAAGTATGTAGTGAATTTCAAGTGTATCTATAAGATCAAACACATATCTAATAGGAGCTTCGAGAAGAACAAAGAGAGATTTGTTGCTAGAGGATTCTCTCAAGTGGATGGAATATATTATGAGGAGACATTTTCTCCTGTTGCTTGATACACTTCTATATGAATGATTGTTTCCCTTGCAGCATCCATGGGTTGGAGACTACATCAGTGATTATTTCCCTTGTAGTATCCATGGTTTGGAGACTACATCAGATGGATTTCAAGACACCCTTTATCAATGGAGAGATTGAGGAAGAAGTATACATTGAGAAACCAGATGGTTTGCGTTACATGAGAAGGAGTCTCATGTGTGTAGGTTGAAGAAGGCCATGTATGGACTCATGCAGGAACCTCAAGATTGGTATGTGAGGATTGATGGACACCTGATAAGTTTGGGCTTCAAAAAAATTATTGTTGATCCCAACCTATACTAAAATAATGTTAATGGTGATTCTATGATTTTGGTCCTCTACTTTGATTATTTATTCCTCACCGGTATAAAGAAACC
>JZKD02S0062268.1:10431-24962 GCA_000966675.3 Picea glauca
GTTGCGTTGGGGCGCCAAACCTTGGTGAGGCCGTATTAAAAAGTCTACCTCCAAGCCAAAATTTGTTCTTATCCATCCTCCATCTCGTCTTTTAGCCTAGTGCTCCCTTGTGTGGACATTTTCGATGCGGATGAGTTTTTCGTTTGGGCACCCATCTTGCGAACTCTCCTTGCGTTGCGTTTGGGCGACCATCTTGCGGACGTGCCTTGTGTTGCGTTGTAGAGCCCAACTTGCGGACGTGCGGACGTGCCTTGCGTTTACATTGTGGACGTGCGCTGGGGCGCCGAACTTGCGGACGTGCGGACGTGCCTTGCGATTGCGTTGCGGACGTGCGCTAGGGCGCCCAACTTGCGGACGTGCCTTGCTTTTCGTTGGGGCGCCCAACTTGCAGACGTGCCTTGCGTTGCGTTTGGGCGCCCATCTTCCAGACGTCCCTTGCGTTACGTTGGGGCGCCCAACCTTGGTGAGGGCATATTAAAAACTCTACCTCCAAGCCAAAATTTGTTCTTAGCCATCCTCCAGTTCATCTTTTAGCCTAGTGCTCCCTTGTGTGGACATTTTCGTTGCAGATAAGTTTTTCGTATGGGCGCCGATCTTGCGGATGTGCCTTGCATTGCGTTGGGGCACCCAACTTGTGGTCGTGCCTTACGTTGCGGAAGTGCGTTGGGGCTCCCAACTTGCGGACCTGCCTTGCTCTGCTTTGGGGCACCTAACTTGCGGACGTGCCTTGCGTTGCGTTTGGATGCCCATCTTGCGGACCTTCCTTGCATTGCGTTGGGGCGCCCAACCTTGGTGAGGCCGTATTAAAAAATCTACCTCCAAGCCAAAATTTGTTCTTATCCATCCTCCAGCTCATCTTTTATCCTAGTGCTCCCTTGTGTGGACGTTTTTGTTGCGGATGAGTTTTTCGTTTGGGTGCCCATCTTGCGGACATGCCTTGTGTTGCGTTGGGGCGCCCAACTTGCGGACGTGACTTGCGTTTGCGTTGCGGATGTGCGTTGGGGCGCCCAACATTGGTGAGGCCATATTAAAAAGTCTACCTCCAAGCTAAAATTTGTTCTTATCCATCCTCCAGCTCGTCCTTTAGCCTAGTGCTCCCTTGTGTGGACGTTTTCGTTGCAGATGAGTTTTTCGTTTGGCCACCCATCTTGCGGATGTGCCTTTCATTTTCGTGATGGATGTGCGTTGGGGTGCCCAACTTGTGGATGTGCCTTGCTTTGTGTTGGGGAGCCCAACTTGCGGACATGCCTTGCGTTGCGTTTGGGCGCCCATCTTGGGGACGTGCCTTGCGTTGCATTGGGGCACCCAACCTTGGTGAGGCTGTATTAAAAAGTCTACCTTCAAGCCAAAATTTGTTCTTATCCATCCTCCAGCTCATCTTTTAGGCTAATGCTCCCTTATGTGGACATTTTCGTTGCAGATGAGTTTTTCGTTTGGGTGCCCATTTTGCGGATGTGCCTTGCATTGCGTTGGGGCGCCCAACTTGCGGATGTGCCTTGCTTTGCGGACGTGCCTTGCATTGCGGACGTGCATTGGGGCTCCCAACTTCCGGACGTGCCTTGCTTTTATTTGGGGCGCCCAACTTGCGGATGTGCCTTGCGTTGCGTTTGGATGCCCATCTTGCGGACCTGCCTTGCATTACGTTGGGGCACCCAACCTTGGTGAGGCCGTATTAAAAATTCTACCTCCAAGCCAAAATTTTTTCTTATCCATCCTCTAGCTTGTCTTTTAGCCTAGTGCTCCCTTGTGTGGATGTTTTCGTTGCGGATGATTTTTCCATTTGGGCGCCCATCTTGTGAACTTGCCTTGCGTTGCGTTTGGGCACCCAACTTGCGGACGTGCCTTGCATTTGCGTTGCGGACGTGCGTTGGGGTGCCCAACTTGCAGAAGTGCCTTGCTTTGCGTTGGGGCGCCCAACTTGCAGATGTGCCTTGCGTTGCATTTGGGTGACCATGTTGCGGATGCGCCTTGCGTTGCGTTTGGGCGCCCAACCTTGGTGAGGCCATATTAAAAAGTCTACCTCCAAGCCAAAATTTGCTCTTATCCATCCTCCAGCTTGTCTTTTAGCCTAGTGCTCCCTTGTGTGGACGTTTTCGTTGTGGATGAGTTTTTCATTTGGGCGCCCATCTTGCGAACTCTCCTTGCGTTGCGTTTGGGCGCCCATCTTGCGGACGTGCCTTGCGTTGCGTTGGAGAGCCCAACTTGTGGACGTGTGTACGTGCCTTGCATTGCGGACGTGCCTTGCGTATGCATTGCTGACATGCGTTGGGGCACCCAACTTGCAGACGTGCCTTACTTTCCATTGGGGCGCCCAACTTGCGGATGTGCCTTGTGTTGCGTTTGGGCGCCCATCTTGTGGACGTCCCTTGCGTTGCGTTGGGGCGCCCAACCTTGGTGAGGCCATATTAAAAAGTATACCTCCAAGCCAAAATTTGTTCTTATCCATCCTCCAGCTCGTCTTTTAGCCTAGAGCACCCTTGTGTGGACATTTTCGTTGCGGATGAGTTTTTCGTTTGGGCGCCCATCTTGCGGACGTGCCTTGCATTGCGTTGGGGCACTCAACTTGCGGATGTGCGTTGGGGCAAGAACTTGCGGACGTGCCTTGCGTTTCGTTTGGGTGCCCATCTTGCGGATGTGCCTTGCATTGCATTGGGACTCCCAACCTTTGTGAGGCCGTATTAAAAAGTCTACGTCCAAGCCAAAATTTGTTCTTATCCATCCTCCAGCTCGTCTTTTAGCCTAGTGGTCCCTTGTGTGGACGTTTTCGTTGCGGATGAGTTTTTTGTTTGGATGCCCATCTTGTGGACGTGCCTTGCGTTGCGTTGGGGCACCCAATTTGCGGATGTGCCTTGCGTTGCGTTGGGGCGCCCGACTTGCAGACGTGCCGTGCGTTGCGTTGGGGCACCCAACCTTGGTGAGGCCGTATTAATAAGTCTACCTCCAAGCCAAAATTTGTTCTTATCCATCCTCCAGCTCAACTTTTATCCTAGTGCTCCCTTGTGTGGACGTTTTCTTTGCAGATGCGTTTTTCGTTTGGGTGCCCATCTTGCGGACGTGCCTTGAATTGCGTTGCGTTGGGGCACCCAACTTGCAGACGTGCGAACATGACTTGTGTTTGCATTGCGGACGTGCGTTGGGGCGCCCAACTTATTGATGTGCCTTGATTTGCATTGGGGCGCCCATCTTGCCGACGTGCCTTGCGTTGTGTTTGGGCACCCATCTTGCAGACATGCTTTGCGTTGCGTTGGGGTGCCCAACCTTGGTGAGGTCGTATGAAAAAGTCTACCTCCAAGAAAAAAATTGTTCTTATCCATCCTCCAGCTCATCTTTTAGCCTAGTTTTCCCTTGTGTGGACGTTTTCGTTGCGGATGAGTTTTTCGTTTGGGCGCCCATCTTGCGAAATCACCTTGCATTGAGTTTGGGCTCCCATGTTGCGGACGYGCCTTGCGTTRCATTGGGGCGCCSAACCTTRGTGAGGCCGTATTAAAAAGTCTACCTCCAAGCCAAAATTTGTTCTTATCCATCCTCCATCTCATCTTTTAGCCTAGTGCTCCCTTGTGTGGACATTTTCGATGCGGATGAGTTTTTCGTTTGGGCACCCATGTTGCGAACTCTCCTTGCGTTGCATTTGGGCGACCATCTTGCGGATGTGCCTTGCGTTGCGTTGTAGAGCCCAACTTGCGGACGTGCGGACGTGCCTTGCGTTTGCGTTGCGGATGTGCGCTGGGGCACCCAACTTGCGGACGTGCCTTGCTTTCCGTTGGGGCGCCCAACTTGAGGACGTCCCTTGTGTTGCGTTTGGGCGCCCATCTTGCGGACGTCCCTTGCATTGCGTTGGGGCGCCCAACCTTGGTGAGGGCATATTAAAATGTCTACCTCCAAGCCAAAATTTGTTCTTATCCATCCTCCAGCTCATCTTTTAGCCTAGTGCTCCCTTGTGTGGACATTTTCGTTGTGGATAAGTTTTTCGTATGGGCACCCATCTTGCGGATGTGCCTTGCATTGCGTTGGGCCGCCCAACTTGCGGACGTGCCTTGCATTGCAGAAGTGCGTTGGGCTCCCAACTTGCGGACCTGCCTTGCTTTGCTTTTTGGCGCCTGACTTGCGGACACCCATCTTTCAGACCTTCCTTGCGTTGCATTGGGGCGCCCAACCTTGGTGAGGCCATATTAAAAAATCTACCTCCAAGCCAAAATTTGTTCTTATCCATCCTCTAGCTCATCTTTTAGCCTAGTGCTCCCTTGTGTGGACGTTTTCGTTGCGGATGAGTTTTTCGTTTGGCCGCCCATCTTGCGGACATGCCTTGCATTGCATTGGGGTGCCCAACTTGCGGACGTGACTTGCGTTTGCGTTGTGGACGTGCGTTGGGGCGCCCAACCTTGGTGAGGCCATATTAAAAAGTCTACCTCCAAGCTAAAATTTGTTCTTATCCATCCTCCAGCTCGTCCTTTAGCCTAGTGCTCCCTTGTGTGGACGTTTTCGTTGCGGATGAGTTTTTCGTTTGGGCACCCATCTTGCGGACTTGCCTTTCATTTACGTTGCGGACGTGCGTTGGGGTGACCAACTTGCGGACGTGCCTTGATTTGCGTTGGGGAGCCCAACTTGCGGACGTGCCTTGCATTGCGCTTGGGTGCCCATATTTCGGACGTGCCTTGCATTGCGTTGGGGCACCCAACCTTGGTGAGGCTGTATTAAAAAGTCTACCTCCAAGCCAAAATTTGTTCTTATACATCCTCCAGCTCGTCTTTTTGCCTAGTGCCCCTTTGTGTGGATGTTTTCGTTGCGGATGAGTTTTTCGTTTGGGCGCCCATTTTGCGAACGTGCCTTACATTTGCGTTGTGGACGTGCGTTGGGGCGCCCAACTTGTGGACGTGCCTTGCTTTGTGTTGGGGTGCCCAACTTGCGGACGTGCGTTGCGTTGCGTTTGGGCGCCCATCTTGCGGACGTGCCTTGCATTGCATTGGGGTGCCCAAACTTGGTGAGGCCATATTAAAAAGTCTACCTCCAAGCCAAAATTTGTTCTTATCCATCCTGCAGCTCGTCTTTTATCCTTGTGCTCCCTTGTGTGGACGTTTTTGTTGCGGATGAGTTTTTCATTTGGGCGACCATCTTGCGGACGTGCCTTGCATTGCGTTATGGCGCCCAACATTGCGGACGTGCGTTCGGGCGCCCAATTTGCGGACATGCCTTGCTTTGCATTGGGGCGCCCAAGTTGCGGATGTGCCTTGCATTGTGTTGGGCCGCCCAACTTGCGGACATGCCTTGCGTTGCGGAAGTGCGTTGGGGCTCCCAACTTGTGGACCTGCCTTGCTTTGCTTTGGGGCGCCCGACTTGCAGACGCCCATCTTGCGGACCTTCCTTGCGTTGCGTTGGGGTGCCCAACCTTGGTGAGGCCGTATTAAAAAGTCTACCTCTAAGCAAAAATTTGTTCTTATCCATCCTCCAGCTCATCTTTTAGCCTAGTGCTCCCTTGTGTGGACGTTTTCATTGCGGATGAGTTTTTCGTTTGGGCGCCCATCTTGCGGACATGCCTTGCGTTTCGTTGGGGTGCCCAACTTGCGGACGTGACTTACATTTGCATTGCAGACGTGCGTTGGGGCGCTCAACCTTGGTGAGGCCATATTAAAAAGTCTATCTCCAAGCTAAAATTTGTTCTTATCCATCCTCCAGCTCGTCCTTTAGCCTAGTGCTCCCTTGTTTGGACGTTTTCGTTGCGGATGAGTTTTTCGTTTGGGCACCCATCTTGCGGATGTGCCTTTCATTTACGTTGCAGACGTGCGTTGGGGTGTCCAACTTGCAGACGTGCCTTGCTTTGCGTTTGGGAGCCCAACTTGCTGACGTGCCTTGCGTTGCGCTTGGGCGCCCATCTTTCGGACGTTCTTTGCGTTGCGTTGGGGCACCCAACCTTGTGAGGCCGTATTAAAAAGTCTACCTCCAAGCCAAAATTTGTTCTTATACATCCTCCAGCTCGTCTTTTAGCCTATTGCTCCTTTGTGTGGATGTTTTCGTTGCGGATGAATTTTTCGTTTGGGCGCCCATTTTGCGAACTTGCCTTGCATTTGCGTTGTGGATGTGCGTTGGGGCGCCCAACTTGTGGACGTGCCTTGCTTTGTGTTGGGGCGCCCAACTTGCAGACGTGCCTTGCGTTGCATTTGGGCGCCCATCTTGCGGACGTGCCTTGCATTGCGTTGGGGCGCAGAACCTTGGTGAGGCCGTATTAAAAAGTCTACCTCCAAGCCAAAATTTGTTCTTATCCATCCTCCAGCTCGTCTTTTATCCTTGTGCTCCCTTGTGTGGACGTTTTTGTTGTGGATGAGTTTTCCGTTTGGGCGACCATCTTGCGGACGTGCCTTGCATTGCGTTGTGGCGCCCAACTTGTGGATGTGCTTTACGTTGCGGACGTGCCTTGCATTTGCATTGCGGACATGTGTTGGGGCGCCCAATTTGCGGACATGCCTTGCTTTGTGTTGGGGCGCCCAAGTTGCCAACGTGCCTTGCGTTGCGTTTGGGCGACCATTTTGCCGACGTGCCTTGCGTTGCGTTGGGGCGCCCAACCTTGGTGAAGCCATCTTAAAAAGTCTACCTCCAAGCCAAAATTTGTTTTTATTCATCCTCCAGCTCGTCTTGTAGCCTAGTGCTCCTTTGTGTGGACATTTTCGTTGCGGATGATTTTTTCATTTGGGCGCCCATCTTGCATACGAGCCTTGCGTTGCGTTGGGGCGCCCAACTTGCGGACGTACGGACGTGCCTTGCATTTGCGTAGCAGACGTGTGTTGGGGCACCCAACTTGCGGACGTGCCTTGCTTTACGTAGGGGCGCCCAACTTGCGGATGTGCCTTGCGTTGTGTTTGGGCACCCATCTTGCGGACGTGCCGTGCATTACGTTGGCGCGTCCAACCTTGCTGAGGCTGTATTAAAAAGTCTACCTCTAAGCCAAAATTTGTTCTTATCCATCCTCCAGCTCGTCTTTTATCCCAGTGATCCCTTGTGTGGACGTTTTCTTTGCAGATGAGTTTTTCGTTTGGGCACCCATCTTGCGGAAGTGCCTTGCATTGCGTTGCGTTGGGGCAACCAACTTGCAGACGTGCGGACGTGCCTTGCGTTGCGAACGTGCCTTGCATTTGTGTTGCGGACGTGCGTTGGGGTGCCCAACTTGTTGACGTGCCTTGCTTTACATTGGGGCGCCCAACTTGCCGACGTGCCTTGCGTTGTGTTTGGGCGCCCATCTTGCGGACGTGCTTTGCGTTGCGTTCGGGCGCCCAACTTGCAAATGTGCGGACGTGCATTGCTTTGTGGATGTGCCTTGCGTTTACGTTGTGGACGTGTGTTGGGGCGCCCAACTTGCGGACATGCCTTGCTTTGCGTTGGGGCGCCCAACTTGCAGACGTTCCTTGCATTGCGTTTGGGTGCCCATCTTGCGGATGTGTCTTGCGTTGCATTGGGGCGCCCAACTTACCGACGTGCCTTGCATTGCTTTTGGGCGCCCATCTTCCAGAGGTGCTTTGCATTGCGTTGGGTTGCCCAACCTTGGTGAGTCCGTATTAAAAAGTCTACCTCCAAGCAAAAATTTGTTCTTATCTATCCTCCAGCTCGTCTTTTAGCCTAGTGCTCCCTTGTGTGGACGTATTCATTGCGGATGAGTTTTTTGTTTGGGCACCCATCTTGCGAAATCGCCTTGCGTTGAGTTTGGACTCCCATGTTGCGAACGTGCCTTCCGTTGCGTTGGGGCGCCCAACCTTGGTGAGGCCATATTAAAAAGTCTACCTCCAAGCCAAAATTTGTTCTTATCCATCCTCTAGCTTGTCTTTTAGCCTACTGCTTCCTTGTGTGGACATTTTCGTTGCGGATCGGTTTTATCGTTTGATCGCCCATCTTGAGAACTCGCCTTACGTTGCGTTTGGGCGTCCATCTTGTGAACACGCCTTGCATTGTGTTGAGGCGCCCAACCTTGGTGAGGCCGTATTAAAAAGTCTACCTCCAAGCAAAAATTTGTTCTTATCCATCCTCCAGGTCGTCTTTTAGCCTAGTGCTCCCTTGTGTGGACGTTTTCATTGCGGATGAGTTTTTCGTTTGGGCGCCCTTCTTGCGAACGTGCCTTGCGTTGCGTTGGGGCGCCCAACGTGCCTTGCTTTGTGGACGTGCCTTGCGTTTGCGTTGTGGACGTGTGTTGGGGCGCCCAACTTGCGGACATGCCTTGCTTTGCGTTGGGGCGCCCAACTTGTGGACGTGCCTTGCATTGCGTTTGGACGCCCATCTTGCGGATGTGCCTTGCGTTGCATTGGGGCACCCAACCTTGGTGAGGACGTATTAAAAAGTCTACCTCCAAGCCAAAATTTGTTCTTATCCATCCTCCAGGTCTTCTTTTAGCCTAGTGCTCCCTAGTGTGGATATTTTCGTTGCGAATGAGTTTTTCGTTTGGGCGGCCATCTTGCGGATGTGCCTTGCGTTACGTTAGGGCGCCCAACTTGCAGACGTGCCTTGCGTTGTGGACGTGCGTTGGGGCTCCCAACTTGCGGACCTTCCTTGCTTTGCTTTGGGGCGTCCAACTTGCGGACGTGCCTTGCATTGCGTTTGGACGCCCATCTTGCGAACCTACCTTGTGTTGCGTTGGGGTGCCCAACCTTGGTGAGGCCGTATTAAAAAATCTACCTCCAAGCCAAAATTTGTTCTTATCCATCCTCCAGCTCGTCTTTTAGCCTAGTGCTCGCTTGTGTGGATGTTTTCGTTGCGGATGAGTTTTTTGTTTTGGCGCCCATCTTGCGGACATGCCTTGCGTTGTGTTGGGGTGCCCAACTTGCGGACATGCCTTGCGTTTTCCTTGTGGACGTGCGTTGCTGTGCACAACCTTGGTTAGGCCATATTAAAAAGTCTACCTCCAAGCTAAAATTTGTTCTTATCCATTCTCAAACTTGTCTTTTAGCCTAGTGCTCCCTTGTGTGGACGTTTTCGTTGCGGATGAGTTTTTTGTTTGGGAACCCATCTTGCGGACGTGCCTTTCGTTTGCGTTGCGGACATGCGTTGGGGTGCCCAACTTTTGGACGTGCCTTGCTTTGTGTTGGGGAGCCCAACTTGTGGACATGCCTTGTGTTGCGTTTGGGCGCCCATCTTGGGGGCGTGGCTTGATTTACGGACGTGCCTTGCATTGTGGACATGCGTTGGGGCTCCCAACTTGCGGACGTGCCCTTCTTTGCTTTGGGGCGCCCAACTTGCGGACGTGCGTTGCGTTGCGTTTGGACGCCCATCTTGCGGACCTGCCTTGCGTTACGTTGGGGCGCCCAACCTTGGTGAGGCTGTATTAAAAATTCTACCTCCAAGCCAAAATTTGTTCTAATCCATCCTCCAGCTTGTCTTTTAGCCTAGTGCTCCCTTGTGTGGACGTTTTCATTGCGGATGATTTTTTCGTTTGGGCGACCATCTTGCAAACTCACCTTGCGTCGCATTTGGGTGCCCATCTTGCGGACGAGCCTTGCGTTCCGTTGGGGCACCCAACTTGCGGACGTGCCTTATGTTTGCATTGCAGACATGCGTTGGGGTGCCCAACTTGCGGACGTGCCTTGCTTTGCATTGTGGCGTCCAACTTGCGGACGTGCCTTGCGTTGCGTTTGGGCGCCCATCTTGTGGACATGCCTTGCGTTGCATTGGGGCGCCCAACCTTGGTGAGGCCGTATTAAAAATTCTACCACCAAGCCAAAATTTGTTCTTATCCATCCTCCAGCTCATCTTTTTGCCGAGTGCTCCCTTGTGTGGACGTTTTCGTTGTGGATGAGTTTTTCATTTGGGCGCCCATCTTGCGAACTTGCCTTGCATTGCGTTTGGGCACCCATCTTGCGGACATGCATTGCGTTGCGTTTGGGCGCCCAACTTGCGGACGTGCCTTGCGTTTGCTTTGCAGACGTGCGTTGGGGCGCCCAACTTGCGGATGTGCCTTGCTTTGTGTTGGGGCTCCCAACTTCCAGACGTGCCTTGCATTGCGTTTGGGTGACCATCTTGTAGATGCGCCTTGTGTTGCATTTGGGCGCCCGACCTTGGTGAGGCCGTATTAAAAGGTCTACCTACAAGCCAAAATTTGCTCTTATCCATCCTCTATCTCGTCTTTTAGCCTAGTGCTCCCTTGTGTGGACGTTTTCGTTGCGGATGAGTTTTTCGTTTGGGTGCCCATCTTGCATACGAGCCTTGTGTTGCGTTGGGGCACCCAACTTGCGAGCGTACGGAAGTGCCTTGCGTTTGTGTTGCAGACGTGTGTTGGGGCACCCAACTTGCGGACGTTTCTTGCTTTGCGTTGCGGCACCCAACTTGCCGACATGCCTTCGGTTGCGTTTCAACGCCCATCTTGCGGACGTGCCGTGTGTTGCGTTGGGTGCCCAACCTTGGTGAGGCCATATTAAAAAGTCTACCTCCAAGCCAAAATTTGTTCTTATCCATCCTCCAGCTCATCTTTTAGCCTAGTTCTCCCTTGTGTGGACGTTTTTGTTGCAGATGAGTTTTTCCTTTGGGCACCCATCTTGCGGACGTGCCTTGCATTGCGTTGCATTGGGATGCCCAACTTGCGGACGTGCCTTGCGTTGTGAATGTGCCTTGCGTTTGCATTACGGACGTGCGTTGGGGTACCCAACTTGTGGACGTGCCTTGCTTTACGTTGGGGCGCCCAACTTGCCGACGTGCCTTGCATTGCTTTTGGGTGCCCATCTTGCAGAGGTGCTTTGTGTTGCGTTGGGTTGCCCAACCTTGGTGAGTCCGTATTAAATGTTCTACCTCCAAGAAAAATTTTTCTCTTATCCATCCTCCAACTCGTCTTTTAGCATAGTGCTCCCTTGTGTGGACGTTTTCGTTGCAGATGAGTTTTTCGTTTGGGCGCCCATCTTGCAAAATCGCCTTGTGTTGAGTTTGGGCTCCCATGTTGCGAACGCGCCTTGCGTTGCATTGGGGCGCCCAACCTTGGTGAGGCCGTATTAAAAAGTCTACCTCCAAGCCAAAATTTGTTCTTATCCATCCTCCAGCTCGTCTTTTAGCCTAGTGCTCCCTTGTGTGGACGTTTTCATTGTGGATGAGTTTTTCATTTGGGCGCCCATCTTGGAAACGTGCCTTGCGTTGCGTTGGGGCGCCCAACGTGCCTTGCTTTGTGGACGTGCCTTGTGTTTGCATTGTGGACGTGTGTTGGGGTGCCGAACTTGCGAACATGCCTTAATTTGCGTTGGGGTGCCCAACTTGTGGACATGCCTTGCATTGCGTTTGGCCGCCCATCTTGCGGATGTGCCTTGTATTGCATTGGGGTGCCCAACCTTGGTGAGGCCGTATTAAAAAGTCTACCTCCAAGCCTAGGTCTTCTTTTAGCCTACTGCTCCCTTGTGTGGATATTTTCGTTGCGAATGAGTTTTTCATTTGGGCGGCCATCTTGCGGACGTGCCTTGCGTTACGTTAGGGCACCCAACTTGCGGACGTGACTTGCGTTGCGGATGTGCGTTGGGGCTCCCAAATTGCGGACCTTCCTTGCTTTGCTTTGGGGTGTCCAACTTGCGGACGTGCCTTGCGTTGCGTTTGGAAGCCCATCTTCCGGACCTGCCTTGCGTTGCATTGGGGTGCCCAACCTCGGTGAGGCCGTATTAAAAAATCTACCTCCAAGCCAAAATTTGTTCTTATCCATCCTCCAGCTCATCTTTTAGCCTAGTGCTCCCTTTTGTGGACGTTTTCATTGCGGATAAGTTTTACGTTTGGGCGCCCATCTTGCGGACATGCCTTGCGTTGCGTTGGGGCACCCAACTTGCGGACGTGCCTTGCGTTTGCGTTGCGGACGTGCGTTGGGGTGCACAACCTTGGTGAGGCCATATTAAAAAGTCTACCTCCAAGCTAAAATTTGTTCTTATCCATGCTCAAACTTGTCTTTTAGCCTAGTGCTCAAACTTGTCTTTTAGCGTTGCGGACGTGCCTTTCGTTTGCGTTGCGGACGTGCGTTGGGGTGCCCAACTTGTGGATGTGCCTTGCTTTGTGTTGGGGAGCCCAACTTGTGGACATGCCTTGCGTTGCGTTTGGGCGCCCATCTTGGGGACGTGCCTTGCGTTGCATTGGGGCACCCAACCTTGTTGAGGCCATATTAAAAAGTCTACCTCCAAGCCAAAATTTGTTCTTATCCATCCTCCAGCTTGTCTTTTAGCCTAGTGCTCCCTTATGTGGACGTTTTCGTTGCGGATGAGTTTTTCGTTTGGGCGCCCATCTTGCGGACGTGCCTTGCATTTCGTTGGGGCGCCCATCTTGCGGACGTGCCTTGCTTTACGGACGTGCCTTGCATTGTGGACATGCGTTAGGGATCCCAACTTGCAGACGTGCCTTGCTTTGCTTTGGGGCGCCCAACTTATGGACGTGCGTTGCGTTGCGTTTGGACGCCCATCTTGTGGAACTGCTTTGCGCTGCGTTGGGGCGCCCAACCATGGTGAGGCTGTATTAAAAATTCTACCTCCAAGCCAAAATTTGTTCTTATCCATCCTCCAGCTCGTCTTTTAGCCTAGTGCTCCCTTGTGTGGACATTTTCGTTGCGGATGATTTTTTCATTTGGGCGACCATCTTGCAAACTCACCTTGCGTCGCGTTTGGTCGCCCATCTTGCGGACGTGCCTTGCGTTGCGTTGGGGCACCCAACTTGCGGACATGCCTTGTGTTTGCATTACGGACGTGCGTTGGGGTGCCCAACTTGCGAACGTGCCTTGCTTTGCATTGTGGCATCCAACTTGCGTACGTGCCTTGCGTTGCGTTTGGGCGCCCATCTTGCGGGCATGCCTTGCGTTGCGTTGGGGCGCCCAACCTTGGTGAGGCCGTATTAAAAATTCTACCACCAAGACAAAATTTGTTCTTATCCATCCTCCAGCTCGTCTTTTTGCCGAGTGCTCCCTTGTGTGGACGTTTTCGTTGTGGATGAGTTTTTCATTTGGGCGCCCGTATTGCGAACTCACCTTGCATTGCATTTGGGCACCCATCTTACGGACGTGCCTTGCATTGCGTTGGGGCGCCCAACTTGCGGACATGCCTTGCGTTTTCATTGCGGACGTGCGTTGGGGCGCCCAACTTGTGGACGTGCCTTGCATTTGTGTTGCGGACGTGCGTTGGGGCGCCCAACTTGCGGACGTGCCTTGCTTTGTGTTGGGGCTCCAAAATCCAGACGTGCCTTGCGTTGCGTTTGGGTGACCATCTTGCAGACGCGCCTTCTGTTGCATTTGGGTGCCCAACCTTGGTGAGGCCATATTAAAAGGTCTACCTACAAGCCAAAATTTGCTCTTATCCATCCTCTAGCTCGTCTTTTAGCCTAGTGCTCCCTTGTGTGGACATTTTTGTTGCGGATGAGTTTTCCATTTGGGCGCCCATCTTGCGATCTTGGCTTGCGTTTCATTTGGGCGCCCATCTTGCGGACGTGCCTTGCGTTGCGTTGGGGCACCCAACTTGCGGACGTGCGGACGTGCCTTGCATTTTCTTTGCGGACGTGCATTGGGGCACCCAACTTGCGGACGTGCGGACGTGCCTTGCATTTTCTTTGCGGACGTGCATTGGGGCACCCAACTTGCGGACGTGCCTTACTTTGCGTTGGGGCGCCCAGGTTGCGAACGCCCCTTGCATTGTGTTTGGGCGCCCATCTTGCGGACGTGCCTTGCATTGCGTTGGGGCGCCGAACCTTGGTGAGGCCGTATTAAAAAGTCTACCTCCAAGCCAAAATTTGTTCTTATCCATCCTCCATATCATATTTTAGCCTAGTGCTCCCTTGTGTGGATGTTTTCATTGCGGATGAGTTTTTTGTTTGGGCGCCCATGTTGCGAACTCTCCTTGCATTGCGTTTGGGCACCCATCTTTCAGACGTGCCTTGCGTTGCATTGGAGAGCCCAACTTGCGGACGTGCGGACGTCCCTTGCGTTGCGGACATGCCTTGTGTTTGCCTTGCGGACATGCGTTGGGGCACCCAACTTGCGGACATGCGTTGGGGCGCCCAACTTGCAGACGTGCCTTGCTTTCCGTCGGGGCGCCCAACTTGCGGACGTGCCTTGTGTTGCGTTTGGGTGCCCATCTTCCGGATGTCCCTTGCGTTGCGTTGGGGTGCCCAACCTTGGTGAGGCCGTATTAAAAAGTCTACCTCCAAGCCAAAATTTGTTCTTATCCATCCTCCAGCTCGTCTTTTAGCCTAGTGCTCCNTTGCATTGCGTTTGGGCACCCATCTTGTGGACGTCCCTTGCGTTGCATTGGAGAGCCCAACTTGCGGACGTGCGGACGTGCCTTGCGTTGTGGACATGCCTTGTGTTTGCCTTGCGGACATGCGTTGGGGCGCCCAACTTGCGGACATGCGTTGGGGCGCCCAACTTGTGGACGTGCCTTGCTTTCCGTTGGGGCGCCGAACTTGTGGACGTGCCTTGTGTTGCGTTTGGGTGCCCATCTTGCAGATGTCCCTTGCGTTGTGTTGGGGTGCCCAACCTTGGTGAGGCCATATTAAAAAGTCTACCTCCAAGCCAAAATTTGTTCTTATCCATCCTCCAACTCGTCTTTTAGCCTAGTGCTCCCTTG
>JZKD02S0062279.1:0-12327 GCA_000966675.3 Picea glauca
GATAGGAAACAAAAGTGCTCATAGACAAAACATTGATTTAATGCACTGAGAAGATGCATGTGGTAAAAGAATGGGGCATATATAGGGCTGCCCATTTTGGAAGAAGTATCTTCCAGTACTCTTCAGATTTTTACAATTGGTAAAGAGAGAAATTAGGTGACCCTAAATGTTGGTACCTTGATTATAAACCAATTTTCTTAGTAGATATTAACCATCATCATCATAATAATAAACTAAATACATTATTAAAATTCATGTTATAATTATCGCTTACCTTTCTTAAAATCAGATAAACCAATTTTCTTAATAGACACTAACCATCATCATCATAATCATAATAAACTAAATACATTATTAAAATTTATATTATAATTATTATTTATACATTTAATGATTATTCATATTTAATGGATAAAGTTTTTGTTTTTCTAAAAAGGAGTTGAAACTTTAAGTCTCTTCTCATATTAAAATGGATTATTTTCAAACATATTTGAAATTCATAATTATTATAAATATAAAATAACAATACATAAAAACATAAAATGTAGAATATAATATAATTAATAAAAATTATAACTTATAACGAACATAAAATTTAGGATATAATATAATTATTAAAAATTATAATCTATAAGGAGACAATTGTATGTGACTGATGATACATTCTCATCCATATAAATCATTAATTCATCTTTTGATATTTAAATAATTTATTCTTATAATGATAATGATATTATAAACATTTAAGTTTATAACATTGGTATCAAAGTATAGGAAATTGGGTTCGTACTAACAATCAAATTATCCAACAATGCATATCCATAGTGGTCATTAATACGCCATTGTATCAACAAGTTCACCAACTACTCGCCAAAATTTTGTACACCCTCATCAAATTATGATTCTATACAACCATCAATCTCATTATTGTACAACGACATGAATTCCACTATACAGTCTGTAATTTTATACATTGGTGTCTAATTTCTACAAATTCCACATGTGTTCATCATCAGAACTAGCTACCAATCAACAATCCATATAATAACCCTCCTCAACTAAGTTGTACAACCACTAAATTCAGTTTGTATAGTAGAGCAATTTAAAGAAAAAATGGATTTTGCAAGGAGGAAGCAAATGGTAATATAATTGATGAAGTCCAAAAGGATGTTTGAACTTATTAAGATGTAGTAAACTCCATAAAATATCGCCTCAATAATATTGAAAAAGAACAAAAGAGTTGCAGGGAAAGTTAATCAAACAAGCAAAGGAAGCCAATGATCGATGGAACAATTTAATGACATGGACAAAAGAAGATAAACATGTGTAACTATAAATCATCATAATGAAGGTTTGTTTAAAGAGATACATGACAAACTATATGGGATCACAACTATGGCACCACTACATTTTTGAACTAGACACCAAAAATGATGAACCCATTAGGCACAAATCACTAGAGAAGTCAAGATAAGACAACATTCTTCAATAAAATAAAGATTGAATTACTGAAATATGATGGGAAGGATAGTAGAGGGGCCCTTGTTGGGGTTAATAAATGGAAGGAACCTTTGCATCAAATCCATTAGCATGCATGCAACAAAATATAACAACAACCTCACAATATTTAGAAGGACATGCTCACACTTTGTTCTTATGGTGGTCTAAAAGAATTAGAAATTTCTCGGTAAATTGGAAATTGTTCATTGACAACTTGTTAAAGAGGTTTCACAATGAATAAGAAGATGATATTTATACCAAGTTTTCCCACCTATACCAAACATGAATAGTGATTGAATACACTCATGAATGGGAAATCCTTGCAACAAAATTCATGAGCTCCCAAATACCCAATTGTTGAAAATGTACATTGTAGGGTTGAAGCACATCATCTGCAATGAGCTTAAACGATTGGATCGTCAAATCGTGGATGCATTTAGAACTGAAACAATGTTGACTAAAAGAAAAATCATTGGTTAAGAAAGGGTATATTTTGAACCACTAGAGAAGACAATTGTTTGTAATCCAAAAAACCAACGCAATGACAATAAATTCCACCACTCAGAAAGTCACAAAAAGAAGGAAAACAATTATTGCAATTGTGGTAAGAAATGGTTTCCAATACATTGATGTGTAGAAAAGTCACTACAATATTGAGAAATAATGAATAGGAAGGAAGTATAAATCACAGACTCGGAAGATGAAATCACTATTGGGTACATGTCAAAATCCAACAATATGGACCCAAGCCTAAAATATCATTAGCTACAATCACATGCACCAAGCAACCTTGAAGGGAATGAGAATTCCATCTTTCAAAAGCTATAAACCTAGTGTAAAATATGCTCCACCACACTTAAGGAGTGTCAATAAGACTAAGGATTCAAGAAAAGAAGAAAACAAACTGGCAAGTTGCCTTGCATCCACAACAAGAAATTTTCAATCATAGACTTTCAAATCGAGAGGATTCATACAAAAAATAGGGATGTAATAATGCTAGTAGATTTTGGAAGCACGCATAAGTGCATAGACATCAATTTCGCTAAAAAATTAAACCTTTTTGTATATCCTACCAAGGATATCATAATGAAGATTGTTGATAGACAATAAATCAAAGGAACAAGAAGATGCCAAATTTTGTGTACAAATACAAAATTTGAAACTACAAATAAGGTTTTACACTATGCCACCTAATGGATTGGATATGGTATTAGGTGTTGAATAGTTGATACAATCGGGTACTTATGACATGAAAATCCATATTAGAAATCCATGGAATTCAAGTGGCGTGGAAAGCATTATAAGTTAGATGGATCATAAAATTTCTATCATAAAGTAGCCTTGTCACAATCAATGAAGAGGAAAATGTCAAGGAAAAATCATTTACATGTCAATGAAAGTATCATACCAACGATCACCAAAACTATAATATCCCTTTACAAATGATCTCTCCAAGAGATTTATGTAATAACCTAAAGTGAATCTCGTAGGCTATAGTCGGTGGAAAAAGGGGATTAATTATTTATTTAATGTCATCGAAGCGGAAAAGTAACTTTTTCAAAAGTGACATTGAGTAATTAATTAAAAATGTGTTTTTAAGTGACTTAGGTTAATAAAGTCACTTTACTTTATTAAAAGGGTAAAAGGGTCCAAAAAGGGTCAACGAGGAAATAAAAGGAGAATGAGGGTGCCCTCTCTCATTATGTACTTGTCATTTTCTAAAAAGAAACTTGAGAGAGCTCTTGTGGCTTTGGCTCTTGGGAAAAAAAACCCTAGAGGAGGAGATTGGTTTTGGTGGTGAGACTATCCACCCTAGTTGTTCATAGAGGGAAGATCATTTAGATATTCTCCTTGTGCTTCATTGATGGTGGAATAAATATTTGTTGGCTGAGTTTTACTATGTGTGGTTGAGTTTTGTCTTGTTGATAGTTGATTTTCTTAGGTAAGGGTCAACTTTACTTGAGGAGGCCGAATTTCTTTTGACCAAGGGTGATTTTCTATATTGGAGACTAATTCTTGGCTTATTGTGGCGAGTTTATGTGTTGGTTGTGGTGTTTTCCTTGGTTGGGCGAGTTGTCTCAGGTCTGGGCCAAGTTCTCTGTCAAAAGGGGTCAAGTTTACCATTGTGGGAAAGTCATTCCCTTTTTTGGACGAGGTGAGTACTGTGAGGGTCGATTTACCTTGCTAGATGCCAAACCATTGCTTGTTGGGTTGATTTAAGAGTGTTGGAGTAGATCCCTCAAATCTAGGCGAGTTCTCTATGACCAAGGTTTCATATCTGGAGGTCGCATCCATTGTGTTGGGTGAATTATTTGATCCAGAGGCCGAGTTTATACACAGGTTTGGCATATTTCTAGTGACCAACAATGTTCTTTTAGTGTCAAGCTGAGTATTTTAACAATGAGAGATGATTTATTATTTTGTGAGTCGTTGTACATGCTTGATTGGCCAATTTCATCACGGATATCTTCATCTAGAAATTATTGTTCCATATTGTCACCTACATGCAAATTACCTTGGTATTCATCTAATAAGGACAACATAAAAATTATATCAGGTTTCTTATTTTATTATTAATGTTCTTCTATATGGTGAGAGTTCAATGTATTTGTAGTTATAATAAATATTAGTGAAAATAAGTACTTTGAGTTTCGAGATTTATGTTATCTTGTAATCCTTCAGTAGAGATCATAATCACAAGTAAACTATTGGTATAATGTCATATGCAAATTGCTTGACATTACGTTTACACCACTAAACTAGACGAAAATCCAAACAAATTGTAAGGATGATCCATATTATTTTCGGAATGAAATGAAAGCAAAGATATTACAATGAAATACTCATAAAAATTGCCAGAAATAGAGAGATACAACAATACAAGATTTATATTAATGAAAGAAATGTACATATACTATAAAAATACAAAGTGCAAGACTCGCTAGAATGGTGGCAGCTTTATCTCTGAGAAGAGATGTGACGGCTATGCTCATTCGCAAGAAGATAATTACAATGAGGCTCTAAAGGCCCTTTTATGATAAACATGAATGCCAAAAACCTAACGCTAGGAGATGAAGCACCAAAAGTCATGTGGGCCCCGTTGGGATAAGTTAGTACATTAACTTCTCAGGATCGTAACTTTTGCATACGATCTCCATTTTAGGTGTGTGATATCCTGTTGGAAAGGTATTTTCAAGAACTACACATTGTGTGTCAAACTCTAACTATGTCTATAGTTTGACTATGGCAAGCCAAGAAAACATTGTTTAGGGCCCCAAAATGGCCCTGGAAGTACAAAAAGATGTATTGACATGAAAAATTCCAAAATAAGCCAGTTGGAATAGGTGGGAAACCACCAATATCCACCTGGATGTTGTGTAGGGCTTCAGGACAACCCCATAAGTGCAGAACCCACAATTACAAAGAAATGTCCCCATTACAAAGAAATGTGTTGAAATGAAAATTTTCAAGATGAGCCAGTTGGAATTTGAAACAGGTGGGTGGCCACCAATATCCACCTGGATCAATCCTCCCCCATTAGGAAGAAATGGTCTCCATTGCATTGAGTTCATGGGGAAGAGGGGAAAGCGTTTTATGAATCTGAATCTTGGTGAGTTGTGTTCCTTGTTGGAGGAGTCGTGTTGCTTGGTTTGTGGAATGTTGTCATGGTGTAGCACACCCAACCCATTAAGTACCTTTTTAAGGAATGGGGCATCAAAATTTTGCTTCCCTCCATCATCTCAGATCCTCTGTCTGAGGTCTTCATCCTCTTCTGCTCATCAATAGATTTCCAACCATTGTCTCCATGCTCCAACCCAAGCTCTGGTTCAGAAGTTATGCCCTTTCGCAGTCCTGCGAGCCTCATTGGTCAAAGTCCATGTGGCGCCCACATGGATCCATATCACACGTACCATCTTCAAGATATTTTATCCATGGTTGGAATTTCATCCACCGTCCAATCCAATAACGGGATTTGATCACCGTCTAACACACAAGCTAGCAAGGAATTCAACGTTCAGCGTTGAACGTCTCTTTTCTCTTATGCACGCAGGTTCTCTGAAGTCCAAAATTCTTGGACTTCTAAAATGTTGCCACGTAGCTCCGGCCTTCAACCCTTTTGGAGCATACTTTCTAACGTTTCAAGTCTCTTGGATTTTTGAACTCCCAAATTCCCGAAGGAGCTTGAAATCTCTCCACGTGGCTCCTTCAGTGAGTGAAACGTGTCACGTATTAATGGGTCTATAGAGTCTACGGAACACACGAATCCAAGTGACACGTGGCATGTTAATCGTGGGTCCACGTCACCCATGGATCTACGACCCTTGTCACTTTGTAGCTCTGGCATTCGGGGGGGGGTGTTCTACCCGCTCCACGCTCCTTTCCTCCCAGAGTAGGACTTAGCTGAATTTTTTTACATGAATCCCTCCTCTTGTTGATCAGACGATTGAGAGGGATCACAAAGGGTCCTTAGATCGACGATCCACATTTCTTCACAACTCCAACATTTGGGGAGTTTAATGTCATGACATCACCTTCCTCCTGAAGTAAGACTTCGCCGAAGTCTTGACTATAGTCTGGATCCAACGGGCATGAGGGATCTTGAAGTATTCCTAGATCAATGGTTCACTTCACTTCATAACTTTGACGTTCGGGGGGTTTCCTCGCCTTGAACCACACTTCCTTCCAGATTTTTGTTCTCCAAACACGTGGAGCACTCTGATCAACAATCCACGTGCAATATACGATGGGCGGTCTAGATCTACTCTGGCCTTCGGGGGTTCTTGACCCAAAGCGCAACACTCCTCAAATCTCCCAGAGTGTCGAACTCTGGACCACACTTCATCTGTCGCCACGTGCACCTGACGCCAATGACCAGGATTTTCTCCGGCCTTCAAACCTTCGAGGAACTTGTACGCTCTTGTGATTTCACTTCAATACCGCCAGATAACAAGACTTTCAGATAGTCATTGATCTGTGGACACACGTCGCTCTAATCTCAACGGTCCAGATTAACTTTGCGACTATGACATTCAGGAGTTGTTGGCGTTAAAACACCTCTATTCTCCTGAAGTGGTCAACGTCGGACTCACCATGACATCGATCCAATCGTAAGACACTTGGCAGAAGGAAAGGATGAAACATGTCCCAATCAACTGGTGACACTTGTCGAGGTCTAATTGACCCGTAAGATCTATGGAGGTTCTGAATCGGGCTAACATGTGGCTCACCCATTCAGGGTACACATCAACTTAGATGATGTCAACATGCTAAGTCACTTCGACCTTTGACGCTCCGATGATAATCCTAGTTTATCGCCATCTCAAATCTCCTGAAGTGGGACTTCGCCTAAGTACTTAGTGCTACCTATTCACTAGGCTCGATCTAACGGTTGAGAGGGATCTTGAAGGATCCGAAGATCGACGATCCACAATACTTCGCAACTCCAACATTCAAGAGTGTTGGTGGTTATGAAGTTTTAACATCCTGGAGCTTCAATCTCCTGGAGCTCCAAAGCCAATAAGAGCTAGCTCCTTTTCAGACTGGTGCAGGGTTCCTAGACCCTGGTCATATGGACCCTCTAATGAATCTCGGGTTGTAATCTCTACTCTTAGATGATATTTGGTTAAGACCATGGGCATGATCCTGTGGTCTCTTAGGCTACTATTTTGAAGGAGGCACCCTCCAAATTTGTAGGACTTTAAGTTCTAACACAAGGAGGGGCCTGCGGGTAAAACTTCCCTCTATGGTACTTCAGGTTGAAATTTTTCTATCTCCCCAGCTAGACCCTCCATACTTCCATTCATGGGGGCAGTTGATTGTTCAACCATCGATCCTTCTTTCATTAACTGATTCTTCCTTGGAATCTGGATGAGGATTGTTATCACACAGTTTTTATTTACGGTAATGGGTCACAAGATAAAGGGATAAACTGGTGTAACAGGAACCAATCCCACCCAATGTCACCTCAATGGGTTCTTTCTATTCTGGGTGGTAAGGCCCAAGGGAGACGTCCCTGGTGACNTACCAATCAACAATCCATATAATAACCCTCCTCAACTAAGTTGTACAACCACTAAATTCAGTTTGTATAGTAGAGCAATTTAAAGAAAAAATGGATTTTGCAAGGAGGAAGCAAATGGTAATATAATTGATGAAGTCCAAAAGGATGTTTGAACTTATTAAGATGTAGTAAACTCCATAAAATATCGCCTCAATAATATTGAAAAAGAACAAAAGAGTTGCAGGGAAAGTTAATCAAACAAGCAAAGGAAGCCAATGATCGATGGAACAATTTAATGACATGGACAAAAGAAGATAAACATGTGTAACTATAAATCATCATAATGAAGGTTTGTTTAAAGAGATACATGACAAACTATATGGGATCACAACTATGGCACCACTACATTTTTGAACTAGACACCAAAAATGATGAACCCATTAGGCACAAATCACTAGAGAAGTCAAGATAAGACAACATTCTTCAATAAAATAAAGATTGAATTACTGAAATATGATGGGAAGGATAGTAGAGGGGCCCTTGTTGGGGTTAATAAATGGAAGGAACCTTTGCATCAAATCCATTAGCATGCATGCAACAAAATATAACAACAACCTCACAATATTTAGAAGGACATGCTCACACTTTGTTCTTATGGTGGTCTAAAAGAATTAGAAATTTCTCGGTAAATTGGAAATTGTTCATTGACAACTTGTTAAAGAGGTTTCACAATGAATAAGAAGATGATATTTATACCAAGTTTTCCCACCTATACCAAACATGAATAGTGATTGAATACACTCATGAATGGGAAATCCTTGCAACAAAATTCATGAGCTCCCAAATACCCAATTGTTGAAAATGTACATTGTAGGGTTGAAGCACATCATCTGCAATGAGCTTAAACGATTGGATCGTCAAATCGTGGATGCATTTAGAACTGAAACAATGTTGACTAAAAGAAAAATCATTGGTTAAGAAAGGGTATATTTTGAACCACTAGAGAAGACAATTGTTTGTAATCCAAAAAACCAACGCAATGACAATAAATTCCACCACTCAGAAAGTCACAAAAAGAAGGAAAACAATTATTGCAATTGTGGTAAGAAATGGTTTCCAATACATTGATGTGTAGAAAAGTCACTACAATATTGAGAAATAATGAATAGGAAGGAAGTATAAATCACAGACTCGGAAGATGAAATCACTATTGGGTACATGTCAAAATCCAACAATATGGACCCAAGCCTAAAATATCATTAGCTACAATCACATGCACCAAGCAACCTTGAAGGGAATGAGAATTCCATCTTTCAAAAGCTATAAACCTAGTGTAAAATATGCTCCACCACACTTAAGGAGTGTCAATAAGACTAAGGATTCAAGAAAAGAAGAAAACAAACTGGCAAGTTGCCTTGCATCCACAACAAGAAATTTTCAATCATAGACTTTCAAATCGAGAGGATTCATACAAAAAATAGGGATGTAATAATGCTAGTAGATTTTGGAAGCACGCATAAGTGCATAGACATCAATTTCGCTAAAAAATTAAACCTTTTTGTATATCCTACCAAGGATATCATAATGAAGATTGTTGATAGACAATAAATCAAAGGAACAAGAAGATGCCAAATTTTGTGTACAAATACAAAATTTGAAACTACAAATAAGGTTTTACACTATGCCACCTAATGGATTGGATATGGTATTAGGTGTTGAATAGTTGATACAATCGGGTACTTATGACATGAAAATCCATATTAGAAATCCATGGAATTCAAGTGGCGTGGAAAGCATTATAAGTTAGATGGATCATAAAATTTCTATCATAAAGTAGCCTTGTCACAATCAATGAAGAGGAAAATGTCAAGGAAAAATCATTTACATGTCAATGAAAGTATCATACCAACGATCACCAAAACTATAATATCCCTTTACAAATGATCTCTCCAAGAGATTTATGTAATAACCTAAAGTGAATCTCGTAGGCTATAGTCGGTGGAAAAAGGGGATTAATTATTTATTTAATGTCATCGAAGCGGAAAAGTAACTTTTTCAAAAGTGACATTGAGTAATTAATTAAAAATGTGTTTTTAAGTGACTTAGGTTAATAAAGTCACTTTACTTTATTAAAAGGGTAAAAGGGTCCAAAAAGGGTCAACGAGGAAATAAAAGGAGAATGAGGGTGCCCTCTCTCATTATGTACTTGTCATTTTCTAAAAAGAAACTTGAGAGAGCTCTTGTGGCTTTGGCTCTTGGGAAAAAAAACCCTAGAGGAGGAGATTGGTTTTGGTGGTGAGACTATCCACCCTAGTTGTTCATAGAGGGAAGATCATTTAGATATTCTCCTTGTGCTTCATTGATGGTGGAATAAATATTTGTTGGCTGAGTTTTACTATGTGTGGTTGAGTTTTGTCTTGTTGATAGTTGATTTTCTTAGGTAAGGGTCAACTTTACTTGAGGAGGCCGAATTTCTTTTGACCAAGGGTGATTTTCTATATTGGAGACTAATTCTTGGCTTATTGTGGCGAGTTTATGTGTTGGTTGTGGTGTTTTCCTTGGTTGGGCGAGTTGTCTCAGGTCTGGGCCAAGTTCTCTGTCAAAAGGGGTCAAGTTTACCATTGTGGGAAAGTCATTCCCTTTTTTGGACGAGGTGAGTACTGTGAGGGTCGATTTACCTTGCTAGATGCCAAACCATTGCTTGTTGGGTTGATTTAAGAGTGTTGGAGTAGATCCCTCAAATCTAGGCGAGTTCTCTATGACCAAGGTTTCATATCTGGAGGTCGCATCCATTGTGTTGGGTGAATTATTTGATCCAGAGGCCGAGTTTATACACAGGTTTGGCATATTTCTAGTGACCAACAATGTTCTTTTAGTGTCAAGCTGAGTATTTTAACAATGAGAGATGATTTATTATTTTGTGAGTCGTTGTACATGCTTGATTGGCCAATTTCATCACGGATATCTTCATCTAGAAATTATTGTTCCATATTGTCACCTACATGCAAATTACCTTGGTATTCATCTAATAAGGACAACATAAAAATTATATCAGGTTTCTTATTTTATTATTAATGTTCTTCTATATGGTGAGAGTTCAATGTATTTGTAGTTATAATAAATATTAGTGAAAATAAGTACTTTGAGTTTCGAGATTTATGTTATCTTGTAATCCTTCAGTAGAGATCATAATCACAAGTAAACTATTGGTATAATGTCATATGCAAATTGCTTGACATTACGTTTACACCACTAAACTAGACGAAAATCCAAACAAATTGTAAGGATGATCCATATTATTTTCGGAATGAAATGAAAGCAAAGATATTACAATGAAATACTCATAAAAATTGCCAGAAATAGAGAGATACAACAATACAAGATTTATATTAATGAAAGAAATGTACATATACTATAAAAATACAAAGTGCAAGACTCGCTAGAATGGTGGCAGCTTTATCTCTGAGAAGAGATGTGACGGCTATGCTCATTCGCAAGAAGATAATTACAATGAGGCTCTAAAGGCCCTTTTATGATAAACATGAATGCCAAAAACCTAACGCTAGGAGATGAAGCACCAAAAGTCATGTGGGCCCCGTTGGGATAAGTTAGTACATTAACTTCTCAGGATCGTAACTTTTGCATACGATCTCCATTTTAGGTGTGTGATATCCTGTTGGAAAGGTATTTTCAAGAACTACACATTGTGTGTCAAACTCTAACTATGTCTATAGTTTGACTATGGCAAGCCAAGAAAACATTGTTTAGGGCCCCAAAATGGCCCTGGAAGTACAAAAAGATGTATTGACATGAAAAATTCCAAAATAAGCCAGTTGGAATAGGTGGGAAACCACCAATATCCACCTGGATGTTGTGTAGGGCTTCAGGACAACCCCATAAGTGCAGAACCCACAATTACAAAGAAATGTCCCCATTACAAAGAAATGTGTTGAAATGAAAATTTTCAAGATGAGCCAGTTGGAATTTGAAACAGGTGGGTGGCCACCAATATCCACCTGGATCAATCCTCCCCCATTAGGAAGAAATGGTCTCCATTGCATTGAGTTCATGGGGAAGAGGGGAAAGCGTTTTATGAATCTGAATCTTGGTGAGTTGTGTTCCTTGTTGGAGGAGTCGTGTTGCTTGGTTTGTGGAATGTTGTCATGGTGTAGCACACCCAACCCATTAAGTACCTTTTTAAGGAATGGGGCATCAAAATTTTGCTTCCCTCCATCATCCCAGATCCTCTGTCTGAGGTCTTCATCCTCTTCTGCTCGTCAATAGATTTCCAACCATTGTCTCCATGCTCCAACCCGAGCTCTGGTTCAGAAGTTATGCCCTTTCGCAGTCCTGCGAGCCTCATTGGTCAACATCCATGTGGCGCCCACATGGATCCATCTCCAACGTACCATCTTCAAGATATTTTATCCACGATTGGAATTTTATCCACCGTCCAATCCAATAACGGGATTTGATCACCGTCTAACACACAGGCTAGCAAGGAATTCGACGTTCAGCGTTGAACGTCTCTTTTCTCTTATGCACGCAGGTTCTCTGAAGTCCCAAATTCCTGGACTTCTAAAATGTTGCCATGTAGCTCTGGCCTTCAACCCTTTTGGAGCATACTTTATAACGTTTCAAGTCTCTTGGAGTTTCTAACTCCTGAATTCCCGAAGGAGCTTGAAATCTCTCCACGTGGCTCCTTCAGTGAGTGAAACGTGTCATGTATTAATGGGTCTATAGAGTCTACGGAACACACGAATCCAAGTGACACGTGGCATGTTAATCATGGGTCCACATCACCCATGGATCTACGACCCTTGTCA
>JZKD02S0062301.1:11924-31320 GCA_000966675.3 Picea glauca
TAAAGTAACTAAAATTATTCTCTCAACTGTTCTCAGAATTTGAAATCGAAGAAAGAATCCATGAAAGGTATGAAGCAACAAAGAATTCTTACAAAGACAACCTACTTCCAGAAGCAAAATTTGAAAAGGTCCGTGTTCTCGATCTTTGTTTCTTTACTGTCCCGAGTTTCGCCATTGAAATTTATATTTGGTCACTTCATTTACTGTATCTGTCCTCTCTTTTTTGTTTATAATCTCTTTTCTCCTCATTAAAGCCAAATATAGATTCATATGCAAATAATGTTAGATATATATCGGATTCAAACTTCAACATTAACAGTGTGATCTTGACTGAACCCCAATAGTAATGATATACTTATAGTCATTTTAAAATCCCGTTGATAATTAATATTTAGGCCGGATGTTTGATAACACCTGTCATGGAGAGTGCATGGATAGCAAGTGGCAGAAATGTATGGATAGGAAGTGGCAGATAACAGTGTTACTAATGGAGGGTGGATAGTGTTACTTATAGTCTCTTTTCTCTTCTGCTCTACACAAGCAAGGGTGTGCAAAGCTTCCTAGTCAAGGCACTGGCCCACAAATTTTCTCCCTTACAACTTGTCAAATAATGCACTTACGTATCCTCTCGGATCTCTGCTACCCCATTCTCCTCCACATAAGTAAATTTCAGATTAAGAATGAGTACGTAAGCATAGGAGATGATGTAGAATCAACATGTTTATAGAAGAGTTCAAGTGATCCAAGTGGATTTTGGGCTATAGAAGAGTTCGAGTTGTTAAGAGTAAAATCTATCGTTTCAATATATTTGCATATATACATCCATACATTGGTCGGCTGGTTTCTGTACACAACAGATAGGGTCAGCAGTTTAGCTACGAGGATGGAGAACCAAATGAATGTCACTAATCCTCCTCCCATGTATGAAAAAACTATCGAGAAGCTTATTCTATATCAAGTTTATGCTTTCTTTCACTTGGTTCTTATGCTATCCTTCTTGGGCTATCGTCTATTGAATCCCCTTGATGAATCTTATGGGGTTTGGATTCTAACATTTTCTTGCGAGCTTTGGTTTGCTTTCCAATGGTTTTTTTATTGCAACATGAGATGGTTGTTCGTTGAATATACAACTTACCCGGAGAGACTTGCATGCAGGTGAATAACATCAACCATTTATACTGTAATCATATATGGAGGTTTTCTTTTATTTATAGAGTATGATATGGTTTGTGTAGTAGTTTTTTATGCTTTCTTAATGTTCCAGATATAGTGGAGAATCTGCTTCAAATCTTGGCCATGTGCTGGAGGGCTCGACCGAAGCAATTTTTTTTTTCCATCGCTTGGCCATCAGGTGGAAAGGCCACGACTGTGTATGAGGAAGAGAAGCAAATAGGTCATGTTCGGTGACTTCTTCCAGGAAGGAGCGAACGATGAATTCAACTTCTAACCAAGCAGTTCCTAAAATACAGTTGAATCTCTTCAAGCTATTCAACTCTTGTGCAGATGAAAAACAATGAGGCACTTTCCTCCTTCAACACTACCTTCGTTTTGAGTTCAAGTGTTTGGTGCATTCACCAATGCATTTCATTGGTGATGGTTAATTTCTTTGGCTTGGGTTATCATTGCTATTGCAAAATGATCATATGGCATTGTTTACCAATATTTATTCATATGACTTTTATGGATGTTTGAAATGCTGCTCTTTTCAACATATGTATGGAGGCAAGTGGAATGCTTGCGTTAAATACATACTTCTAATATGGGAAGATTTATTCACCTAGGGATGTGTCAATATCATGATAAATGATAGTTGCATGAGTTGGTTCAAAAGGCCCATTCATTTTATGCAATATCGTTTTCTTTTAAGGTAGACTTTGTAGCCAAGTAAGCAAAGAATCTCAATAATACAACAAAAATTATTTGCATCACAAAATCACCAAGATTCAAACATAGCTTTTACTCGATCTCCAAGGTAAAATGACCCCAATCTCAAACCATGAAAATAACGCATCCCACCAAACATCTGTTTTCGTAAAAAGTAGATCATTTACACTAAATAATTGTAGATTGATGCAAATACGAGAAAATATACACTGACAATGCATCCGTGTTAATTCTTCCATAACGATTTTTAGTGATTACAAATGTTAGCAATTTCAACGCTGCAGTATGAAGGATGTGGTGACTGATACATCTACAAAAAACTGCTATAGAAATCACTATGAACCACTTACACACTACAGATGAAATTAAGATGAGTACAATTATATTTGCATCTTTTTTACCACATTCCACAATCAAATCTATTAAGAGTAATGTATTAGTTTTAATGCAGTAGCATAATGCCAACATTCTGTGAAGGGAAGATACCACAGTAAGTAATATTGGATACCCACACACACCTACCTACAAGTAAGACAATCACAGAGATCAAGGGAGGATCAACTTTAACATACAAAACCATCAAACAATAAGGTTATTTAAGGAACTCATAGCCACATAATATAATTTGATATGCCCAAAATTAATTCCCCCTTACTAAATCAACATGTTGGTCGGTCCAAATTAACTCTAACTCTACCAAGCCTTCAGGTGGGAATGGATGATCAATATCACACACCACTTGTAACCAATTTACAGAACAATGCCTGGAAACAATCTGCCGAGGAATAAATTTCTATGACAAGCTAATAAAACAAATTCCCCCCTAATCACACTATTTTAATGCTTAGATGCAGGGAATCATGGCAGACCTGCTCTAGTCGATGTATCCCATTCCAAGACAATCCCATGACACCAAGGTGATTGAACTAAATCTCGGCCCCTGAACACTAAACTAGACATGCCTAACCTCAACCCCTGGTCCATGCCAATGACAATGCAAAAAATATCATTGGGTTGTGGTCTAATGGTAAATGGAGGTCCATATCGCACGGTCCTGCCCAATCTAATAAAGCCAGGTTAAAGTAGAGAAGTCACTCTCTTTAAGTAGTTGTTGGACTCGCTTGTTCCCTATGTACATGAAACATAGTTCCAAAGCCACTACTTCTAAACAAAGGAATTTCACCACATTAATTAATATAATAAAATTACCATGCAAAACATTTTGCCAAAATTTACAGACCAATAATTTAACTCCTACTCAATAAATGGAATTAGGTATAGTAAAACTACCAGTAAAATTTTCAATCATCTGATGTCCACAGAATCCAAAACCCAATATACCATTTTCCTCAAAAGCATAGATCAACATTCTAAACATTAACATTTTCCCCAAACTATTTCCAAGGGCCATGAAAACCGAGAGCTTAAAACCCAGTGAAAATCCACATCAAACATATTCTTACAAACATCAGAAATTTCACAACCCCTGGCTCCTGAAACCTCTATTATAACCCATAGCACCAAGGCCACGAGATTCGGTCTCGTTACCAACCAAAATACACTACGTGAAACCTTTTTTCATTCAGATTGCCAGAAAATTCCAACCCAAAAAAACCATAAAAAAATCAATGACAATAATATAATCACTACTTACCTTTGCTTCGTTGATCTTGGTGATAGTCCTCATTGTAAAATCCTTGTAGCCTCCTCCTCCTCCTCCTGCTACAGGGTACCCTACTGACGTGGGCGAGGAGGGAATGACCTTCATTACAAGAATTATGTTCTCGCGTGGAGCTTCACCACAGAAGGAACAACACCTCCCCTCGATATCCCGCATCTCCCTTCGTTTGCTAACATGTATTCCAAGCGTTCGAGTATAGGATTCATATCCGGCGTTACAGTTGTCACCTTCAGAGACGCAGGTGAAGAAGGCTGGGGCCGTGGGTGTCGCTACTATCCAAGCGCTTCCATAGCAATCTGGAATGTTCCAAGCCCTTCTACACCAATCTCGAATGTTCCAAGCCATATACACGCTGACACATGATCGGGAACGTTCCAAGCCATATACAAGCTGACACATGACCGGGAACGTTCCAAGCCCTTCTACACCTTCCAAGCCATATACACGCTAACATGTGATTTCAAAGTATATTGACACATGGCTTTGTTCCATTTGTTCTAGACAAACGATGAAATCGGCAAAGAACCTCTCCCTTAAAAAATGCCTTCGGCGTAATAAAGGTAATAGTTATAAAATAGTTGATTTTTTTATGATTATGTTTACTTTCTTTACTTGATAAAGAAAATTAAGATATTCAATAGAGAGCTGTCTCCACTTTACACATGAGAGATTATTGGAGGTACAATTTATGTATCTTTCTTTGTTTTATAGTTGTATTAATTTATTAATAATAAAAATAATAGTTATAAGGTAGTTAATTTTTTTTTTATGAGTATGTTTATTTTATTTAATTGATAAAAGAAATTAAGATATTTTATTAAAAGGTAATAATTTTATTGAAGATATAAAAAATGTTTATTATATAATATATAAATTTGTCATAAATATTTTGTAAAAATCAATTTATTAATTTTATTTTGAATTACTTTAAATTTATTAATATTATATTAATGTTTATAAAATATTAATATTATATTAATGTTTATAAGATATTAATATTTATAAGATTGAGGATTACAAAGTAAAAATAATAATAATAATAATAATATATACCCTACTCGGATTTGAACTTGTGACTTCTTAAGAAGAAATACATGTTTTTAACCATTAGACCCACTCAGGTTGTATTAGATATAATAATACAATATTTTTAATATTTATATATTTTAGATATTTCTTTTTATATAAATTATATGTAAATTAAAAAATTTGTATTAATTTAAATCTTTTTTATATATTTAAAAGTTAGGTTTCTAGCATGATAAAATAAAGTTGAATATATATATATATTATAAATTCATAAATAGTAATTTTAAATCTAATGGACCTTGTAAGATTATACAATTGGGTGATATTAACAACACTACAAAACATAGGTCTAGGAACAAGACATAAATGATTGTAGTTTATTGGTTAATGAAATACAAGACTTAAGTTTTCATAGTTTTTTTAAATTTGTAGGAAGTCTCACAAACAATAAAAAGTAATGATTAGTGTTACCATAACTTAAAAACATGCTTAAAAACATGTTAGGTCATAAATGTAGAAATCCTTAGAAACATGTTACTATAATTTTTCATAATTTAGAAACATGTTACCATAAATGTAGAAATYCTTAGAAACATGTTASTATAATTTTTCATAATTTAGAAACATGTTACCATAAATGTAGAAATACTTTATTATAATTCTTTATAAGCATTGTTCTATTGTCACATAAGCAAATACTAGGAGAATATTTACCTACCCTTTAAAAACAATTTAACCTTTCATATATCTTGTTGTACTTGGAATTATACTTTGAGGATTTATAAATCTTCCAATCTTATAATTAGAAATGGGATAAAGTTGAAACTTTGACTTACAACCAAAATAAATGGGTGGGTGCATGAAGTTGGTTCCCAAATTCATTGCAATGGGAATGCACAATTGTTGTGAAATTCAAGAATGTGAACACACTTTAAGAACACACACTCATTCCTGTTTAAATAGCTTCAACTTTTGTCAAAACTCCATGCAATCGATTGCGTGGACACATTGAATCCACATGATTTTTATTTATGTAAAAAAATATACACACATTAAAAACATGTGCATGCTTTTTTGTCTACATAAATTAAAAAAATGGTTTTTTTTGTGTACATAAATTTAAAAAAAGGGCAAACCTTTTGTCCATTATTTTTTTCAACCCTTAGCACTTTTTCTCCATATTTTACTCAACTGTGAAGGTGTTTTGTTCTTCATTTAGTTCAAAATTTGGCACTTGATATTTCCAATAGAGGAGCTCTCATTTATAGGTAGGTTTTATTCCAAATCTCAATTTTATATTTGTTAAATTATACAAATTTACATAATATGTAAAGTTCTTTTGTATTGTTTAAATGTTGTTTTTATTCCATAAGTATGGATCAAAAGTTCAATCTGAACCCAAACACTAACCCCTAATTATCTGATATATCTAAATATAGGGCTAGGATGAGAGAGCACTACTCAACCAACACAAGGAAGATGTAAAAAAAATGCATATAACCAAAGAGATGATTATTCAATTGTTTATTGACCTTAGAACTAACCGACCACCTGATTCAAGAAAGTTGTTTCTTTGCATAGAATGGTGTGCATTCCATCCATGGAATGACAACTAGATGGATATGTGGTTTATGGTATTTGATAAACCCCTATGCAATAACAGGGAGGTTCCATAACATTTTCTTTGTAAACTATGGGTAGAACTTATTATGGGTTGACAGGTCAATTATTTTGACATCGGTGAATTCCAAGGGGTTGGTTTGGATTTTCTTAGGATCAAGAAAGGGACAGGAGTAACCCATTGAGAGCCCCCTTCGAGGTGTATCTTTAACCCCTTAACCCACTGTTGGCACATGGGGCAGACCCAAGGTTCAATGCTTTAACAACACACCAGCAAAACCCTAACTACCGGCCCTTTCGGCAACACTTGCAAAGCGGATGAAGTCTCACCTGAGGTAGAGGAAAGGGTGGTTGCAGGACTCAGATGTCTTCAACCTTAGCTGTGACACAAATCTGTGATTGTCACACCTTAACAAAGCACTTAGCAGTTATAGCTCATTAGTATTCAGCCTTAGTTTACAGCGCAGATAAACCCTAATAACATAGCATCACAGTATTCATCCAGATCTAATATATTCACGCACTCAACATATCAACATAGATCAGATCTAGCATCTTATTCACATCATTAGGCACTAAGCTATCATATCCATCTAAGAATACATCATTGCACTAAGCATTAATCATATAAACAATAAAACAACCATAATACACAAAGTAACAACAACACAAGATATACGTGGTTCACCCCCAGCCTAGGGCTACGTCCACCAACTCTTCTTCTCTTTATTGTCTTCTGTCAATCTTCTACATGCATAGATCCACAAGATCCTACTCCGCATAGGACAGGAGATCTGCGCACACTTCGCTAGAACCTCCTTCCCTCGAGCTAGGTTACAACACAAAGCCTTTACACAATCTCTTACAGTCACTTGCACTTATCTCTGCAAGTTCTCAACACAGCATGCACAAAGCATTTACAATTTTCACTTAGCACTTAACAAGGTACCAAGCCCTTTCTTACATCGCCTAGACATCTATTTATACATTACAAAAGGGCCTAAACATAGGTAAAACCATGGGCCTACATCCCCATACTCGTTACATAAGCCCAAAACCCAAAAATCCCTAAACAAGGGGCCGAGATCCCGCGATCTCGGCTTCGACTTGTGCTCCACCTTCGAAAGCCCGTCGAAGTCCTAAAATAGTTCAAACATGACCAAGGAACCTCAAAACTTGGTCAAGGGCCAACATGCCCCCAACACTCACCTATGACTCATCCCGAGTCACTCTGATCTGGGTATCTCTACCTCAAAATCCTCGAGCTGCTTCGACCTGTTGCTGCGCCAAGGCCTCCTGCTCGACGAACTCTTGGATAATTTCTTCATTGACAGGTCCCTTTATGAGTTGTTCGACTGCAGTGACTACTTGTTCCAGCTCTGCTCCTCGACCTTCAATCTCCTCAAATAGTTGGCACGCTTTGTCCTGGATTGGTTGGAGCCTCTGAGTCACTTCCATGACTTTTCCCTATATGGTGTGGACCTGCTATTGAGTAGTGCACTGTTCCTGGGATCGATTCATCCTTTCAACCGCTGACAAGAGCTTCAACTATGCCTGTACTGTCACTACTTGTTGCTTTGCCTCCTGGATCTGTGAATCCAGTGTCGTTAGTTCAGGGTCTTCAATAAGTCGCTCATAAGTATGCACACTTCTATTGCTAAGCTGTTTACATTCCAAAGATAAGGCTTTGATTCTCTCAACTGCGCTTCGGGCAGTGGCTTCTCTTTGGTATCGCATGTCCTGTGGAGTGCTTAGCACTATTTGTAGCTCTAGGTTTGATATTCTCTGTTGAAGCTGCTGGGTGGCTTCAACAAGCTGCACTACTTGATGCTCCACTGGTTATTCTACTTTTTTCTCTAAGCCTGTCATAGAGTGAAGTGCTCTGCTGACTGCTTCTTTTACTCCAACCTGCTCCGTGAGCAGTTGTTCTTTCTCTTGCTGGATATGTGCTCTTTCCTATTAGAACTTGGTTTGGAGGTCATCCTTCTCCTGTTGCGAAACTCGACGTTGCTCTACCACTTCCTCTTGTGCTTGCTTTAGGGCCACTTTGGCATGTTCTTTTTCTTCTTGTGCGCGACGAAGGCGAGCTTCGGTCGCATCAACTATTCTGCGGAGTTGGGTAGTCTCATCTCCCAACTTTGGTTCTTCTGATGGCAGGGGTGCAGTGGAAACTACGCGATTGGATTGAAGGGCCTCCTATACCTCTCTTAGTTCTGTCTCAATTCTATCATACATGATTGCTTGTTTAGCTTCAGTGTTCTACATAATATTTTGTGAGGAGTCTGATACAACTGCGATGATGAAGTCGAAGTCATCGAGCGAGAGTACAGTCTCCAACTTAGTCTTAGTAGCTTTGGATTTCTTCCACGAGGTAGGTTTCATGGGGGAAACCTTTCTTCTCATCAACAGGATCCCTAGGTGGTGTTACTTCATCTTGCTTCTGTTGATTTTCTTTTCCATTGGTCTCTTCTCTATCTAGTTCATCATCACCTCCTCGTCCAGGTGATTATGAAGCGGTTTCTTCTAATGCACTGCTTAGCTATTGGACCTCTTCGACATTCTTCCTTTTTCTAGTTTCAGGTGTGTCATGTTCTTCGTGAGTGGCCTCTAGGCTGTCGATTAGTTCGGGATCAGATAGTTCTGCAGGGTTAGCAGGATAAGGAGCTCTGCATACCAGTCCTTGGTTATCTCTTCTAGGTCTTCCTCTGTGAGCTTATAGTATGACTAAAGCTCTTCTTTACTTCCGTCTGTGCATGTAGTAATGTAGATAAAGTGTCGATCTGCGTGAAACTTCATAAGGGGTCTGAACCGGTGCAAGGTGTTAGACGTCATACGAGGGACAACCCCAATATCCCTCTTTAATTGGATATAGTAGGTATGGAATATCGCGTTCGACTACCATTGTTTCCCCATATCGCTCGAATACCAAAGCGCGGTGAACTTCGTAGTGAGTGGCTCGAACGTCTCAATGTCAGGGAAGATTGCACCTTCTGGCATCTCCCAAGCAGTAAACACGATGAGGTTCAACAGCCAGCTAAAATGGAACTCATAGCCCTGATCCTGAGCTTCGCAACAATCCAATTCTAAATGGTTGACTAAGTACTTTTCCCAGTTCATCTGTATTCCTTCCACGCATTTTCCAGCGAGGTGAACAACGAACCTTGTGACCTGCGTGGGTCTATTATTTCTCACTAGTTTTCCTACAATCAACTGGCAGGCTAGGCACACTACGCCATTCTAGATGGAAGCTACCTTGTAGACTCGCGTCCCATTTTCTACATCGCCATAGGTATCTTTAATCCACTGTGCCAGGGCGCGGTCTGCAACCTTCCCTAGGTAGAAGTCTTATGGGTCTGGTCACTGCATGCTCAATCTAGTGATCCTATGGATCAACGCCGGATCGACGATGATGCATCTATATAGCCATAGATAACCTCCATGGAAGCATGAAAGTAGGATCTTAACGCACACATTAACCTCCCAGTGCCTTCCAAAATGCGGTATCTTCATTTCATTCAGAATAGTGGACTGCGTGAGGCCCATAGGCCATGATTGGGGTATTATCCTTGACTTCTTCCCCTTCATCCTAGTCAAATACCTGTAAGGAGCGAGCATGTTGTAGTTATTGTGATCCCCTAGTTTGAAGTCGTTGAATTTTAATGCCACAATCTTATCCAGCTGCAGTTGAACTATACGTATCCCCTTCGGGAGGTACGTAGTAACCATAGTGTAATCGAAGTCTCTGGGGACACTGTCATGAATCACCGTGCTGGCCAGAGGTGAGATGTAGTTAGGGAAGATAATCGGGACTAACTTCGCGTTCTCCAGGTCATCTCGATGCTTGGTTCTTTTCTTGGTTGCAAGTCGGGATGGTCCAAATTCGTGAGCAGTCGATAGAGAGGCTTGCACTCCTCTCATCGAAGAAGCTTGAATTCCTGCAGACATTACTTTTTTGGCCATTAAACCGATTAGAACTTCTTCAACCGACTTCTCTACGGAACTGAGTTTGTCCGACATGCACGCTCAAGATTAGATAACATAGGTTGATGAATGAATGCTCAATGCAACAGAACAAGTGTCGATCTCAGTAAACATAATGCGATCACAGTGAGTTATTTTGTTGGATCAGATACAATTCGTGAAAGTGTTCTCGGTGCAACAGTTGATGGACTAATTAGACATCGAGGTAATGGATCTCTCCAACGAGTGAGAAGCCCTCATCAATGCAGTTCTGTCTGTTACGGCGCGGTCCCAACGGTTCGATGATGAGCTTTTTGGTCATAACTACTATTCTAACCATTCAGGAGTGTCGGTCTAATGATCATAATGCCTCCAATGGTTATATCGCTCCACCATGGAGAAGTGCCATGTTGCGCTATTATGATATCTTGATGAAGTTCTAGTTTTGAAAACCTTCCTTATGCGAAGTTCCCTCTAAAACCTCTTGCAACTTTTCTAGCTTTGCTCTCTTCTTACTGAGCTTTCTAGCCTTCTTCCCTGTGATCTTTGTTTCAATATTCCTTTTTCCATTCTGATTCTTGTCTGTACTTAACATTGTAACTTCGCGCTATTGAGAATCTTTCATAGGGTTAGAGAGTAATACTTCTTCTTTGTCTGGGGTAGATTCTCTATTCTCCTGTACAGACAAATGGTTTAAGTCTTCCTAGTATCTTTAAACTTTGACATCCAGATTTTTGGTCCTCAATAGCTTCGACTGGTCCTCTTGTTCTTTTAGTAAGTGTGCTATCCTCTTTGTCATGAAGTCTCTTAGTTATTGCTTTTTTTGTTCTAGGGCTTCCTCTTCTTTTCTTCTGGTCTGTTCCTTCTCAATCTAGGTTTTTCCTAGTAACATAGCAAATGGGGCGCTACTCTCAATAAATTTAACAACCTCAAAATATCCCTATGTCGAAGTTCCATGAGCACTCATAGATATCTGGGTGAGTCTTCCACATAGGGTTATCAAATTTCCTCTAAATAATCTGATTCCTCCCAATGAAGGAATCATAGCAGGATTTCCTAAAATTTACCAGGTTCTTTCTGTCATGATATTCACCCTTGTTTCCTCATCCAGAATACAGTCAATGTCGAAGTCTCCTATTCTTGTTTCTATGCACTCTTTTTCTTTGAAGATCTCTGTGATAAGTTGATATTTCTATGATCATTCGGAGCTTCTTTCATTTGTAGTAATACATTCTTTGATTCTTTCTGGGGTTCTGTCATGGTCTTAGCTTCTTGACCTTAGGGTTTTCTTGTCTCATATTCATTCTTTCAGCCTTAGCAATCATTCTAGGGCAATCCAAAACTTCATGATCCATTTCTTTACAACAAAGACAACTAGGTCTTCTACCAGGGCATTCCTTAGCAAGATGTCCCAGTCTTCTGCAACTGTAACAAAGGGTTAATCCTCTTTTTCTTTCAAATGATCCCTAGCCTTTCCTATACTGCGCACTAGGATCATAGTAGCTAACCTGTAGAAAATTCTTTCTAGGATCCTGCATCCATTTGTTAGTCCAAACATTCTTTCTATGAATAGGGATAACATATCTTTCACTATTCTTATCATATCTACTCATATCAAATATTCTTTCTTCTAGCTGTGCCCTAGTTTTCAAGCTAGGACAAATTTATCAAACATACCTAGATCCATACTATTGAAACAAAAATTTCCACTTATCTTACCTTTTCAATAAAAAAAATGCACTGTTATTACCTTTATTAGAGCCCAAAGCTTCAAGATCTTACCTCTTTTCTTCATATCTGACTTCTCTTCTTAGCACAGAGCTTTACAAGTCAAGTAGAATACTGTGCACTAGGGAAACAGATTTACGCATGAAGCTTTCTCTTTTCTTTAGTTCCCAACAATCACAGTTTCAGGTTCCGACAACATAACCATTTGTTGGCACACGGGGCAGACCCAAGGTTCAACGCTTCAACAACACACCAACAAAACCCTAACTACTGGACCTTTCGGCAACACATGCGAAGCAAAAGAAGTCTCACCCGAGGTAGAGGCAGGGGTGGTTGCAGGACTCAGATGTCTGCAACCTTAGTTGGGAAACATATCTATTATTGTCACACCTTAACAAAGCACTTAGTAGTTATAGTTCATTAGTATTCAACCTTAGTTTACAACACAGATAAACCCTAATAACAGAGCATCGCAGTATTCATCCAGATCTAATATATTCAGGCACTCAACATATCAACATAGATCAGATCTAGCATCTTATTCACATCATTAGGCACTAAGCTATCATATCCATCTAAGCATACATCATTGAACTAAGCATTAATCATATAAACATTAAAACAACCATAATGCACAAAGCAACCACAACACAGGATATACGTGGTTCACCCCCAACATCGGGCTACGTCCACCAACTCTTCTTCTCTTTATTGTCTTATGTCAATATTCTACATGCATAGATCCACAAGATCCTACTCTGCATAGGAAAAGAGATCTGCGTGCACTTCGCTAGATCGTCCTTCCCCCGAGTTAGGTTACAACACAAATCCTTTACACAGTCTCTTACAGTCACTTGCACTTAGCTCTGGAAGTTCTCAACACAACATGCACAAATCATTTACAATTTTCACTTAGCACTTAGCAAGGTACCAAGCCCTTTCTTACATCGCCTAGAAATCTATTTATACATTACAAAAGGGCCTAAACATGGGTAAATCCATGGGATGACATCACCATACCCGTTACATAAGCCCAAAACCCCAAAATCCCTAAACAAGGGGCTAAGATCCCACGATCTCCGCTTCGACTTGCACTCCACCTTCGACAGCCTGTCGAAGTCCCAAAATAGTTCAAACATGACCAAGGATCCTCAAAACTTGGTCAAGGGCCAACAAGCCTCTAACACTCACCCGTGACTCGTCCTGAGTCACTCTGATCTGGGTAGCTCTGCCTCAAAAGCCTCTATCTTGGCTCGAGTTGCTTCGACCTATTGTTACGCCAAGGCCTCCTGCTCGACGAACTCTTGGATAATTTCTTCGTTGATAGGTCCCTCTAAGTGATGTTTGACTGCAGTGACTACTTGTTCCAACTCTACTCCTCGGCCTTCAATCTCCTCAAATAGTTGGCATGCTTCGTCTTGGATTGGTTGGAGCCTCTGAGTCACTTCTATGAATTTGCTCTATATGGTGTGGACCTGTTGTTAAGCAATGCGCTATTCTTGAGATCACTTCATCCTTTCAACCACTGACAATAGCTTCAACTATGCCTGTACTGTCATTGATTGCTGCTTTGCCTCCTGGAGCTGTGACTCCAGTGTCTTCAGTTCAGGGTCTTTAGTAAGTCGCTCGTAAGTCTTCACACTTCTACTGCTAATGTGTTTACATTCCAAAGCTAAGGCTTTGATTCTCTCAATTGCACTTCGGGCAGTGGCTTCTCTTTGGTCTCACACGTCCTTTGGAGTGCTTGGCACTGTTTGTAGCACTAGGTCTGCTATTCTCTATTGAAGCTGTTGGATGGCTTCAACAAGCTACGCTACTTGATGCTCCACTGGTTCTTCTACTTTTTGCTCTAAGCCTATCACCGAGCGAAGTTCTTTGTTGACTTCTTCTTTTACTCCAACTTGCTCTGCGAGAAATTGTTCTTATTCTTGCTGGATCTGCGCTCTTTCCTCTTCGAAGTTGGTTTGGTGGTCATCCTTCTCCTGTTGCGCAACTTGGTGTTGCTCTACCACTTCCTCTTGTACTTTATTCAGGGCCATTGTGGCTTGATCTTTTTCTTCTCGTGTGCGACGAAGGCGAGCTTCGGTTGCATCAGCTATTCTGTGGAGTTGGGTAGGCTCATATCACAACTCTAGTTCTTCTGATGGCGAGGGTGCGGTGGACACTACGCGGCTAGATTGAAGGGCCTGCTATACCCCTCTTACTTCTGTCTCAATTCTATCATACATGGTTGCTTGTTTGGCTTCAGTGTTCTGCATAATATCCTGCAAGGCATTTGATGCAATTGCAATGATGAAGTCGAAGTCATCGAGCGTGAGTACAATCTGCAGCTTAGTCTTAACATCTTTGGATTTCTTCCACGAGGTAGGTTTCATGGGGGAAACCTTTCTTTTCTTAGATGGATCAGCCTCATAAATAGGATCCCTAGGCGGTGTTACTTTGCCTTGCTTATTTTGATCTTCTTTTCCATTGGTCTCTTCTCTATCTACTTCATCATCACCTCCTCGTCTAGGTGATTCTGAACCAGTTTCTTCTGATGCACTGCTCAGTTGCTGGACTTCTTCGGTCTTCTTCATTATACTAGTTCCATGTGTGTCATTCTATTCGTGAGTGGTCTCTGGGCTACTGATTAGTTCGAGATCAGATAGTTATGCAGGGTTAGCAGGGATAAGGATCTTTGCAGGCCAATCCTTGGTTGTCTCTTCTAGGTCTTCCTCTGTGAGCTTATAGTATGACTGAATCTCTTCTTTACTTCTGTCTCTGTGTGCAGTGATGTAGATAAAGTATTGATCTACGTGAAACTTCATAAGGGGTCTGAACCGGTGCAGGGTGTTCGACATCATACGAGGGACAACCCCAATAGCCCTCTTTAACTGGAGATAGTAGGTATGGAATACTACGTTCGACTGCCATTGTTTCCCCATATTGCTCGAATACCAGAGCATGGTGAACTTCGCAGTGAGCGGCTTGAACATCTCAATGTCACGGAAGGTCGCACCTTTTGGCATCTCCCAAGTAGTAAACACGATGAGGATCAACAACCAGCTAAAATGGAAGTCATAGCCCTGATTCAGAGCTTTGCGGAAATCCAATTCTAACTGGTTGACTAAGTACTTTTCCCAGTTTATCTATAGTCCTTCCACGCATTTTCCAGCGAGGTCAACAACGAACCCTATGACCTGCGTGGGTCTGGTCTTTCTCACTAGTTTTCCTGCGATCAGCTGGCAGGCCAGGTGCATTGCTTCATTCTGAATGGAAGCTACCTTGTAGCATTGCGTCCCCTTTTCTACATCGCCATAGGTATCTTTAATCCGCTGTGCAAGGGCGCGGTCTGCAACCTTCCCTGGGTAGAAGTCTTGCGGGTTGGGTCCCTGCATGCTCAATACGATGATCTTATGGATCAACGCCGGATCGACGATGATGCGTTTATCTAGCCATAGATAGCCACCATGGACGCATGATAGTAGGAGCTTAATGCACGTGTTAACCTCTTGGTGCCTTCCAAAATGCGATATCTTCATTATGTTTACGACAGTGGACTGCCTGAGGTCCATAGTCTATGGTTGGGGGTTTATCCTTGAATTCTTCCCCTTCGTCCTAGTCAAATACTTGTAAGGAGCGAGGACTCTGTAGTTCTTGCGATCCCCTAGGTTGAAGTCACTGAATTTTAATGCCATGATCTTATCCAACTGTTTTCGAACTGTATGTATCCCCTTCGGGAGGTACGCAGTAACCAGAGTGTAATCGAAGTCTTTGGGGACACTGCCACGACTCACCGCACTGGCCAGAGGCGGGATGTAGTCAAGCAGGATAATCGAGATTAACTTCACGTTCTCCAAGTCATCTCGATACTTGGTTCTTTTCTCGGCTTCTCGGCTACAGGTTGGGATGGTCTGGATCTGCGAGCAGTCGACAAAGAGGCTTGCACTCCTCTCGTCGAAGAAGCTTGAATTCCTGCGGACATTACTTTTTCAGCTATTAAATTGATTAGAACTTCTTCAACCGAATTCTCTATGACACTGAGTTCGTCCGACATGCACGCCTAATATCGGATAACTCAGGTTGATGAATGAATGCTCAATGTAATAGAACATGTGTCGATCTTAGTAAACACAACGCGGTAGTAATGAGTTCTTTTTTTGGCTCGGATACAATTCGTGAAATTTTTCTCGGTGCAACAGTTGACGGACTAAATAGACAATGAGGTAACATATCTCTCCAATGGGAGAGAAGCCTTCATCAATGTAGTTCTATCCGTTACGGCATGGTCCCAACTGTCTGATGGTGAGATTTCTTGTCATAACTATTGTTCTAACCGTTCGAGAGTGTTGGTCTAACGATCATAATGACAAGAACAATTATATCGCTCCGCCATGGCGAAGTGCCATGTTGTGCTGTTCTAATATCCTGACGAAGTTCCATTTTTTCAAACCTTCCTTCTGCGAAGTTCCCTCTGGAACCTCCTGCAACTTTTCTATCTTTTCTCTCTTCTTACTAAGCTTTCTAGCCTTCTTCCCTATGATCTTCGTTTCAGTATTCCTTTTTCCATTCTGATTCTTATCTGTACTTAACATAGTAACTTCACGCTGTTGATATTCTTTCATAGGGTTAGAGAGTAATACTTCTTCTTTGTCTGGGGTAGATGCTCTATTCTCCTGTACATGCAGGTGGTTTAAGTCTTCCTGGTTTCTTTCAACTTCGACATCCAAATTTATGGTCCTCAGTAGCTTCGGCTGGTCCTCTTTTTCTTTTAGTAAGTGTGTTATCCTCTTCGTCATGAAGTCTCTTAGTTCTTTCTTTTTCTTTTCTAGGGCTTCCTCTTCTTTACTTTTGGTCTGATCCTTCTCAATCCAGGTTTTTCCTAGTAACATAGCAAATGGGGTGCTGCTCTCAATAAATTTAACAACCTCAAAATCTTCCTCTATCGAAGTTCCACGAACACTCATAGATACCTGGGTGAGTCTTCCACATAGGGTTATCAAATTTCCTCTAAATAATTCGATTCCTCCCAATGAAGGAATCATAGCAGGCTTTCCTAAAATTTCCCAGGTTCTTTCTGTCATGATATTCACCCGTGTTTCCTCATCCAGAATACAGTCAATGTTGAAGTCTCCTATTCTTGTTTCTATGCACTATTTTTCTTTGAAGATCTCTAATAAGTTGATATTTCTGTGATCATTCAGGGTTTCTTTCATTTGTAGTAATACATTCTCTGATTCTTTCTAAGGTTTTGTCATGGTCTCAGTTTCTTGACCTTTCTTAGGGTTTTCTTGTCTCATATTCATTCTTTCAACCTTATCAATCATTCTAGGGCAATTCAAAACTTCATGATCCATATCTTTACAACAAATACAACTAGGTATTCTACCAGGGCATTCCTTAGCAAGATGTACCGGTCTTCTACAACTGTAACAAAGGGTTAAGCCTCTTTTTCTTTTAAATGATCCCCAACCTTTCCTGTACTGCGCACTAGGATCATAGTAGCTAACCTGCAGAAAATTCTTTCTAGGATACTGCATCCATTTGTTAGTCCAAACATTCTTTCTATGTATAGGGATAACATATCTTTCACTATTCTTATCAGATCTACTCATATCAAATCTTCTTTCTTCTAGCTGTGACCTAGTTTTCAAGCTAGGACGAAATTTATCAAACATACCTAAATCCATACTTTTGAAACAAAAATTTTCACTTATCTTACCTTTTCAATAAAAAAAATTCACTGTTCTTACCTTTATTAGAGCCCCAAGCTTCAATATATTACCTCTCTTCTTCATATCTGACTTCTCTTCTTAGCATAGAGCTTTACAAGTCAAGTAGAATACTGCGCACTAGGGCAACAAATATACGCACAAATCTTTCTCTTTTCTTCAGTTCCCAGCAATCATAGTTTTAGGTCCCGACAACAGAACCATTTGTTGGCACATGAGGCAGACCCAAGGTTCAATGCTTCAACAACACACCAACAAAACCCTAACTATCGACCCTTTCGACAACTCCTGTGAAGCAGATGAAGTCTCACCCGAGGTAGAGGCGGGGGTGGTTGCAGGACTCAGATGTCTGCAACCTTAGATGGGACACAGATATGTGATTGTCACACCTTAACATAACACTTAGCAGTTATAGTTCATCAGTATTCAACCCTAGTTTACAACGCAGATAGACCCTAATAACAAAGCATCACAATATTCATCCATATCTAATATATTCAGGCACTCAACATATCAACATAGATCATATCTAGCATCTTATTCACATCATTAGGAACTAAGATATCATATCCATCTAAGCATACATCATTGCATTAAGAATTAATCATATAAACAATAAAACAACCATAATGCACAAAGAAACCACAACAGAGGATATACGTGGTTCACCCCTAGCCTGGGGCTACGCCTACCAACTCTTCTTCTGTTTATTGTCTTCTGTCAATATTCTACATGCATAGAGCCACAAGATCCTACTCCGCAAAGGACAGGAGATCTACACACACTTCACCAGATCCTCCTTCCCCCGAGCTAGGTTACAACACAAAGCCTTTACACAGTCTCTTACAGTAACTTGCACTTAACTCTGCAAGTTCTCAACACAACATGCACAAATCATTTACAATTTTCACTTAGCACTTAGCAAGGTACCAACCCCTTTCTTACATCGCCTAGACATCTATTTATACATTACAAAAGGGCCTAAACATGGGTAAACCCATGGGCCGACATCCCCATACTCGTTACATAAGCCCAAAACCCAAAAAGCCCTAAACAAGGGCCCGAGATCCCGTGATCTCCACTTCGACTTGCGCTCCACTTTCGACAGCCTATCGAAGTCCCAAAATAGTTCAAACATGACCAATGATCCTCAAAACTTGGTCAAGGGCCAACACCCCCCCATCCAACACCTCATCTTGGACATAGGATCAATACAACTAGTACTATGATATTGTCCATGACACAATTTATTTCAACATAGCGTATTTGTGGCAACATCCCATCAAGATCCATCCCGAAGAAACAACGTTAGACTACAAGGTGTGGGGCCTTTAGGCTATGTTTCCAATTCTAGACTAGGCAGAAGATCTGGCCAGGTTGGCCATTATGGTTACAATATAGCTGATCCTAATTGATGATTTCTTTATGGACATACTTGTTATAGGCCAATATAGGCTCTTAGGAAGAATATTTTCTTGCATGAGGTTAGTATGAAATATTTTTTTATATCTTCATTGATCATGTATAATTTGACAATTGAAAAGTATTCGATAAACATAATTGTAAGTATTTGTCTTGTGTTTTATTTTTTGACATGTATAGCTCCTACGAGATGATGCTCCTACATCCAAGTGGTAGGATACATATTCTCTCACGGTTGATGCAGTAGTTGCAATAATGGGCTCCATTGGGGCACCTCACACACATATATTTAAATGACTTTATGATTTTTTCCCCAAAATTTTGAACTCAAGTTATAAATAACACATGTGTAAAATCGTAA
>JZKD02S0062301.1:46063-72775 GCA_000966675.3 Picea glauca
TTTGATCTTTTGTTGTAGATGATGTTGGTTGTGCTTATGTAGGCCCCACTTGTTCCACCATTCTCTCTAGATGACTGGTCGATTCTTCTAGTATTGTCTCATGCCAATTATACAGTTGTACTTATAGATCCAATGAATTGACACCTTTATCTAGTTATAATGCATCTACTCCTTGTACTTTTATTATTGGGGTCGATGAATGATGGACTACAAATGGAAAATTGGACTCAAATGCACTCAAACTAAAGAAATAAAATCTTAGTCAAGGAAGAGAAATAAATGTTGACCATGGTGGTGCTTCTGGTTGTTGTGGAAGATGCAAAAGGAATTTTGATAAATATGGGGCACCTCTCTCTAAAAGTATTGGGAAAATGTGTGTCATTCGTCAATTGAGTATTGTTCCTAGAACCAGAGTGGCTTCATATGTGTGAGCTATCTAAGTTTGTCTGTGATGGAGGCATTCTACACTGTGGTCGATTCATGATTAAATTTCTCTTCAACATGCTATATATTTTTGATGACTTGATCTAGATGTTCCATAACAGTCTCAGTTTCCATATGTTCTTTCTTTCCCTCTCTGAACCATGGGTGCTCTTTTTGTGTGAGTTGTGATTTGACCTCCTTTTCTATGTCGACATGATTGGATAGAGTTGTTATTGTTCTAGATTTGGTTGCCATGTTTTTATTCTTTGTTAAATCCTCTAGTAAGCTTCGTTGTGCCTTTAATTTGCTGAAAATCAAAGAAAAACATGTCAACCAATTGCTTACCATGGTGTGAGTTTCGTGGCTTGGTCGATCATCACATATAATTTATGTCAGGTCTCCTTGAATTTTTCATACTCCGACTACAATATGACTAAATTTTGAACCAACATGAGTTGTTGGTTTGATTTAATCACCTGCACCCATTCATGTTTCACTTGCCTATTTTCCTCCCTCTATTTCTGATTTTCTTGTTGTAGTTGTAGATTCGACTCGACTAACTATTCAACCAATTTCTTGATAGATTTGAGTTGGTCGACCACCTCACTTAATGGCTCTATGTTTAGTTTTTCTTGTCCAAGGTTGATGCAATTCTTCCATATATCTTGCTCTTTTTCTTTCCTTGTTATCATTCATTCCCCATCCTTCATCACCCATTTCCATCTTGATATTGATTCCTTGGCGACTTCATTATACAAGTCTAAAATTTTGTTGTCTCAAGCAATGGTGTTGGATCAAATATCATCTCTATTGGGGATGTCGATGTTCCCACATGTATGAAATATATGAAAGTCATTGCAGAAGATGAGGTTTCTTTTCTATGCAATTTATTCTTCTTCTTCTTGCTCTTCTTCTTTGAACTTGACAACGGGTGCACCGACTCAATTATATTTTCTAGTGTCTTATCAACTAGCTGATCAAGGTGGGTCATGGATGAAATTGGAACTGTTGGTGCAATTGTGCTGGGATTTTCTACAATTGTTTATTTTCCTGCCAACTAGTCTAATGGAGGGTTTGACCTGTCCGTCGACTCTTGGTCAGTTGCCATGTTAGTCGATTCCTACACACTTGTATGTTCTACTCTATCCTATGCATTGTGATCCTTTTTTTGCACCTTCTCCGTTGTTTGTTGCTTAATCGCCACTTAGTTAGTCATTTGAGTATCCATTGGTTCAGTCGACCACAATTGTACTAACTCTATTTGTTGAGCCATTTGCTCAGGTATATGATTATTCTCCTACATGTATATATTATCTTGGGGGTGTTGTTCATTCTATCCCTGGTTAGATTGATGGATGTATCCTTGTTCTTCCTGGTCCATCTGCTCCTGATTCTCCTCGTTGGTGTGGATTGATTGATCTTGATTTTTCCCATCGGTGTGGGTCAACTGCTCTGGTCCTTTTCCATCAACATGGGTCGAATACTCATCCCCTTATTTATCGGCCTAGTTTGACAATGTCTCTTAAGAGAAGACATAAAACTTAGTCTTCTTTTTCTTTTTCTATTATGTTTATGGGTCTTCACTTGGATTATTCTCCTCTATGATCTTGGTAGGTGGTGACTCCCATGTCAGGTTGATTGTTGGTTTCCTTGTTTAGTTTGTTTTTTGGAGTAGGGTTGGAGGGATGAACTGACCAAGTCATCCTTGAACTACTAGTTCCAAGAAGTTGAGTTCCACTAATACTTGTTTCATGTTGTTCCTCCAGTCTTTGCTTCTTCTGCTACCTTGTTTCTATGTATTTCTCTAGGGTTTCTTTTGTTTTTGCTGCTCTAGGATGGATTTCTTTGATCTGGGCCAATTCATCATTATATGTAGGTCCCACACTTTGTTTTGGTATATGTTGGCTTTTGGATGACTCCCTTCGATTTTTTTTCTCCTTTTGTTCAACCCGCTAAAGTATTTTCTAGGAAAGCTTGTCAAAGTTTTCTTTCATTGTTAGATCCTCAAAGTTAATCGACTCGCCGTATTGAAAAATTCCCTGCCAATATATGTTGAGTGTTTTTGGTGGAGATGGCTCGACCGATTGAGGTGCCTCCATTGTTGGCTGTTTCCTTTTAGTCAAGGTTCTCTTTACATGAGAACATACTGGAATGTCTAAGTTGTCCACAAATGGAACAATGTAGAGCTCAAACTCTTTTTCTTCTTTTATCTCTTCATCTGTAAGGGGCATTAATATTGGTGGATCTTCTTCAAGGAATGTTGCAGGAATTGGGAACTCAATTTTTGTTTTCCTTTGTAATCCTTGAAATATCTCCAGTCGATTCGACTGGTCTGATAGGTCATTTGGGTTTGGTCCTAGTTCATCCCCACACCATAGTTTAGTCATGTCGATGCACAACTGAATATGATACAAACTTGGTAGTGATCGATGGAATACCTACTCGACTCTCCATATGTGGGAGACATTTTTTAGATTATAGACCTAGTTTTTGAACATCATGTCACTAGGAAGGCATTTTGATGATCCTGGTATGTCTGGTGCAAATACTTGATAATTATTCATTATCAACACTCTTTTATTTGTGAAGGAAACCTCCTTGACTAGGCTTATTTGGATCATGGTAGCCATATTCGAAGATAATGGAATATGATTACTTTCCCCTATTCCTATCACTCTTTTCCATTACTCTTGATTATGGTTGCAAGATGATCCAACCAATTGAAAATGACACAACTTTCCTGAATATTCCCTATGGCCTCCATCATTATTAAATTGATGTCAGATGCTCAATACATAGTGGTARAATGGAGTGAAACTATAATGCATGCCCATTTAGTGTGCTAATATTTGATCTRATTAATGAGAAATCCCTTTGAGTTCCTTGTTGTTGTCAACCCCATGAGTTTATATATCCAATAAATAGGGTGAGTGTCTTGGGTACCATCTCTCCTCCATGAGGAAAAATAGTGATTATGTGAATCAAGCCACCTGTGGTTGCAAGTGGATATTATAACTACAAGTAGCCTCCATGGTATTGACTGATGATGAATTTCATTGCCTCTTCTTTCCAACCCCCAAGGTCCACGATCTGTGGGGATCCTATGCAGTGTCAAATGTGATCATGGTTGACAAGTTGAGTTTCTTGTTTGTAGATGCCGACATCCATTCCCCAAGATATGAATTTTTTCTAATGCTTATCCCACATAATTTTTTCCATTTTGTCTTGCTTGATATTATGCATCCTTAGCCCAAGTTCAGTCATAGTTTCCCTATCAAATATTTGTTTGGTTCACAACTCTACTAGGGTTTCTTGGATTCCACCCCTCATTCTCGACATGCTTGCAATTTTTCTTGTTTAGATATGTGAGATTAGATTTTGGAGTGTAGCAGTTGAGAAATCAATTTCTTCGTTTTGGGCCATGTCGTTTGATCGCTCGACAGAGAAAAGAAAAGTGGAAAAGTCATATGCATTGTATATATTTATATGTGCAACATGTTCAGGCGCATTAACTTCAAGTGTGGGGAGTGGTGATTGGTGTGATTCAACATTTATGGTGATTTTTAATACTTTTTTTTGCAGGTATTTTGTAGTACTAAAGGGTAGTTGGTGGTTGACGGAGTCCAGTCAATTTTTGGTTAAGTTGAGATATCTATGTCGATCGACTCTATTGACTGAGTCAATTTTTTACTTTCAATGTATTATTTCGACTTGGTCGACCTATGCATTTTGATCGAGTCTTTTGACTTGATCAAATCGTTCAATATGGTCTATTTGGTCCCTCTGGTCAATTCGGTGTCTTTGGTTAGACTGGTCTACCAAGTCAATTTTTCTATCTCTGTCAACATTGTCCATGCTTCTTTTTCCGTAGTCGAATATTTTGTGTGAGTAGGTTTTGTTTTCTTTGTTGATTTTGTATTCATGCTCACTTAATTTATGCAATTCATGCTTTCTTCATTTATTTTGGTCACACTCGCTTGATTGTCTCACCCATTTGTTAAAAAATTGTCTAAGATCCTATTTTGGCATTGTGAGTCACATCGAATTATTCTTATGGTCTAATCGTCGTGCTTACTAAGAGATATGGTATTTTTTCATTTTTTCCTTGTTGTAGTTATTGAAAGTAGTGCTTATTGTGGATCCAGGGTGAGTAATGATTCCTTAAGTAGTTCTGTATTGTTTGATAGTTCCATAGCTAACTCTTCATAATTGACTGTTTTATTTGAAGACTTTTGTTTTAATTCCTTTAATTTTAATTTTTGTTTTTTTTTTGTTTTTCAATAAGTTTTTAATTCTTGGACGTAGGCCACTATAAGTGGTTTTTGACCTAGTCGATTCCCGTGGATGCCTCCGACAACATTTTCAATAATAGGCATCCTTGTTGTTATGTGTTGTACTTTTTTAAATGGGCCTTGTTGATTACTTTTTAAAATGGGTTCCCTTGCAATGTTCTTAATTGGACTATGTCGATTGTTTGAACGTATTCAATAATATATGGTCCCAACTAGGAAGTTTGAAGCTTCTGAGGTTTACCCATAACAATAATGTCATACATTAATACCAAATTTCCAATTTTAATGTTTTTTCTTTTCAAGTGTTGTTCATGCCATGCTTTCTACTATCGTTTTTGGACCTCTTAGTGATGAAGAGAAATCATTCTTTCTTCTTCCAGTTGGTGCAGTTGATGGAGACACAAACTTTTGGCTCTGTTTAATTCATACTTGAGAACATATGCTACCCTAGATACATTGGTTCATAAATGTAGTGGAACTACAACTTCCTAGACATATACTAGATTAAAGGGTGTGTGGCTGATCAATATTTTATACGTGGTCCTATAGGCCTAAATTATTGTAGGGACCTTATCATACTAGTCATCTCTGTCAATTCTACAAAATTTTGTTAACCCTTTGTGAAGGGTCTTATTGAAGGATTAAATTAAAACATTATCTTGGGGGTGATATGCTAATGTCTTCCTATGATCAATCATGAATTTCTTCAATAGTATTTGGATCATTCCATTAATCCTTGCTCGTTGATAATGGTTAAGGGGAATCCAAATATTGTGACTATGTTTTCATATATAAATTTATCCATAGTTTCCTTCATGCAAGACTCAATCGGTCCCGCATTATCCCATTTTATTAAGTAATCGACCGTAGTAATGATATATTTTTCTCCTATTCTTTTATCTCTTTTAGGAAATGGGTCAACAATATCGACTGCCTAAATTTCAAACGGTAAACTAGGGTTTATCACACGTAGAGGAATCTCATATTTCCACAATGGTCAACCCATCCAATGGAATATGTTGCATTGTTTGACTTTCATCCAACAATCCTTATGTAAATTCGACCACCAAAAGCCTGCCTGAAGAATCTTCCATGTTTTCATGTCATTTTGATAATGGCCTCCTACGGGGCCAATGTGAGATTCATCAATTATTCCTTCTCTTTCATGTTACAAAGTGAATATTCTTAATATATCGTCTAGTCCAAATTTATACAAGTATCCATTCATGAGAGTAGAAGGGTATTCTTTTAATTCCAGAACCTTATTTTTACTTTCAGAAAGATCTTCAGGAGCCTTTCTCTCCTCCAAAAACTGAACTATGTCTTCTAAGTCCATAGGGGTGGCATCAACTTAGAATAAATGTGTGTCTGGGAGATCGTTGTCGATACCTATTGGTTCCTCACTTGTTTCTAGTCAATATAGATGGTCCAGGATGATGTTTTTTTTTCCTGGTCAAACTACTATGTCAAATTCAAATTCTTGAAACAATAGTAGATATTGACATATTCTCCCTTAATGTATTGGTTTATTCACCAAGTATTTTAAGGCTTGATGTTCAGTGAAAAATATGAAAGTATTTTCTAGCAAACAATGTCTAAATTTCTGAAGAGCCAAAATCATAGATAAACCTTCTCTTTCCGTCATCGAGTAATTGTGTTCTTCTTTAGTAAATTTCTACTAGCATATGCATTTGGGTGGTCGAGCATATTGTCATATGGTTGTTCTAATACATATATGAAAATGATGTTGGATGCATGGACATGGACATGGAATTTCCTTAACCAGTTGGGGAATCCTAATATAGGTGCCTCCACTAATTTTTCATTTTAGTAATTCAAAATATTGATTTCACTCTAGAATCCATGTGATTTCGACATCTTTTCAAAGAAGCTTGTTGATCGGAAAAGTAATGTCGAAGTAGTGTCTTCTGAATTTGTGATAGATTTTGATCTACTTCTAATTCATTGGCAACTTTAGATAGATAATTAATTTGTTTTTATCCATTTCTATTTTAATATTGTCCTTGCATACAATATGACCAAGAAGTATACCAATAAGAGTGGTAGAGATGCATATTTTAATATTTAAAGGCAGATGGATATATTGAAATATTTCTAATGTCATCACATGTAGAGGAATCTCATTTTTCCACAAGGGTCAACCCATCCAATGGAAGATGTTGCATTGTTTGACTTTCTTCCGGCAATCCTTATGTAAATTTGACCACCAAAGGCATGCCTGAAGAATCTTCCATGTTGTCATGTTAGGTTGATAGTGGCCTCCTACGGGGCCAATGTGAGCTTCATCAATTATTACTTCTCTTTAATGTTACAAAGTGCATAGTCTTAATATATTGTCTGGTCCAAATTTATACAAGTATCCATTCATGAGAGTGGAAGGGTATTATTTTAATTCTAGAACCTTATTTTTACTTTCAGAAAGATCTTTAGGAGCCTTTCTCTCCTCCAAAAACTGAACTATCTCTTCTAAGTCCATAGGGGTGGCATCGACTTAGAATAGATGTGTGTCTGGGAGATCGTTGTCGATCCATATTGGTTCCTCACTTGTATCTAGTCAATATAGATGGTCCAGGATGGCGTTCTTTTTTACTGGTCAAACTACTATGTCAAATTCAAATTCTTGAAACAATAGTAGATATCGACATATTCTCCCTTAATGTATTGGTTTATTCACCAAGTATTTTAAGGCTTGATGGTCAATGAAAAATCTGAAAGGATTTTCTAGCAAATAGTGTCTAAATTTCTGAAGAGCCAAAATCATAGATAAACCTTCTCTTTCCGTCGTCGAGTAATTGTGTTCTTCTTTAGTAAGTTTTCTACTAGCATATGCATTTGGGTGGTCGAGCATATTGTCATATGGTTGTTCTAATACAGATCTGAAAATGATGTTGGATGCATGGACATGGACATGAAATTTCCTTAACCAGTTGGGGAATCCTAATATAGGCGCCTCCACTAATTTTTCATTTTAGTAATTCAAAATATTGATTGCACTCTAGAATCCATGTGATTTCGACATCTTTTCAAAGAAGCTTGTTGATCGGAAAAGTAATGTCGAAGTAGTGTCTTATGAATTTGTGATAGATTTTGATCTACTTCAAATTCATTGGCAACTTTAGATAGAGAATTAATTTCATTTTATCCACATGTATATTTTAATATTGTCCTTGCATACAATATGACCAAGAAGTATATCAATAGGAGTGGTAAAGATGCATATTTTAATATTTAAAGGCAGATGGATCTATTGAAATATTTCTAATGTCATCCTTAACCACTGAATATGATCCTTGAACATGTTGTAAATTTTCCAATAATTAAAATAGATATCCATTTTCTTGTAAAAATGTTCTTGGACTGCTTTGACCACAATTCTAGAGAAGACTGGAGGTATGCAAAGGAGTCAAATTTAGAAACAAAATGTGTTTTTTCCTAGTCCTATTTAGCAATTGGTGCTTGATTATATCCAGAGAATCCATCTGTAAAAGAGTAACATTCATTTCTCATGACTTCATTAATTATATCGTCAGTAAACGGTGTTGGGAATGGGTTGACAATGGTCAATTTGTTCAATCCCTAAAAGTCGACACATATCCTTAACTTTTTGGGGTCGTGATTTTTTGGTTGCATGACCATGGGATTTCCCCATTCTAATTTATCAATTGGGTAAATGATACCAACTACCAACATTGCCTCAATTTCCTTTTGCATGATGGGTTTATACTTATGAGAGAATTTATACAATCATTTCTTGATTGGATTTGACCATGTGATGAGGTCGATTTTCATCTCCCCTGTCTCTTCCACAAGTCATTATATATTTTTGTAATCACAGGTGAATACATATTGATATTCTCAAAGTAAGTTGGCTATCTCTTCTATTTGTTTTTCAGTCCAATAGTCGCCTATCCGATCCATTTTTGGTTGTTCGTATATTGATATGTCAAATTCCTTTGTTTTTAGTTTTGCATTCATCCATTCTGGGGATTTAGATTCATCTGAGTGGTGTTTTCCTTATATGACTTCATTATAAGTCAATGGGAATTCAAGCTTCTCTGGATCTTTTTCTTCTTTAGATACTTTTAAAATAGTTTTCACATAATTAGTAACTCCAGGGTGGTCCTTTTTCCATTTGAAACTTTGGCCTAGAAATATTATGTTTTCCATATCCAAATGATGAGAAATTTGATTGATTTTCCACTGACTCGATAAAAAGTTGCAAGTCGATGTCGAATCCATGTCAACTTTGGCTTTTCCCCTCCATTCTATCTGGTCGAGTTTTGAATTTTCAATAAAAATTTTAAACTCAAAAGATGCTTCCATTAGTTGCGCCTTCTCAATATTGAACTCAAAATATTTAATGAAGTTTTATTTGATGTCATTCCAATCGGATTTATGACCACATGCTTCATCTATATTGTACCATTTATATGGGATATAATCCAATGTGTTAGGAAATATATGTGGCCAGAATATTTCATCTTTGTAGCCCACTCTCCTCCATTCATTTTCACATTGATGAATGTGGGCCACTGGGTCAAAACTAGGTTTGAATATCAATATGTCATCCTTTGTTTGTAATTTCCTACCTTCAAATTGTTCTATGAAATATTTCATGGCAGTGGTCCATGTCTACAGATGAGGGATGGGTATCCCACCAACGAGCACCTTTCCCAAGGAAAGATCCGATGAGACTTTGTATTCGACCATGTTCCCCTACTATTTTTGAAACTTCATCGACATGATATGATGAAGAACTTCTTTTGTTGAACCGAAGTGAAGTAGTTGGGCCCAAATTCAAGCCGATGGGAAGGAAAGTTTGTATTTGTTTCATGTTTTTTCATAAACAATCGGTACTAAATTGATTGAGAAGCATGTGCATAGTATTTTAATTGGTATTTCTTCGATTGACCAACACTCCTTTGCATTCAACTCATAATTATCGAATTTCCAATTATATAATTCTGTATCCAAAATTTGACAAGTGGACAAGGGTGAACTCACTAAAATTTCACCTTGCGCATTTGGTTCAACATTGTCTCTTTTTTCATTCATAATATGATATAATCGTTGTGCCTCCTAATATTCATCCCATATTTCGACCCATGGTTTTCCTTCTTTGGGGTTGAGAGGTATTATAATATTTCTACCACTTCCCTTGAGTTTGATCCTATCTCTCTTGAGAGAGATAATGACTTTCATATTTTGTCCCCAAGGTCGGCTAAATAATGCGGGATACATAGGTGTTATTGGATAAATTGGTGAATGCGGACTTAAACTAATCTCCCTAGATCCACCTGGTGTTGTGGTGGGAAACCCCCCTACGGACTAGCTTTTAGGGTTATATTATGCATGCAGATAAGACCGAAAGAATCCTACTTTCTGTCGTCGTCCCAGATTTAATCCCCATTTCTTTCAAGTAAATACATGGTTACATGAACATACCTTGTTCCGGACATTCGATGTCGATCCTTCTTCACGCTTGATTGCTTTTTGGTAGCTATCCTCTCAAGATTGTCTTGCATACAAAATAAGAAGAAGCTAGGTATTTGGACAAACCCTCGACCATGCATGGTCGGGAGTTTCAGTTAACTCACCCAAAGCTGTGTGTTCCATCGACAACTTTCCTTTTTTCATGCTTTTGTAGGTCCACGTGGGCTATTTTAGGTCAGCTAGCATGTACACACGTGCAGTAATGGAGTAGGGCACGTGGGCCCTTATAAAAGATGTTTTTTAACGAGTTGTTTAGCAGTGCTTTGGCAAAGAAGGGATCTGAGATGGCCTAATGCCAGGTAAGCATGTATGGTGCAAATTAGGGTTATAATAGATGCCCCCTAATGTGTGAGGGCAGAAGAGCATCTGATGGCCAAAATACATTACCAATATTTACTAATGTGCCGAACAAGTGAGCCTAGGGACCAGGAACCGGGAGGCGCTGTCTGCAAAATAACAAATGTCTCACCGAGGTGGGCATACCCATGCTCGGGATAAAATAGAATCATGGCTACCAATCAAATACAATGTAGATCCATGTCAAATAACTATATAAAGTGTAGCCGTGAACAATACACAGCGGAGCTACATCTCGAAATCAAAAAGATATACATGTAGAGTATCCATCTTCGTAGAAGCTGATAAGGCCCGATGGCTGGAGATGAGGGCTTTAGAGCTCGAGAAACAACTTCAAAATCTTCAAAACTTGGGTAGGAGTGTAATATGAGTGTACAAATTCACTACCCAGAGGTATTCGACGACTCATCGATCATGGACTAGAGAATCTTGATGATCAGACTAAAGGCTTCATTGATTTTGAACAAAGACTTGATTGGATGTTCAGGATGGACAGGTATGAGGGCAAGAGACAAATTGTAGAGGGGATAACTCAGGCTTGGTAGAAACTTCCCTTGGACAACAACATGAAAAATGATGAGACTTAGGCAGCATGGCATTAATCATAAGTTTACGAAGTAGGAGGCAACACAAACTCTCCATATGTTTGGAAGAATAACCAAACGGAGGAGGTCACAACTCTATGTAGCGAGAACAACTTCCTAAGGTCATATTACTTCCCATAGTTTGACGAACAAATGGATAGATGTGCTTTATCCAAGGGTGACTCATTATGCTGCCAATAAAGAAAATACTTTTCCCTTCCTCTTTTTGGGGTATATTTGATTTTTTTTTTCTTTTTCAATAATTTTGGAAAAAGAATAAAATTATGTTACGTTACAATGGAGGAATGAGTGTTACAAACATACAATTTCAAGGCGCAAGGACAAGACTGATGTTCAGAATAATGATACTCGGGAAAAATCCTCCGGGGGCCAAGGGTGTTAAGACACAGAAGCAAAGTGCTACAAGGCTGGCGTATAAGGTATGCAAACACAGTTAACAAAACACACAATGGTAACGTCCTTCGATGTAAGTTTAACGAGCCCAGAGAAGGTAAGCTCGGTTGTTTTTCATATTTAGAGAGTCTAAAAAAACATAAAAGGAGACTCCAGTGGGGTACCTTTTTCGAAGGTAGTCTAGTCGGTTCGAAAAAGGGGTAAACTAGCATCGACAAGACGTCTATTCAAAACCATTTTAACGAGTGTGATAAAGAAAAGATCACTCGGCCATTTTTTCATTTTTAAGGAGTCTAAAAAAAGATTAACTATGGACTCTGTCAGGAATGTTCTTCTAGACCAGTTTAACGAGTGTGAAAGAATAAGGTCACTCGACAATCTTTTCAATTTTAGGGAGTCTGAAAGGAGCTTAATTATGGACTCCAAGGGGGTTCCTTTTTTATAAGTTTAGTCCCTCAGGCTTGAAAAAGGGATAAAATTATACCTGAGGGTACTCTTCTAGAGAACTGAAGTTCCATAGAGTATACCTTTGTTCGTACAGTTGACCGTCTGGACCAAAAAAGGGGTAAACTACCACCGAACAGACGTGACTTCAAATTTCAGTTTAACGAGGGTGAAAGGCCATAAGATCGCTCGACAATATTTTCATGTTTAGAGGGTCTGAAAAGGGCTTAAAATAAGACCTGTAGAGGTTAATTTTCTCAGTTAATCTAGACGAGATCGAAAAGCATAAATGCAGTCTCACTAGATGTTTCTTTCAAATCTCAAAGCGAGCTTGAAAAACAACAAAGTTATCTCATGATCAAATCTTTGTGGGTCGATGCCTGGCATCTCCTCGGGGGAGCAGTATGCCCCGATGAAAACATTATCTATGACGCCAGGGGTTCTGGAGATATTGATAGGTATCGTTTCAGAAATGGTTTCCATATTACCCTTAGCATATATCTCGTGTGTAGATAAGGGATTAATAGGACTAGACCTTTCTCCAGTTATAGTCAAGGTGAATTCTCCGGCTTTGATTTTACTTAACTCTGGGAGGAAGTATGATCTGTGATGAAGATCCTCATAGGGTTTGTCTGGACTAGTCGTTGCTTCAATTACAACTTCATTAGAGGGCAAGACTAAGTCTAATGAATTGGTGTTAGCGAGAGAACCTTGAGCCCAAATAGGCTCTAGACGTGGATCAAACTTTTGTGCAGGAGTTGGATCAGTGTTGGTTGAAGCTTGCTGGACTAAAGAGTACACTACTTCAGCTGCGGACAAGGGCATGGACATGCCTGGGTGCCCTGTCCCATCCATCGTGGCTGATGGGGAAGGAATTATCCACGAATCATCGAAGTAAGTCATGCGGAACGATGAAACTTGAAAAATCTCAACCTTATGGTGATTGGATATAAACTTGATATCGCCTTGAGGGGGCGGGTAATCGAAGGTACCCATCAAATATGGGCACAAACCAAACCCTACGTTGACCACGCCTGGTTGAGGATTATCAATCAATGGGACCATGGATGCCCTCAATGAAGGGTCAAGTCCGGAGAAAGATAATTGATCGATGGTCACAATTCGGCCCTCGTGTGGAAACAACAAGACCTAGAAAACTGTAGCAACCACCGCTTGCATGGAATAAGTCCAACTCCTTCCTAATAAGAGGTTATAGTCGAGGGGTGCATCGACTAACTCTACCTCGACACACACGGTCTTCCCTCCTAACTGCACGGGGAAAGAGGGAATGATGCCATGTGGTCAGAATGAATGACCGTCGAAAGCGGTGAGGAGAGTAGGTGACAAAGACAAAACGGGTTGGCCAACGACCTTCCAACATGCCAATGACATAACGCATGTTGAGGCTGCCTCATCAACCACCATGCAGAAGATATTCCGAGTAAAAGTTTTTTTGGGATAAGCCACTACTATCTAAAACGCTACGTGGTAAGGCAGACGAGGTTTTAGGTCGATTGTATCCAACATGATTGTACCCGGATTACAAGTCTCGGTAGATCCTAAAGCAGTTAACAAGGATTTCCTCTGGGAAGGGAAGCTTTGGAGGACCTCCAAAGTAGACATCGCACAAGGGGTTTGTGATAAATCTTCCACCACAGAATAGTTCTGGGCGGCCCTTGCATTTGGGTTGTGAGAAGCTTTTTTGAATGTGCCTTTGGGGATGAGTATCATTGTTTCGCTCAACGTCTTCTCAATCTGTAGAGGAAGAGATGGGAGTTTGACTTCTTTGCCCTTCTCAGAAGTGCTTGGTTTACTATAGTCATGCGCTCTAGTTGATATAAAAGAATCACCCTTCACCATATATACATTCGCGGATGCGGGGTTGTTCGAAGACGGAGAGGGTCCTTGACTGCCCCCTTCTGCACTTGTAGAGGCTTGGGTTAGGTTTTGTCCATGTTGAAATGGATTTTTTAACACCGTAGGCTGTTGTTGTGTCACAAAATTTTGGGCCTCTGCAAGCCGGGGACATAGGTGGGTCGGGTGGTCTTCCGCGCAGAGGTTGCACGGATATCTCGCCTTTCATTTTTCAGTGTTGCCCCCGCCAACATTATCAGTGGGTTTCTTATCCCCCTTACTCTTATTTCATTGTTTTTTCTCTCCTTCAGGCTGCTGTGTGGCCTTTGGATTAACCGATTGCACTATGTGTACATCCGATGTTTTGGTAGGGGGAGAAACCAAAGTAGTAGTTTGGTTGGCTGCCGTGTTTTGTATAGACAACTGCTGCAACTGCTTCGTCAATTGCTAAGCGGGCTTTGTTTGTGCTGAACCAACAATACCATCAGCATGTGGTCCAATTCTCTGTCTGGTATTATCAAGTATTGAGCATGGCACATCTGGAAATATCTCATATAATGAACCAGACTGAGAATAGATAGCTCAAGTTGTTGAGCTCTCATGATGGCGTCTTCTTCGGAAAATACTCCTGACGTTGTGACGTGTTTGGACAACTGTGGGACCAAAGACTTAAGGAACCACTCGAGCAGGAATGCTGGTGGGACTGGTACCTTAATTAAACTCTTTTAGTGTCTCCATTCTCGAATGTGATCAGAGACATGGTCCGCTTTTGTTTGTGAGAAATTGGCCAGCAATTCGGTGCCAGTGTCGTATCTCACAGGTAACTGAAAATGGTTTAGGAAAGCCATCGCCAGTTCACCGAAGGAAGAGTATCTTGAGCGATCGAGCTCAATGTACCATTTCACGACACTCCCAATGAGAGTACATTGAAACAATCACAACCCTACGGAGTCGCCTTTCAACAAGTTAGATGATCACCAAAGATGGAAGGTAGTCACATGATCTCCTGGACCTTCGTTAGGCTTGGATTTTAAACTTTGGGATGTCCAAGGGAAACTTCGTCGGCATAGGAGGCCAATGCAGATCGCGACAGATAGGGTCATTCAACAACCTTGTCAAGTCTGGCAAATGCAAAGTTGCCAGGAAGGGTAGTTTGGGTTGTTAGTGATAACCTGGGAAAAAGGGGCCTGGAGTTATACTGGCACCAGGTTGCCAGGAAAAGTTCAGCTGCTGGCCCAGATTTTGGTTAAAACCATGGCCATGGCCAATGTATGGATTTTGTGTGTGAGGAGACATCATCGATTGATTTCCAAAATAGGGCATAGATGGTTGGGCATGCATTACATTTGAAGGTATTTGGGAAGGGTTGCCCCATGTCAGTCCTGTGGGGATAGGCATAGCGCTTTGTCCAAGGTTCCATTGATTGTGAAAAGAATTACCCCATATTGACATTCCTGACGAGGGAACTGATCCCTGCCAAGAATTCCAAGGCCCTGATGCAGAAGAAGTTCTTGGGTGTGCCCCCTGTGCAGGAATAGTACCCTGCATAGGAATAGGTTGTCCGAAACTGGGGTTGCCCCCAGTTGGGAAAGTAGCTGATGAGAAGGCGTTGTTACCAAACACACCGAACAAAGAAAACAGTGTCGAACCTACTGGCATATTATGCGAAGGTGGTCCTTGAATCCCCACTCCAAATAAACTATGGTGTGCAGGTGGCCCGACGGATTGCTGATGCGAGCCACCGAGTGAAGGGGACGAAGGAGGTATATGACCTCCCCCATAAGGGAAAACATTAAAAGGAGTAGGAGTGCCTCCCATGTGTCCTTGCAGAGGAGCGTTAGAGCTCCCTACCCCCAGACTTGAAGTCTATGAAGTGGAGTAGGAAAGTACAGGACTTGTACCTAAACTAGGCATCCCGTATGAGAACGGAGGGCCTGTCGCACTTGGTGTGAAAGGGGTTGTGGCTTCCACCAAAGACGAGATCGGACCACTGTGTGATGTAGAGGTAGTCGATACCATGGTGGCTTGGATCAGTGACGGTGGGTTAGGAGGTGGAAATTCTCCTGTGGTGACAACCGTAGTGGGAATTGAAGAATTCCCAGAAGGAGTAACAACATTTGTTTCCATTGTTGCGTGTGACACTGTTTGGCACTCGTAAGGATGAATCGGTACGATGGTTGGTGTCGAAAGATCAGTGGTGGAGGTTTCAACTAAACCAAAATCTTTTGCTCCAAGGTATAAAACGGTTGATTCCTCTAGATGTTGGTCGGGCACAATTTCTTGTGACCCGGTCACTTCAAAAGACCCTTGTTGGTCTAGCTTTCGCCTTAGTGGTGGCGCGGGTGGCTCCAGTGTAACCGGCGACAGGCCAAGAAGCCTTCGTGACTAGCGGAGCTCGTGATCCTCCAATGTGTGAGAAGATCAAAGACACACTAGGGTAGTCTAACCATTCAAAAACAACACACACTAAAAAAGTCCCTATAAGATAATACAGACAAAACTAAATTAATTGGAAGAACAGTTACAACAACCAACACTAGAGAAACTTATCGGTGCAAGTGCAACTCGAAAACGGAAGCACCCTCTGGGTATACTCTGCAAAGAGTGGCCTGATGTCGTTCCTAGGTATCGCGGTATACCCCCACAGTCACCTGTGTATGTCCCTAAAAAAGATAGGCAACTAGGTTTCCAGCGCACGAACAGTCACCAGGTGGGTACAGTCGAAAGTCAGGTAGACCACAATGAGCAGGGTATTGAGCCTGAAACTTGTCAAGGGTATCGAAAGCAAGTGGTCCGGAAGACAATTGAGGACCTCGAATGGATTTGAGACCCACGAAGCTCCGTGGCAAATGCAATCGACGAAATCCCAAGAGAAGCCCTCTATATGTGTTCTCCACTACGATTGGTCCAGCTTTGGAGGGGTTATCTCCACTACCTTTCCGCACGCGACCTTGTGTTTATCCCCTGTGTTAGAGGGGGGTCCCAGATAAATTTCACGATACTAGACTTGGACACTCCCTAACTCAGACTCCAATGTTTGATTTTAATGGCCTTGAAGAGTTTCCTCTCCAACCTAATCCAAGGCCCTAATCCTGAACTAGTTGGTTAACCCTACAAACATAAAAGTATAATAAATTTTAGATTTAGCGTTAATTTTATGGCTTGTCTTATGTAAAAGGGTATGAAAGTGAAACTGATGATGTTTGAAAGACGAAAATAAAAATGAACAAAAACTAGAAACAAAAACCTTCACTTAATGCAAATTTTCAACAACTTTTCAATTTTTCTTTTTTCTAAGATCTTTTGAATCAACAAACTTAAAGAAGGATTTCACTCGATTACGAGCTACTTATGACCTAATAAAAATGTCAAGAAATTATGAAAGAAAAGACTTTTCCCTGGTTACTAATGCAAAACAACACTTTTCAACTAAACAAAGAAAATCAAAGATTTTTTTTTATTTGAATGCTCACAAAGGAAAAAGGAAAAATATCAGCAAGTCAAAAACCAAGAAAAATTTCTGGCCTAATTGCAGATCGCAAAGAATCACTTCAAGAAATCACACACTAGCAACTTAAAAAAGGACTCTCACACTTGTCTAAAAACCTTAAAGAAAATTTTGATTTAAACTTTTAAATGAAAAAAAGAAATCTATGGCTGAGATCAAAACTAAGCTACTGACTGCTAGGATAGAGATTCAAAAACCTGAGAGGTATAACTCTTGTCAAGGGAAAGGATGACTGCCTCACCCTAAAAAAAAACTATCCTGCAGAAGCACACTATTGACAATTCAACAACAAGCATGTGCACGCGAGCTGTGTAGAGCCAGAGGGCGTGTACACACGTGCTGGCCTTATACAGGCCATGTGTATCTCTAAGACTATGAAACAAATAAAAATAGACAATCCAAACCAGGAAGTGACTACTGATATTGAGAACCAGGATCTCTTGAAGGCTTAGACACTTTCTTTAACAGAAAAAGAAAAAAATGTAAGGAAAAAATTCGTAAAACAAACCAATCTGAGATGAACCCTAAGCTATAGACTGCAAACAACCAAGATGAGAAAGAGTTCCAGAAAACCCCTGAGAATGACTAATTCTGACAGGGAAGAGGATGACTGCCTCAAAAATTTTCTGGAATCATACACGCTACTGCTACTTCTTCAGCTAGCGTTTACATGCGGGCTATAAGAAAGTAGGGCGTGGGTAGATGCGTGCAGACCTTATGCAGGCCGCGTGTACCTTTGTGGGTCTTGAAAAAAAAATTACAGTCGAGCAAAGAAACAAAGATAGCTGGTATGGAAGACCAGAATCTCTGCCAGCTCAGACTTTGCAGAAACTCCAAAGAACAGGAAAGAAAACCAGTCTTTTTAAAAATACCCAAAAATATTCCCAGGAACCCTAGAGACTTCCCTAGTATGGTCGCCAATTCTATTGTGGTGGGAAATCCCCCTATGGACTAGCATTTAGGGTTATATTATGCATGCATATAAGACTGAAAGAATCCTACTTTCTATCGTCGTCCCAAATTTAATCCCCATTTCTTTTAAGCAAATACATGTTTACATGAACATACCTTGTTCCAGATGTTCGATGTCAATCCTTCTTCACGCTTGATCGCTTGTTGGAAACTATCCTCTCAAGACTGTCCTGCGTACAAAACAAGCAACACACTCTACATGCATTTGTTCTACAGATTAATGGGTTAGAGATTCAAACATATATTCACTAAACTATGAAGAACTCATATAATGGGATGGGAAAAACATTTCTTTATTATTAACTTTAATGAATCAACTTACAATGTCGAGACTGGACACTGCTCCGTGAACCTGATCCTGGGCTCCTCTTCAAATGTCCTCCAACTTCTTTTCTTTGTATCTCTCTTTGCACAAGGATGGCTAAAGGGTTGGGACAATGGGAATGTGCAATTCGGTAGAGTTTCTTTACTCTTATTCTCCTCTTCCAAATGGGACCCCTAACCCTTCTTTTATAGGCTAGAAGAAGCTAGGTATTTGGATGAACCCTCGGCCATGCATGGTTGGGAGTTTCAGTTAACTCACCCAAAGCTGTGTGTTTCATCGACAACTTTCCTTTTTTCGTGCTTTTGTAGGTCCATGCGGGCTGTTTTAGGTCAGCTAGCATGTACACGCGTGCAGTAATGGAGTAGGGCGCGTGGGCCCTTTTAAAAGAGGTTTTTTAAAGAGTTGTTCAGCAGTACTTTGGCAAAGAAGGGATCTGAGATGGCCTGATGCCAGGTAAGCATGTATGGTGCAAATTAGGGTTATAACACCTAGATATAGAACAAAACAAGACATGACATGACGCTTTCCCTAAGTTTCTATCATTGAATTTACTACAAAAGAAGGAAAAGATGAAATACCTTTAGATATCGCTTCCTTATATCTTTTTTGTTCCTGCTTCGCTTCGGTGCTCTTGTGAGATCAGATCTGCAACGACACAAACCAACCAAAGTGAAAGCAACAATTGTAGATTCAATGAAAACCTAAACATATGATCAAGGAGTCATGTAATAAAATGATAATGATTTTATGGGAAAGAAACATGTCACTATATCATATTAAGTAAAAGTGGAAGATATGACCAAATTTCCTTGATGTTGCAAGTTCCTTTTCAGTGGTCCTTTGTTCCAACCCACACATACAGTTGCTCTGAATTTGTATGAAGATGGTCCACAAAAGATTGATGGACAAATGGAGGCCACAAGCATCAGTTGTAATAGGATCCTTCACATAGTCTTCAGCCTATTCTTTCAACAATTCTTTGCTCAATCTTGCTTAACCTTTTCCATGAGAAATCCATCATTAGATAGGAGAAGGTGAAGTGGTTAAAAGGATGAGGATGATCCCACCAAATCAGATAAGCCAGTAGGATCACAACCATATGGACACCACCTCACATTCTAGAAGACTCTCCTTATAGAAACTTCGTGAACTTGTTCCTTTCCTTAGCTTCAAATGATGCCGCACCCTGCCTATATAAAATCTTGCGAAAACCCCATGAGCGAGAAATAGATCAGCCTCCAGAAATCAAGGATTTCCGCACTATGTACCACTGTCAGCCTACGACGTCATTCTAAAAACTTTCCTTGTAGGGGAAGAACTCAATCATTTTCCTCATGTAAAAGATTGTTTTGAGATCTTGAACACATGCTTGCTGAGTCATATTTAGTGTGACCAAAATAATGTGTAACAAAATTCCCCCCAAAGTATGAGGCTGGAACTCGTGACAGCCGAAATACTATGTAAAATGCGTGTGTGTGTCGGGAACAAGGAGCACACCAATCAGGAACTTGAAAATAGTCAAGCATCTGCACAATATTATACCATTCTTGATGTAGGAATTCCAATACTTAGAATACAAATGATGTCAGTCATGGCCACCGATTATACACTGTGGATCCATGTCATCAAGACAATACATAGCCACCAAAAATACACTGTGGATCTATGTGTTAACAAACTTGAAATCAGGACATAGCCACGAGACATACAAAGTGAATCTATGTGTCAACACAAATTAGAAATACTCCATTGCAATCTGGACCAAGGTGATGAGATCCAGGGTCTTCAATACTGTCGTCCATAAGTACAAATATAACCATGCGATTACAGGTGATGAAGTCGAACATGGTAGAAACCGCTTGATTACCGGTCATTGATGAAAACCATTAACAAGTGCGAGGGAAATCACCATTGATGTCAATGACCCCCAAGGCACCTTAGTACAATCCAACGAATGTGAACAAATGAGATGAATTTAAACACTTGAGGGAATATTCTGATTAGGGACGAATGATGTGAATCCACTGTCGAAAGCGAAGAAACCTGCCATTGAGGCATGCAGGCTCTAAGGTACTAAAATGATTTCTAGGTCTCGTTCTTGGATGATAAGTTGAAGTCGACAGGAAAAGACTCGTCACAGGAGGGCCTTGATGAATCCCCCATGAAAGACACGAAATAAGTAACAGATTTAGGGTAAATCAAAGTATGAAAATGATTTGAAATTGACACAGGGAAGGCCGGCATGGTAGGAATTAATAATCACAGATGTTCGACTTGAAAGAGGGGCTCATTTGAACTTCTCTTGAACATATGAATGACACAATAATGGTATTGGCAACATTGACTCAAAGATGACCCAAGATATGGACTTGTAGAAGTTTAGACGAGAGACAAATGGATTTCCCAACTCGAATTCAAATGATGAAGGGGGGTGTCATGTTCAAGAGTGAATAGTGCTGCCACTAACATGGATACAGAGACACATTTCTTTCCCAAATCCCCCCCCACCATTTATGGCAAGTACCTCTTCATTTTTACGCAAGATTGAGGAGGATAACATATGCTTCTTGATGTAATCTCATCCTTCGGATGAGTCCCTTGAAGAATGTTTAACGAACCCTAAGAAGGAGTGGTTCGGTCCCATGTGGGTCTTTCGATGTTTGTTTAACGAGTCCAAAGATAGAAAACTCGGGGGTTTTTCATGTTTATAGAGTCTGAAAGACACTTAAATAAAACTCTCTTAGTTTCTTTTCCGTAAAGTAATTTGATGAGACCGAAAATGTGATAAACTAAATTGCCCATCGAATGTTTTCTTCAAATACTTTTACGAGCGTGAAAAGAACACGGTCGCTCGGCAATATTTTCATTTGTATGGAGTGTGAAAAGAGATTAAAGGATACTCCATGGGTTTTTCTTTTCATGTTTCCATGACGAGTACGAAAAAATGACAAAAGCATACTCGGTTGCGTTCTCATTGATTTTCGAGCATGAGAACGAACAAAGACTAGGCTCGAGGTTTTTCCGAAAAAACCCTAAAAAGTACTAGTATATGTAACAAACAGAAAATGGAATCAAGAAAAAATCATCCATACTGCATTGCTTCATGTCCCCATTCTTTCTTTTGGTTAGTTGCGTCTTCATACTGTGAAGAAGACCATCGCACCAATTGAACACATGAGGTTTCGTGCATTCCACGACATACTGAAAATAACTTTGGTGGGCCATGTGCAGAGATGCACTTCCCACCATATGAACAATGGTAAAAAGGATGGTCTGGAGATTTAAATATCAAACACCTCTAATGGCTACCGTACCTTTGCGTCTCTCAGCCTCAGGTTCACGGTACCAATAGATGTATTCTCTCATCGACAGGCCACCACCTTGACCTCCTGTTAAGTTCACATGCGCTCCACGACAGGATAACCCTGTCAAGACATAAATGTCTTTGATATCTAAGGAAAGAACATGGACACCCACATGAAACACCTGCTGGTTTACATCCCACATGTGGACCAGGTATTCTAGTAACCTCAGTTGGGCTCTCATGCCATGGATTTTAATTTTTTTTAACAATCCACACTGTCGAAGGGCATTGATGGTGCCTGGATCATTCAAGGGCATGAATTCATCATCCTCGTGTTCTCGTTCTCTCCACTCCAACATTTTGGCAATCAAAGACCTGCATGGAAACGAAAAAAGGAAGTCATTTTGTTAATGGATAAATCGATGAATGCAGACATAAACTAATCTCCCTAAATCCACCTGGATCTAGAACAAAACAAGGCAGGACATGACGCTTTCCCTAAGTTTCTATCATTGAATTTACTACCAAAGAAGGAATAGATGAGATACCTTTAGATATCACTTCCTTATATCTTTGTTGTTCCTTCTTCGCTCCGGTGCTCTTGTGAGATCAGATCTGCAATGACACAAACCAACCAAAGTGAAAGCAATTGTAGATTCAATGAAAACCTAAACATGTGATTAAGGAGTCATGTAATAAAATGCTAATGATTTTATGGGAAAGAAACGTGTCACCCTATCATATTAAGTAAAAGTGGAAGATACAACCAAATTTCCTTGATGTTGCAAGTTCCCTTTCAGTGGTCCTTTGTTCCAACACACACATACACTTGCTCTGAATTTGTATGAATATGGTTTGCAAAAGCTTGATGGACAAATGGAGGCCTCAAGAATTAGTTGTAACAGGATCCTTCACACAATCTTCAGCCTATTCTTTCAGTAATTCTTTGCTCAATCTTGCTTAACCTTTTCCATGAGAAACCCATCATTATATAGGAGAAGGTGAAGTGGTTAAAAGGGTGAGGATGATCCCACAAAATCAGAGAAGCCAGTAGGATCACAACCATATGGATGCCACCTCACATTATAGAAGACTCTCCTTATAGAAACTTCGTGAACTTATTTCTTTCCTTAGCTTCAAACGCCGCCACACCCTACCTATATAGAAGCATGTGGAAACCCTGTGAGCCAGGCATAGATTAGCCCACGGAAATAAAGGATTTACGCACCGTGTACCACTGTAAGTCTGCAAATTCATTCTAAAAAATTTCCTTTTAGGGGAAGAACTCAGTCATTTTCCTCATGTAAAAGATTGTTTTGAGAGCCTGAACACATGCTTGCAGAGTCATCATCAGTTTGACCAAAATAATGTGTAACAATAGGGATTCCCTCAACCAAGTCGATCACTTCAAAATAAACCAGAGTCGAAATTCCCATTATATGTGTTTTTATATTTTTGAAGGTTTCTATTAGTTATATGAATTTATGATCTTACAACTTTAGATAGCTCATTATGGGCACAAGCGCAAGTCTTCCAAGTTTTTGTTGGTTCTGGAGCTTGATTATCTTTCTGATTTAGAGGTATTGTTTCAACCATGTTTGGATCCCATCTCCTAATAGGGGGGTGTGGGGGGGCCTATCCCCCCACATAGGGGGTATAGGGGGTAATGGAGAAAATATTTTGGAGCCCCACCCTTGGCGGGGGTTTGGGGGAAACACCCCCGAAGATAAATTTTTGGGAAAATTGCCTTGTAAAATATTGTAATTTAATAGTCAATATGGAATGTTCATTATAAGGCCGCAGATCTAATGGTAGAAGTTATGTTAGGGTTTTTTTCCCCTAGAAGGAAACCCTCTTTTATGTATGAGGGAATAATATTGTGGCTAGTGTATGAGTGTGAATATTGTATTTTGAGAGAGGAGATTGTGAGAAAAAGAAGAGGAAGTTACAACATGTGTGTTGTAGGTTGTATCCCTTCATTTGTTGGAATAATAAAGGAAGCACTGACAATTTATCTTGTGGACATATCCCATATTGGGTGAACCACATATATCTGTGTCTCTATTGTTTTTTGCATCTTCTATGTTTTATTTTCTCATATTTTTTATTTTATTTCTTTGCGATCCTATTTTATAACAATTGGTATCAATGCGAAACATAACTCGTAGAAAAACAAGGTTCCTAGTTCAAGTGGGAGAAATGGCGGAAGATGAAAATTTTAGGGTGGAGAAATTTAATCGCCAAAACTATCAGTTATGGAAGATGCAAATGGAATACTATCTATATCATAATTAGTTTTTCCTATCGTTGGGAGGAAAAGAACATAAGCCGGTGAGTATGAAGGATCAAGAATGGGAGGTTCTTGACAGAAAGGTACTAGGAACAATATGACTATGCCTGGAAGCGTTGATAGCTTTCCACATTTCAAAATAAAATACAAGGAAGGATCTAATGAAGCAATTGGATAAACTATATGAAAAACCCTCATCATCCAAAAAGGTATTTCTAATGAAGTTATTATTATGACGATGTCAGAAGGTGGGTCTGTTTCCGATCACTTAAATTAATCTAATACTGTTACTAATAAACTAAGTTATGTAGGAGTGAACTTTGATGATGAGGTTAAGGCTCTTCTAATCTTGTTCTCATTTCTAGAAAGATAGAACGACTAGTTCATGGCTATAAGTAACGCTATCTATGGTTCAAACATTATAAAATTTGATGATGCTGTTGGTGTTATCCTTAGCGAGTGTTATCACTGAAAAATCATTTGCAACATTGCACACAATGGTTAAAGAAAGGCACCAATTACAACAACAATTAGTCCACCTACAACACCAAAATCCATCCAAAAGGCACAAAAATATACATTGGGTTCAAGAATTTAAAGTGCACAAATTCACCAAAGGAAGTGCACGCATAGTGTGCAGAATGCGCAGGCTAATAAAGTCTTCAATGCACACTGTGCACAAGATGTGCGACTGTCTACAAGAAAATATGTGCAATTCGCATGAACGATGCATTTATGAATCTTGTTGGCCTCTCAACCACTTCTAGTTTGACCCCCAACGCAATTTGACACTCAGATCTGAGTGAAATCTATCTTGGAGGCTAGTCAAGGGCTAGGAAGTGCCCTAAAAGGCCCCTTGTTCACACTATGAACCAGTTATATCTTGCCATGAATGGAAACTCACTACTACATATGACCAAATTTGCCACGGTTTTTTGTTGCTATTGCCACACATATCCGTCGCACTTTCCACGAAAGAAAATACTATTTTTCGTCGCTATATCCATGAACCAGGTATTCGTGGAAATAACAACGAAATTATCCCTCCACATGTCATCACCATCAAGATAGTTTTACCTTATAAGGCGTGCCAATAGCAATGAAACTTCGTCGCAATAGGGACAAAAGACCGTGCCAAATTAAAAAGCTTACCAACAGATTACAACGTAGATGCCATATGTGCAACACAAAACTATGGAAAGTTGCGACACAAAAGTGTGGCAATAGCGACGAAAACGTTTGGCAGAGACAAAATTTATGACGCAGATGCTATATGTGCAACACAAATCCATGGCAAAGTGCGACAAACTTTCATCGCTATTGCCACGCTTGTTCAAAAAAAATCATAGCCTTGCGACGAACTATCGTCGATATTGTTGGCAATTTCAGTTATCAGAAAGAAAATCAGCGTATACTTGTCATTGATGGCAAGAACGTGTGGCCGCAGTGATGACAACAACATTGAATAACAGCACAGTAATAATCGAGAGGAGAAGAGACATTGATCGTTGGATCCCATCCAAATTTCCCGGAAGAACCAGGACCGTCAGATCTGTAGAAGCTGCGAGAGAGATAAAGTCATCGGAGAATCGGGGATCGCGATTTCAATATGAAAAGTTCACTCGACAACGAAAACCCCGAAATCGCGATACGCGATTTCGCGATTTGATCACAACCATTAATCAAGCAGGGATCTGGACCGTTTATTCATATGGACACGTGGCAGCCAGGAGGCTTCATCGGAGTTTCGGGGATCAAGATTTCATAAGGCAAAGTTCACTCTACAATGAAATCCCTGATTTCGCGATATGCGAAATCCCGACGGAATCTGAACCGTCAGACCAACATCGACTCGACCCACGTCAACAGACCACGTCAGCTAAGCGACACGTGGCACAACCAGGTAGAGACAAGTGTCAGATATATTCATCACTTTAGACACATACATGTAATGAATCAGAGTGACACGTGGCAGTGTTTCATACGTGTCGAATCATGTGTGATGACAACGCAGAGGACAGGTGGCATCGGAGTTTCGGGGATCGGGATTTGATATGTCAAGAACACAATGCATCAAGATATCCGAAATCGTGAAATGCGATTTCGCAAAGTGATCACAACCATTGGATAAGAATGAATCTGATCCATAGATCACAGCCCTGTTCAGAGTTTCGGGGATCAGGTTTTGGTATTGACAAAAACTCTGAACATCAAACATCGAGAAATCACGATACGCGATTTCCCGATAAGGCATATAGCCTGTGGGCCACCCAGGAGTCAGTGGAGGACAGGTGTAAGGAGTACAAAGGAAATCGGGAATCGGCATATCGCAGGTTTAGGGGGCGTATGCACATTGTCATTGTAAACCCCGAAACCCCGACGAGAGGTTTGGTAGCGGTCACATGATAGATGGTCATATGGGTCTATAGCC
>JZKD02S0062301.1:80535-91588 GCA_000966675.3 Picea glauca
CCTATTCAAGTAAAGGTAACTCACCCTATTCAAATGAAGGTACATGATACCATATAAATGAAGAGAAATGGAAATGTTTAACTCGAAGGGTAGTTCACACCAAATCAAGTTAGTGCGATCACAATGTTTTGATACTAAGGGTGATCACACTACTCTAGGTGATAGTTTCTCACATCACCCTAAATGAAGGATGATTTCACTCGTTGAAGTCGAGGTGCTCACATTAATGCCAACAAATGGTAACACATACCACTATAAATGAGTAGGAATCACACATGATGAAGGGGAGATAGCAAATATTTCACTTGGAGTAATGCAATTTGGTGGGAAGTAGAATAGCTAGTAGTATATGTTATAGTCTAAATTTCCACCCTACATGCCAGAAGGGAATCCGGCAGAAGATGAAAGTCAAAATACATTTCTTGCTCAGGATTTAAGACTTTTTTTTAGGGTCTTCAAGTGGAATATAGGAGAAAACATGCGATGATAGTCGTTGGTCATTTATAATGCAACAAGCGATGATCCCTACAACCTTCTAGATTTTCAAAGTTATGAAGAGGTAAGTGAGGGATCAGTTGTATCTTTGTGGCATGGGGCTAGAAAATCACATCATTCAAGTTTCCAGTGGGTTCTAGAAGATCTAGAAGCTCTCCCAAGCCTCTTCCAAGGATATATATAAAGAAGAAAAGTCTTGAGAAAGAGGGGGAAGAATATTTTGCAGAGTTATGATGTCCAATTATAGAGGTGCTTCTCTAGTCACAATGACCACAATCAAATTTCCTAGTCAGATTGAGAAGCCGAGGAGGAATTAGGAGCAAGGAGAAAAGAGAAATGATTTCACATCCAGGGTATTATGTTTGATGTGTTTCCTACATGTTAATGAATAGATCATTGGTTTCCCGTAAATGTGTTTGTATTTGATTTGTAAATTATTAGATCTGGTCTCGTGTTAAATAGACCAGGATAGATCTAGTGAATTGGATTTTCGTAACATTAGGATAGAAAGTATATCAATAGTTTTTTGTTTTCTCGTGTGTAGGAAGTAGATTATAGGAGCTAGAGATGGATCTCAAGAGGTGCATCAACCAAATATGTGAGGAAATCATTGGTCATAAGGTATGCTTACTATTCTTCTTTGTTAAAAGAAAAATAATTTGTTGGCATCTAGGGAAACCATTAGAAGTCTATCCCCATTGTATGTCTAGGATCAATAGGCAGGTCCTAGGGAGATCTAAGTTACCATACTGGTGATATTTCTCCAATAACAGTTTAGGTAGATTAAATGTTTGGAATGTAGAAGGGCAAATGATTGGGCATTAAAAGAGTCTCCAAGGGGAATTAGAAGAGACACAATCTAGCATATAAATTTCCAAACAATGGATTCAACCATGGGAGTGGATGGGGGACATAATTAGAATTAGGGTAATAGGGCTCTATGGAATTAAGTGGATCATCTCCCACCATGATTTTATAATTATTATGAAGTGGGGTATATTGAAAGGAATTACTTATATACTCACCATCCTTGATGTGGGTACTACCAAAAGACAATACATAATACACATGATTGTAGAAACATAGTTACTATGAATGCAAGAAATATAAAAGCTTCCATAATTTGTCCACTAAGCTAATGCATGATTCTACTAGTATATATAGTGGAAGATGAAGTCAAAGAATTTTTGAAAAGTTTTCTATAAATAATAGACAATGATAAATCCATAACAAAGTTAAGGGAGGTCCTTGGGCCAATGTTTGAGTCACCAATAGAGGCACAAGATAGGCCATTAAACCATGTCCAATATATATCACTTTGGTATATATCCTTGAATGATATCACTTTGGTATATATCCTTGAATGATCTAGAAATGATAGATCTAGTACAACACGTCTCACTTTCAACATATCTTAGTATATCTTGATCATCACTCGAGGAAGATAGATCCGACAGATACCTATTTGGTAGTACCTACACTCGTTAAAACAAGAAGATAAGTTATCGTGCCAATATACATTTGTGGTGTTAGAATATAATGGATGTGCTCATTTTACCATTGACAATATCACTATTGTCACCCAACCATTGGATGAAGCCACCTTCCGAGCACCTTAACCTTGACAAACAATCACTCTGGAAGCAAACCCTAGGCTAGATAACCAAACAAAGGGCATCGCACCTTTCCCCAAGGATAACGCACCAACAAGAGCTGATAAGATAGTCCAAACCCTAGCCAAGAGATATTCCAAGCCAAAATGGAACTGCTAGCTGCAGTAGCTGCACTGACATCTCTCCTCCAAACCTGTGCAAAAAACTAGGCACTGTAGTGCGCACAAGTGCTACTCTTCAATTCTGAGACTGCCTGCCATAATGAGAACTGGCCTCCTGTATTTATACTAATTCTGGCTAACTGTCTGGGCCGAATTCTCATTCTGGGTATCTGTCTGTTCAGTATATATTATTTCTTCTGGCCGATTTCTTCTCTTGGAGGCTAATAACTTAATACAAATTATCTTCTTAAGCTGGCAAGTCTTCTAGGGTTATTAGCCAACTCATTAGGGTTTCTTCTTGCTTCCCGGAGTATTCTATTCTCTTTAGGTTTACACATGGAGGTAAATGCCTCCTGCAGCTACCATAATATCAACACTCCCTCCTAGCTAGGGAGGTATTACAGGTAATGGTCTTGAGCACAAAACATACCATTCAACTGGTAGCATCAACATAGTCGTCTAGACTATCTCATGACTAGATCATGAGTATCATCATCACCATCATTGTTATCGGCTGCATCATCTCTCAAAACCATACTTCATCTGAGTAATCATACATGATGCTGGATAAGTCACTCACACCATAGAGTGATACAAGAGCCATTCTTCTAATATGGACATATGTCCTAGAAGAGTAGACGTTTTGAACCATTTTCCGTCTGGGAAATATCTGTCCTTTAATCATTCATCTGGCTGATAATCATTTACCAAACTGCAGATAGTCTTCAAGGTAATCGAGAAAAAATAGAACACAACTGTGTCTATCCATAGTAGTACATAACTACAATCCAGTGGTACACTACCACACCAAGTAGAAACCAAGTACTTGACCAGTAATGTATAGTCATGAACAGTGGAACACATCCACCATAGTAGTATACATCTACTGTCATATAGTCTTCATAACAATCATCTGATATCAACCTGCACAGAAAACATGTTATGACATAAACTGAATTATCTGGGCCAATATTTCACTCACATCTGTGAGGTCTGAAAGAATATATGCACTCAGAGTAGAACATCAATGATGGGATATCTGCCTTATTCTTTTCAAACAAGGAAGAATGATTGTTCTGATTTCTGAACCTAGATCATTTCTCACCCCGGGCCATTCCTCTGACACTAAACAAAGTGTAACCTGGAAAGAATGAATCTGCCCTAAGGAATTCCTGTCCTTGATTGCTGAGCCTGGACCATTCCCCACCCTGGGCCATTCCTCTGGCACTAAACAAAGTGAAACCTAGAGAGAATGAATACACCCTAAGGAATGACTATCCAGACCATTTCCTATGTTAACCACAAGAGGAAAATATTGTCCCGTACCAACCTCCAAAACAAACCATTCCTCATGTTAACCACACTGAGAAATTGATGTCCGACGAGGCAGGCCAGTCTTCTTGAGTAACCCTCAAGAAGAGAGACTGCCCTAGACCACTCCCCATGTTAACCACAATGGGAAGTCACTTTCTATGGTACATCAACAATCTGGAGCACTTCCCATGTTAACCACAATGAGAAATTGTTGTCCGTCAGAAATCTCAATCCACTTTCCAAACTGGAAAGGAAACTGCTCATCCTGGACCATTTTTCGAACTGAAAAATGACTGTCCATAAATCAATACATATCAGTGCTCCCTCCCAACCTAGGAGTCATCTCTTCCTTTTTCAATAAGAAAGTTGTCTCCACGAGCTCCAGCTTGAGTACGCAAACTCTTTCATATTGGATAGAAGATTTACCAAAATGTCTGCTTATCTTCTCATCTGTGGAGATATGTATTGGAGAACCACTTTCTCCTTTCTGGACTTCATCACGGATAATGTGATGCTTGATTTCAAATGTACTTCAGTCTGGAACACTGGTTTTTATCTTAAGGCTTCATGTAACTCTAGTCAATAAAAGTATATCATTGTTGGATTCCTCTTGCTAGCTCACAATATCATGGAAAGAGTCAAACTAGAACATATCCATGTGGCACTTCTTCTGTCATCATGAGATCTTTGTCATGGATTGGCAATCCATCATCCTGATATTTCGAGTAATCACTCTGATATAATATCTCTGCTATAGAGAATCTTCACCATGCTTCTGCTGTGCATTGGAGGTTCTCCACCAAGTTATCTTCTTCCATATGCATACACGGGTCTCTTCTAGTATGCCTCAAAGTCTTGAGGTTTCTCTTCATACGCTCTTTATTCAATTTCTATGGAGAACATTCTTTGCATTCATATGATGTAGAAATCCATCCCATGGATATTGCGGATGATATAATGACTCATGTAGAGGCATGTCTGGTATACTGGAACAAGTAATCATCATAGTCTTCTCCCTCCATCTGGGAGAACCCCTAGTTCTAGATCTTGCAATGCTTGCATATATACACTTTTCTTCACCACAAATTTCAGTTTCTCTACTTGATTTCTTTTAGTGAGTTCATATCAGGCTGGTAATCTTGTGATTCTTAATACAATGACTGGTTGTTCTAGCTTCTCTTTCTTTCTTGGAATCTTCATGTTCTCCCTGATGTTTTTCTTTAGCTCTTGGGTCCATGGAGTTTCTTATAGATTCCATGCCCTAAAGATTCCATTTCTTACTTTCATCATAGGATCATGGATGTGAATGGACAACCAGGGATACTTTAAGGCTTCTCTTCGAAGAAGAATTCTTCTGAGGTTGAACTGAACACGTACTATCTTTCATGGTTGCTACCATGGATATATACTTCATCATCTTCAATGGATCATAGGATTAGCTCCCTCCTAATCCTTGCTTCATGTATGAGTGCATATAATCGACTCCCTCCATCTAACAGAGTCCATTCTTCCGTATGCATATTTATTGTCTTCTACAATATATCATTGGTTGTCTTTGTCTAACGTAGTCCACGCTTTCATCTTGTTGTCTTCTACAAAACGTTATAAGTCTTTCTCTAATTTCCTCTTGATTGCTGACTTCTTTCTGTCCTTGCTTCTTCTAAGTCTCTTCATGATTGATTCGGCTTATCTTTAAATATCTTCCACATGATTTGTTTGACGTATTTCATCCTTTCATGTGTATTATCTAATGATATCAATCCTTATCTTGTTTTTCTTCCATAGGTATAGTTCTTCTTGGAACACATTATCTTTCAAGATATAGATATACAAGATATGTACAGAGACGATACAAACAAGATATGTACAAGAAATAAGAAGAGTATTGTTACCTTTAGAAGAAGAAGTCTCTTTCATCCTTCTTAGCCTTCTTTGTAGGTTCCTTTTCTTCGGCAACTGATGCTTCGTGTTTTCTCCTTCCTTTTGTTCATGCTTGCGGCAAATGCATCCCATGTCTTGGGAAGATCATTGAGTACTATGTTTACTTATTCCTTCTCTGAAGTGATCTCTTCAATAGCTTGTAGTTGATATCTTAACTAAAAAATTCTCACAAAGTATGATGTTATGCTATCATCATCATTCATCTTCATGTCACGGAGCTCATTCTTTAGACTCATTATTTGTCCAATATTTCTGAATGAGAAGAGGTTTGTTAGGGCATCATACATTTTCTTCGATGAGTCAAGATGGGAGATGTAGGGTATCAAGTGGTCTTTTATAGAGTCCACTATGATACTCATGACATTGATATCACTGTCTTTGAACTTCTCCATAATTGCAACGTTCTGCGGTTCCTTTTCTTTTCCTTCTTCAAACTTTGGTTCCACGATCTTTCCTTTCAAAATATCCAACACTTTATTCTTGGAAAGGATGAGGTCAATCCTTGTCTTCCACGCTCTGAAGTTAGAGGTGTTAATATTATGGTAGCTGCGGGAGGTATTTACCCCCACATGTGAACCTGGCGAGAATAGAAGACTCCGGGAAGCAAGAGAAACCCTAATGAATTGGCTAATAACCCTAGAAGCCTTGTCAGCTCAAGAAGATAATTTATATTAGGCTATTAGCCTCCAAGAGAAGAAGTCGGCCATAATTAATAATAATATATTGAACAGACACATACCCAGAAGGAGAAGTCGGCCCCATCAAACTGGCAGGATTACTATAAATACAGGGCACCAGTTCTCATTTGCAGCATCTTAGTAGTTGCAGACAGAGCCATTTCTGTGCAACAGTTTCCCATTTGGTGTGCACTGCAGTTGCAGTCTGGTGCACAGGTTTAGAAGAGGGTTGCAGGTGCAGCTGCAGCAGCAACTAGTTTCAGTATTGGCTTGGATATCTCTTGGCTAGGGTTTGGGACTATGATCTGTCTTTTGTGTTGCGCTATCCTTGGGGAGAGATGCGCTCCCCTTTGTTTGGCTATCTATCCTAGGGTTTGCTTCCGGAGGAATTCTCAGTCAAGGTTAAGGTGCTCGGAGGGAGGCTTCGGCCTGTGGTTGGGTGACGAGGGTATCATCAATGGTAAAATGAGCACACCATATTCTATATTCTAACAGGTTATGGGCCCACACCCCTTTAGTTAGCCTAAAACACTGGAAGGAAACATAGCTACTAGATATTGAGCTCGTTGAGGAACTTTCGCTAGGGTTACTAGCAAGAGCAGTTTCCAAAAGCACTGCAGCTAGGGTTACTAGCAGAAGTAGTTGCAGAAACCCTAAACCTCTTGTCGAGGCACCTTAAGTAACAAGATTGACCTAATCTCTAGATATATCAGTGCGCCCTAGCCCAGTGCATCTCTTGGTACACTCAGAAGGCCAAGACGTGAAGTTTGGATTTCTGGTTAAATCTAGGGTTTGACCAAGTCAAGAAAACCATGACGAACTCTATGAAGTCTGAGAACAAGTTAGATGGAGCTTCTAACTTCAGAGCGTGGAAGACAAGGATTGAACTCATCCTTGCCAAGAATAAAGTGCTGGATATTGTGAAAGGAAAGATCTCGAAGCCAAAGTTTAAAGAAGGAGAAGAGAAGGAACTGCAAAACATTGTAGCTATGGAGAAGTTCAAAGACGTTGACATCAATGCCATGAGTATCATAGTGGATTCCATAAAAGACCACTTGATACCCTACATCTCCCATCTTGACTCATCGAAAAAGATGTACGATGCCCTAACAAATCCCTTCTCAGTCAGAAACATTGGACAAGTTATGAGTCTGAAGAATGAGCTCCGTGACATGAAGATGAATGATGATGACAACATAACATAATTCTTTGTAAGGATCTCCCAGTTAAGAGATCAACTACAAGCTATTGAAGAGATCTCTTCAGAAAAGGAATTGGTGAACATAGTACTCAATGGTCTTCCCAAGAAATGGGATGCATTTTCTGCAAGCATGAACATAAGGAAGGAGTACTCGATATTTGAAGAAATTTGGACTTGCTGTGCTCAAGAAGAATGAAGGATCAATGCAAAAGAGAAACCTCAAAAGAAGTAAGATGATCAATCCTTCACATAAAGATTCAAGAACTTCAGGGACAAAAGAAAGTTCGATTCAAGAAGGAAGCCAAAGAAAAGAAAAGACATTTCAGAAATACAGTGCTTCCACTGTCAAAAGTACGGTCACTACAGAAATCAGTGTCCCGAGCTAAAGAAAAGGAAGGAGAAACACGAAGCATCGATTGCCGAAGAAAAGGAACTTGCAAAGAAGACTAAGCAGGATGGAAGAAACTTCTTCTACTAAAAGGTAACAACACTCTTCTTATTTTCTTGTACATATCTTGCTTACATTTTCTTTGTACATATCTTGTATATCTATCTCTTGGAAAACAATGTGTTCCAAGAAGAACTATACCTATGGAAGAACAATAAGATAAGAATGAATATCATTAGATATTACACATGAAAGAATGAAATATATCATGTGAAATCTACTACAAGATAAGTCGGAATCAGAGTCAATCTTGAAGAGGCTTAGAAGTCAGACATCAAAAGAAATTGGAGAAAGACTTATGACGACAACTAAGACGGAAACGTGGACTCTGTTAAACAAAGAAAGCCAATTATATATTGCAGAAGACAATAAGGATGCAGATGGAAGCATGTACTCTATTATATATTGTAGAAGACAATAAGGACGAAGATGGAAGCATGGACTCAGTCAAACGAAGGGAGACAATTATATGCACTCTTACATGAAGCAAGGGTTAGGAGAGAGCTAATCCTATGATCCATTGAAGATGATGATATATATATATATATATATATATATATATATATATATATATATATATATATATATCCATGGTAGAAGCCATGAAAATACAGTACGTGTTCAACTCAACTATAGAAGAAGACTTCTTCGAAGAAAAGCCTTAAAGTATTCCTGGTTGTCCATCCAGATCCGTGATCCTATGATAAAAGGTAGAAGTGGAATCTCTAGGGCATGGAATCTATAAGAAACTCCATGAACCCAAAAGCTAAAGAAGAACATGAAGATTCCAAGAAAGGAAGAGAAACCAGAACAACCAGTCATTGTATCAAGAATCACAAGATTACCAGCCTGATATGAACTCACTAAAAGCAATCAAGCAGAAGAACTGAAAGTCTTGATGAAGAACAGTGTACGAAAGACTTATGAATGAAAGCATTGCGAGATCCAAAACCATAGATTCTCCCAGATGGAGGGAGAAGACTATGATGATTTATTGTTCTAGTACACCAGACTTATGTGTATATAAGTCATTATATCATCCGCAACATCCATGAGTTGGAATTCTACATCAGATAAATGCAAAGAATGTTCTCCAGAAGAAATTGAGTAAAGAGCGCATGTAGAGAAATCTCAAGACTTTGAGACATACCAGAAAGAGACTCCTATATACAGATAAGAAGAATACAACTTGGTGGAGAACCTCCAGTGCACAACAGAAGCGCGGTGAAGATTTCCTATAACATCAAGATGACTACTCAGAAGATCATATCTCATGATGACAGAAGAAGTACCACATGAATATGTTCCAGTTATCCAACTATGATATACCTTACTGTTTAGATCTACATGAAGCCTTCACAGTGTTCCAGAATACAATACAAGCATTAAATTATCCATGATAAAGTACAGAAGGGAGAAAGTGATTCTCCAATACATATCTCCACAAATGAGCAGATAAGCATACATTTTGGTAAAGCCTCTATCCAAGACGAAAGGAATTGCATACTCAAGCTAGAGCTCATGGAAATAACTCTATTAACCGGAAGGGAAGACTCTCTAAACTAGAAGAAGGTACGCAAACATTTATTTTTGTGATTTAAATAACTCTCCAGTTAGGAGGGAGCATTTATTTGCAATTGAAAAATAGTCTAGATGCTTTCTTGTTCGAAAAGTGGATTAAGATTTCTGACGGTCAGTGACTTCCCATTGTAGTTAACATGGGAGGCAGATTGATTGTTGATGTATCATAGACAATGACTTCCCATTATGGGGAGTGGTCTAGGAAAAACATTCTTCTTGGTAGTCACTCTGAGTAGTGGTCAAGTAGAATGGTCCACCTCGCCGAGTAGTCATTCTTTTGAAGTTCACAGTTGTGAGAAGTTTCAAAGAATCGTCCATTTTGGAGGTTGATGCAGGATAGACATTCATTAGGGCAGACTAATTCTCTCCAGGTTACACTTTGTTTAATGTCGGAGGAATGGCCCAGGGTGGGGAATGGTCTGGATAGTTATTCCTTAGGGCAGACTCATTCTCTCTAGGTTACACTTTGTTTAGTTTCAGAGGAATGGCCCAGGGTGGGGAATAGTCCAGGCTCAACAATCAGGGACAGTTGTTCCTTGAGGGCAGACTCATTCTCTCCAGGTTACACATTGTTTAGTGTTGGAAGAATGGCCCAAGGTGGGGAATAGTCCAGGATAGTCATTCCTTAGGGAAAACTCATTCTCTCCAGGTTACGCTTTGTTAAGTGTCGGAGGAATGGCCCAGGGTAAGGAATGGTCCAAACATTTCTTGAGGACAGACTCATTCTCTCCAGGTTACACTTTCTTTAGTGTCGGAAGAATGGCCTAGGGTGAGAAATGGTCCAGGCTCATAAATCAGAAATAATCCTTCTTCCTTGGTTGAGAAGAATGGGGCAGATAGCCCATTGTTGATATTCTATATTGAGGGCAGAAATTCTTTCAGATATCACAGACGTGAGTGAAAGATTGGCCCAGATGATTATTGTTGATATTATATACCGAGGGCAGACACTCTTTCAGATCTCACAGATGTGAGTGAAAGATTGGCCCAATTGATTCAGTTTTATCATAACATTGTTTCTATGCAGATGAAGACTACTGTGGTGGAAGACATTCTTTCATATCTCACAGACGTGAGTGAAAGACTGGACCAGATGATATTGTTTTTATCATAACATTATTTCTATGCAGGATGCTCTCAAATGTTTGTTATGAAGACTATATGACAGTAGATGAGGACTAATGTGGTGAATATGTTTCACCGTTCGCAACCATACGTTGTTGATCAAGTACTTATGTATTACTTGATGTAGTAGTGAACCATTGGATTGTAGTTATGTACTACTATGAATAGACACAGGTGTGTTCTATCCTTGTTCTAATTGCCTTGAAGACTATCAACAGTGTATTGGAGATAATGATCATTCAGATGAATGATGAATAGAGATTTTCCAGATGGAAAACAGTTCAGAGCTTTTACTCCTCTTGTATCACTCCATGGTGAGAGTGACTTATCTAGCATCATATATAATTACTCAGATGAAGTGTGGTTTCGAGAATTAATGCAACTGATGGTGATGGTGATGCTCATGATCTAGTCATGAAATAGTCTAGATGACTATATTGATGCTACCGGGTAAATGGTATGTTTTGTGCTCAAGACCATTACTTGTAAATACCTCT
>JZKD02S0062301.1:132310-142425 GCA_000966675.3 Picea glauca
TTGGTTTAAAAGATAAACAGGCAAGTTAAATTTGTTACCCACATTTTCCTAGTTTTTTCCCAATTTTTCAATGTATTTTGGTTTGTTTAATTATTGAAATATATATTTAGTAGGTTCTGTATGAGGATTATTAATTCACAGTTTATTTTTTACTTGTTGTCCATGTTGCAGTTGAAACATCACAAACCTATGTGGTGTAATGGTCGTAAATTTCATATCAAAATGTTGGATGATAAGATGAAAACCTCGGATTGTGGGATAAATGCAGTGTTTAAGGTCACCAACATTTCCTCTAGAAGTGACATAAATCCGGAAGAAACTGAGAATAGGTACTATGGCCATTTGGAGGATATAATTGAGTGTAATTTTAATTCCTTTAAAATAGTTTTGTTTGAGGTTAAATGATATAGGCTACGGATGCATGAACGTGATCCTGAAAGAACTGTTATTGAGCATGATAATGTATTTACCATGGTTAATACAAGGGCATTTGAACCGGGTACAGAGCCTTATGTTCTTCCAAGTCAATGTGAGCAAGTATTTTACTCAGAGAGACCTAGTAAAGCAGGTTGGTCATATGTTGTTAGATATGATCCAAGAGGAAGACCAGTAAAGTACAATCATGTAGCCGAGGATGAATATAATAATGAGGAAGAAGATAATGATTATGAAGATCAAGAGCAGGTGGCTCATGTAGTCGATGTGTCAGATGAAGAGTTTGAAGAGGTTGATCATCCAAATGTAGGAGACGATGATCTCATTGACGATATCGATAAGTATAGTAGCGAAAATGACGTTGATGATGATGTTGATAGGAATGAGCCTTTCACCAATATCGATTCCGAACCAGATCCTGATACAGATGTTCAACTGGATGAAGAAGAAGATGACTGATATTTAATTCATGTTGAAAAGAAAAGGTATGTGTTTATATCTTTTATATGATCTTTATATGTTTTTATATTGTATAATATAGTATCTTGATGAAAACGCACCCTCCAGGCACTTTATCTCTCAGGACCTTCTTGCTCCCTCGGCCCGAAGAACTACAAAGTCCTTCTAATCCCCTATCGAGAATTTTCTACACTCACAGAACTCTCCAAACGATCTCCCCGTTCAAATCGGGAAATCAGACTTCGCGGTTTCACGAGTCCTATGGTCGTGTACTTTGTGCCTCACAATTCCCCGAAACCCGATGGGTAAATTCCAACACTCTCCGCTCCTATCGAGACTTCTTCCATTGGGATTTCAGTGCTTGCGATGTTTCAACTAACTCGCTCCGCCAACCCCCGATTCCCGATATGCCGATACTCCAATCCACACATGGGTGTCAACCGTTCAACACTCGTACTCCATCGGCGATTCGAAGTTCGCGAGATCGCAAATCCAAATGCAATGGGTTTCAGGATTTGCCTTTTCCCGAACCCCGATTAGGCACGCCACCTATCCACCGCTAATGCCTGTGGCCCACACTACTCCGTTGACTATCAGGATATCACGTATCACAATATCGTGATTCCTGGTGCGATTATTCCTTTGTCTCCGGAAACCCCAATAGTGTTGAATCCTGACTTCCTCCGGATTCCTGACACGTGTCCTGCCGAGATCTATGGCTAAGATTTCCCCAGTGTTTCGAGACTCAAGAGGTCTCAAATTTCTCAACTTCTAAAACCCCGATGCCTCCAATATCTCGATGCCTCTCCAGATTACTGACGCGTGTCCTGTCAAGATCCACGGCTAAGATTTCCCCGGTGTTTCGAGACTCGAGAGGTCTCAAATTTCTCAACCTCTGAATTCTCGATGCCCCACTAGGACTTAAACCCTGTGCATCTTCTGTCCAATCGAATGGTTGACGGGCAACCTAACAATGATCCTATGGCTCACGATCCTTTGAGCTCAAACTCTGGATGTAGCCTTAACCTCCTTGTTACTCTGGCAGATTTGACGGCTGGCGGGATTTTACGAATCCTCTCCACAAGATCCTGACCATCGATTTCTCCTCCTTGAAGATTTCTTGAGAATGACTAAGTATTCCTCCTCAGAACTTGTCCTCCTGTCCGCGAACTTGCAACACCTCTTACAAGCTTCCAATCACCAACTTCTTCACGTTGTCCTTCAACAACTTCGAAGGCTTTATCCCTCTTAATCTTTCTCATGACTTCGAGCCTCAAAAGAGGGTATTTGCACGCACTCCTTGCAGCAGATTTTCAAACACTTCAAGTGCTTGAGTTTCTTCGAACCTGCGCACACCTGCAGCAACATTTCTTCAAAGCTTCTGCTCATATTCACAACTGAGACTCTCCCTTAGCCTGCACACTCCTTGCACAGCTTTAGTAACCCCAAATTCACTTCTGGGTGAACGAGAATAAGAGTTAAACTACCCGAGCCTCTGTCAACGCACTCCTTGCGGACGTTTTCGACTGCAGTCCTTGCAGGAATCCTCACTCAGATAGAGAAACAATTGAAACTCATTTCTTCTTCCCTTTAGACTTCAAACTCAAACATGAATTCATATACACAACAATAAAGCAAATGCATAACATAAAAACAAACACTCATGAGCACATCATTTAACATCAACACACAGAGAATCAGACGCAAAACCATGGATTTGAATCAACTTCTTCTATTAATTCAAGATCTATACATGGATGTTCTTATACAACTCTCTGCTTCTCTCCTATGCTCTTCCTGCTTCAATAATCATGCTTATGCTACAATTTACAATGAGGGTGTCTATATCCGTTTTCCCTCCTGCGCTCTAAAACTATCAAATCTAGAATTCAATTTCTAGCTACCTGCATTAACTACTTTAAATGCCTCTTATCTTCTAAGGATGAGAGCGAATCTCTCAAGGTCCAATTCAATACACAAAGGCGCTCCTTCATAAATGGATTCATTAAATATTGGCGCATCACTTCAAAAAAAAATTCAAGCAATTTATCATGTGCTCAAAAATATACGTTGCACTTGCTCCATGCTTGCTTGATATTTGCGATGCTCCTGCATCATACTCCATCGCTTGAAAAATTTCACGGGCTCCTGTCCATGAGCTCCTGCATGGTCTGTCCATGCTTTTGAATCTTTGCTTCATTCTCCCAGCTAGCATCTTCCACTATATGGCCCTTCCACTTGACCAGATACTCATAGTATTCTTTCTTCCTGGTCTTCTTACTGACTCTCTTGTCCAGTATGCTCTCCATCTGCGACTTCTCTACAATCGGCATCTACTTCTACCACTGAACCCCTGGTTGTTCACCTTTTGTTCCTGCTTCCTCAGCTTCATATGGATATAGATCTCCGACATTGAATATCGGAGATATTCCGATCCCATCCGGTAACTCGATCTCATAAGCATTTTTCCCCAATTTCTTCAAGACCTTACATGGCCCGATTTTCTTCATCTTTAGCTTATTGTATGTTCCTCTCGGGAACCTTTCTTTCCTAAAATGTGCCAGAACTAAATCACCAACCTTGAACTAAAGTTGTCTCTTTCGCTGATCGACTCTGCATTTATATTCGTGACTTGAATATAGTAGTCCCTGCTTCACCTAGGTGTGAAGTTCTTTCATCACCTCTGCGAACTCTTCGGCACTTGCACTCCTAGTCACAGTTTGTTCCAAATCTCTCAATTTAGAAACTCCTCTCAGCTACATGCCATGTACAATCTAAAATGGACTTCGTCCCGTGCTCCTGTTCATTGAATCATTGTATGCGAACTCTGCCTGTGGCAATATACTATCCCACTGGCTGTGGTGCTCTGTCACCAAGCTTCTTAGCAAGTCTCCCAGACTTCTGTTCAACACTTATGTTTTCCCATCCATCTGAGGATGATAGGCAGAACTAAACATTAAGTTAGTCACCATCTTCTTCCACAGTGTCCTCCAGAAATGTCCCACGAACTTTGTATCTTTGTCCGAAACTATACTTCTGGGTAAGCCGTGAAGTCGAACGACCTCTTTGAAAAACAGATTTGTGATGTGAGTCGCATCACTGGTTTTCTGGCATGGGATAACATGTGCCATTTTGGAAAACCTGTCCACTACCACAAAGACTGAATCATATCCTTTTTGCGTCCTTGGCAATCCCAATATGAAATCCATGCTGATTTCATCCCACGGCCTCTCGGGTATGGGTAATGGTTGATAGAATCTCGCATTCTGCTTTCTTCCCTTTGAATGCTGGCAAATTCTGCACCTGTCTACAAATATCTTGACTTCTGACCTCATCCCTAGCCAAAAGTATGATTCGCTCAGCTTTGCAAATGTCTTGTCATGACCAAAATGCCCTGCCAAGCCTTCATTGTGTTTTTTTTTCAACAGATTCTCCCTCATGGAGCATTTCAAAATACACAATTGATTGCCTTTGAACAACAATCCTTCCTGGATTACGTACTCTATCCATTGGCTTCTGTCTCCGAGAACTGGGTTCTCAGCTGCTCCATACGCTTCGCAAAAATCTCGATCACTTGCATACATGTCCCTAAGATCATCAAAGCCTAACGTCTTGACTTTGAACTCCCGCAACAACAAACATTTCCTGCTCAAAGCATCAACCACTTTGTTAGCAGTACCCGAAATATGCTTAATTACAAATGTAAAATTCTGCATGTATTCGACCCACTTAACATGCTTCTGATTCAACTTCTCCTGTTGAGTCACAAATTGTAATGCATGGTTATCACTATATAAAACAAATTCCTTTGGAATCAGATAGTGCCTCCACTTTTTCAATGCTTGTATGATGGCATAGAATTCCTTATCATACGTGGAGTACTTCTCTTTTGCCTCATTCAGCTTCTCGCTGAAATATGCAATTGGTCAGTCATCTTGACTCAAGACCGCTCCTATGGCAAACCCACTTACATCACATTTTACCTGAAACGTCTTTTGGAAATCTGACAACACCAGAACCGCTTGTTCCATGATCTTCCATTTCAACAGATTGAAACTTTTCTCCGCCTCTTCAGTCCAGTGAAAAGATTTATGTCTTTTCTTGACTGTATCCATCATTGCTGCGCTGATCCCACTGAAATTCCTGATGAACTTCTGGTAGAAACTAGCCAGTCCATGAAAACTTCTCACCTCGAAAATATTTCTCGGTGATGGCCAATTTTTAATTACCTCCACCTTATCTGGATCCATCTTCAATTCATTCACAGATATGAAAAATCCCAAGTAAATGAGTTCTATCTTCATAAATGAAGATTTCCTCATGTTTATCAACAACTTCTCTTGTTGTAGCTTCTTCATTACTATAGCTAAGTGCTTTAGATGTTCTGCTTTTGTTTTGCTGAAAATCAGTATGTCATCCAGATACACGATGACAAATTTCCCGATGAACTCTTTCAGGACCTCATTCATTAATCTCATAAAGGTACTCGGCGCATTTGTCAAGCCAAATGGCATGACAAGCCATTCATATAGCCTTTTGTTGGTTTTGAAGGCTGTCTTCCACTCATCACCTTCCCTCATGCGAATTTGATGATATCCGCTTTTCAAATCAATCTTTGAAAAAAAATTGGCCCCACTTAAACAATCCATTAAATCATCCATTCGTGGAAATGGAAACCTGTACCTGATGGTTATCTTGTTGATGGATTTGGAATCAGTGCACATTCTCCAGCCTCCATCTTTCTTTGGACTGAGTACCATTGGAACGACACACGGGCGTAAACTTTCCCTACCAATCCTTTGTCTAGCAGCTCCTGGACCTGCTTCTTGACGTCTTCATTTTCTTGCAGCGTCAACCTGTACGGGGCTTTATTTGGCAAACTAGATCCTGGTATGAGGTCTATATGATGACTCACAGTCCTCATCGGTGGCAACGAATGAGGTAATTCATCCACCACGATGTCAGTAAACTCTTCCAGTAGTTCCTGAATTTCTCCTGGCAAATCATCCACTCTCGTGCTAGTCAAAAAAATTTTCGGTTTCCTGACCACAAAGAATTGTGGATCTTCTTTCTTCTTCACCTCCATAAGAAGTTCCTTCCCACTCATGAGAAGTACAATATTTCTTGCCTATGGTTTTTCCTCCTTATCTTTAATTGGAAGCAACATGTGTGTCCTCCCATTCTTCTCTAAAGTATATGTATTCATCTTCCCATCATGAATTACATTTCTGTCATATTGCCATGGTCTGCCCAACAATAAATGACAGACATCCATAGGAATAACATCACAGAGTATTTTATCATTATACCCTCCTATTTTGAATTCAACTAAACACTGTTTAGTGACATTTACCTGATGTCCCTTCTGCAGCCATGAAACTTTGTACGGGCTTGGATGATCAGTCGTCTCCAGCTCCATCTTCTCTACCATCTCGGTTGAAACGAGATTATCTCTGCTACCGCTGTCCATGATAAACTTGCACACCTTGTCTTTGGTCTTGCAAGCAGTTCTAAAAAGTCTGGTTCTTTGAGCTGAGTCCTCCACCTCCTTCTTGGGTGTTAAGAGAACCTTACGCATCATCAATGAACTTCCACCTTCTGCATCGTCTGCTTCAACATCTCGCCTCTGTGCCTTGGCGATGTGAGATTCTCCTCCATCCTTCTTTTTATCTGGATAGTCATAGGACTTGTGCCCATTTTTTCCACACGTGAAGCATGTGATTACTCCACCTCTTCCTCTTCCTCTACCTCTGGTATGAGGAAACATGTTATTATCAGCGTATCCTCTGCTCTACTTAGTATGATGCCCTCACTTCTCAGCATGTTGGCCTCGCTGTGAAATTACACCTCTTTCAGTTTTAGTCTGAGGCTTTTTCCAGTCGTCCTTGGATTTCTGGAATTTATTTTGGGCAACCGATTTTCCTTTGGGCTGACTCCTGCCTCGGCCTCTCTGACCTTGCTTACGGCTCCGCTTCTCTTCTTCTTTAAGAGCCATTTGATAAGTATCCTCCACCGTTCGGATGGTTGTCGTGCTCATCTCGTCCTGGATATCATATCTCAGGCCATTCATATACCTGGCAACTTTCTCATCATCACTCTCCCGATGACTTTCCCTGATATTCAGCCGATAGAATTCCTCTGTGTATTCTTTTACCATAATCAACTTCTGTCTCAAGTTCTGCATCCTCTTGAACAGAGTAATTTGATAATCTATCGGGATGAACTTCGCCTTCATCTTCGCGATCATTCTGTCCCAGCTTTTAATTTTCTGCTTGCCTTTGCAACGTCTATCTGCTTGTAGCTCGTCCCACCATAATGCTGTGTGTCCCTTCAATTTCATGACAACATGCCTGACTTTCTTATCCTCTTCGACATCTTCATAATAGAAGTATGTATCCAGAGATCTAATCCAGTCTAGAAGCTCTTCTGCATCCAGATTTCCTTCATAAACTAGAATGTCCATCTTCGTTTTTGAACCCATCCGTGCAATAGCTTTTATTAATCGCCCATTGGATGCATCCTCGGCTGCAACTTCTTCTCCATGTTCAGCTTCAGCTTCACTCTCAGAATCACTAAGATCCCCAACATTGACTGTGCATCTTTGTGTTGTCTCCATGTCTACGAGTCTTGCTCGGAGATCACATATCTCTCTTTCCATTTCTGGATTCTGTGCTTGTCTTCCCCTTCTTCTCGGGTTTTCTCTTTCTTCTGGATCAGGTGACTGTCTATCCTATCTCCTTGGCAGCATGGTGAAATTTCCTTCTTCTCTGCTACAGAAAGCAAATATTCTTTCTGCGGCTTTGATACCACTTGACGCAAATGCACCCTCTAGGCATGTCCGCTCTCATGACCTTCTTTCTCCCTCGGCCAGAAGAACTACAAAGTCCTTCTAATCCCCTATCGGGAATTTTCCACACCCACAAAAATCTCCAAATGATCTCCCCGTTCAAATCAGGAAATCAGACTTCACGGTTTCGTGAGTCCTATGGTCGTGTACTTTGTGCCTCACAATTCCCTGAAACCCAATGGGTAAATGCCAACACTCTCTGCTCTTATCGGGACTTCTTCCGTCGGGATTTCAGCGCCTGCGATGTTTCAACTAACTCACTCCATCAACCCACGATTCCCGATATGCCGATACTCCAATCCACACACGGGTGTCAACCGTTCAACACTCGTACTCCATCGACGATTCGGAGTTCACGAGATCGCAAATCCAAATGAAATGGGTTTCGGGATTTTCCTTTTCCCGAACCCCGATTAGGCACGCCACCTGTCCACCGCTAATGCCTATGGCCCACACTACTCCATTGACTATCGGGATATCGCGTATCGCGATATCGCGGTTCCTGGTGCGATTATTCCTTTGTCTTTGGAAACCCTGATAGTGCTGAATCCTGACTTCCTCCGGATTCCTGACATGTGTCCTACCGAGATCCACGACTAAGATTTCCCCGGTGTTTCGAGACTCAAGAGGTCTCGAATTTCTCAACTTCTGAAACCCCGATGCCTCCAATATCCCGATGCCTCTCTGGATTACTAACGCGTGTCCTGCCGAGATCCATGGCTAAGATTTCCCAGGTGTTTCGAGACTCAAGAGGTCTCAAATTTCTCAACCTCTGAATTCTCGATGCCCCACTAGGACTTAAAACCTCTGCAACTTCTGTCCAATCGAACGGTTGATGGGCAACCCAACAATGATCCTACGGCTCACGATCCTTTGAGATCAAACTCTGTATGTAGCCTTAACCTCCTCATTACTCTGGCAGATCTAACGGCTGGCGGGATTTTACGAATCCTCTCCACAAGATCCTGACCGTCGATTTCTCCTCCTTGAAGATTTCTTGAGAATGACTAAGTATTCCTCCTAGGAACTTGTCCTCCTGTCCGCGAACTTGCAACACCTCTTACAAGCTTCCAATCACCAACTTCTTCACGCTGTCCTTCAACAACTTCGAAGGCTTTATCCCTCTTGAGATTTCTCATGACTTCGAGCCTCAAAAGAGGGTCTTTGCACGCACTCCTTGCGACAGATTTTCAAACACTTCAAGTGCTTGAGTTTCTTCGAACCTGCGCACACCTGTAGCAGCAGTTCTTCAATGCTTCTGCTCAGATTCACAACTGAGACTCTCCCTTATCCTGCGCACTCCTTGCACGACTTCAGTAACCCCAAATTCACTTCTGGGTGAACGAGAATAAGAGTTAAACTACCTGAGCCTCCGTCAACGCACTCCTTGTGGACATTTTCGACTGCACTCCTTGCAGGAATCCTCACTTAGATAGAGAAACAATTGAAACTCATTTCTTCTTCCCTTCAGACTTCAAACTCAAACATGAATTCATATACACAACAATAAAGAAAATGCATAACAAGAAAAAAAACACTCATGAGCACATGATTTAACATCAACACACAGAGAATCAAACACAAAACCATGGATTTGAATCAACTTCTTCTATTAATTCAAGATCTATACATGGATGTTCTTCTAGATATCTCTTCTTCTCTCCTATTCTCTTCCTACTTCAATAATCATGCTTATTCTACAATGTACAATGAGGGTGTCTATATCCGTTTTCCCTCCTGTGCTCTAAAACTATCAAATCTAGAATTCAATTTATAGCTACCTACATTAACTAATTTAAATGCCTCTTATATTATAAGGACGAGAGCGAATCGCTCAAGGTCCAATACAATACACAAAGGAGCTCCTTCATAAATGGATTCATTAAAGATTGGCGCATCACTTCAAAAAAAATTTCAAGCAATTTATCATGTGCTCAAAAATATACGTTGCACTTGCTCCACACTCGCTTGATATTTGCGATGCTCCTGCATCATATATGATACATGTTCTTTATAATTTCAAATTAGGTAATATGGGGAAATTGAGAGTGATGTAAGGGGAGGGGGGGGGACATAATTAGAGCTTCCACCTTCACGTGGTTGCCCCTGTTTAGTAGAGAATGAACTATTCTCGAAACCAAGGGGAGCTCTGCGTGACTGTGCCTAATCATACCAATGATGTTATAGTTATGTCCATCATCAATTCATCATTATCATTCTCCAAATATCTTATACAAATTTTACAAGGAAATTCATCGCTGGAATTGTTATATATAGGTCCAACATAATGATCCCCTATAATGTGGACATTATCCCTCAAGTAGGTTTCATGACTTCATGTTTGGGTTGTATATCAATGTTGTTGTTTATATCC
>JZKD02S0062301.1:163489-181071 GCA_000966675.3 Picea glauca
AGGGTTAGTGTTTATGTATCTTATTGTTATAAACATGAGTTTCCTCCCTATCTTATATTTACCATAAGTTACCATTTATCAATATAACAATCAACTTCAAGATTTTATTCATGGAAATTTCTTCCTTCATTTAATTGAATTAGTAAGTGCTATCCAACCATTAGGTGTGCAAGTATCCCAACCATTATTGCCATTGTTATATTATTTTCAATTTATGCAAGTGTGATCCCATTTGGGTACTAGGGATGTAACAAGTGGTATCAAAGATTCAATCAAGATTTGTTGGTGTTTTTTTGTTAGTTCTTAAAAATAAAAGAGAGAAGAAAATGACAATCAATTACTATCATTTCACCGATCAGGGTTGAGTTTCAACAGAACTTCCATATCTTTATCAATGAAAAGAGAGAGACATTCTAGCTACAATTGAAGGGAAAAGGGTATGTGGATTCCATAAACCTAGAATATTATGGAATTCACATACCCTTTTCCATAAAATATACTAACTAGATCCAAAAACCAAAGACATGAAATATGGTACTACACATATAATATATTATCAAGGAAAAAACAAGCTACATGAAATTTGAACATTTGAACAAAAATTTACAAGTTAATTGAGTACATCAATAAAAAAAACACACTAAACTTGCAAGTTCAAAATCTGATCTATGTAGATCGAGAATTGAATTTGTTCAACCGGTGGGTGACAGAAAAAATAAACAGCTCAAACAAAATCCATGAACAGTGTCGCAACTATAGCAATTGTGTCACAAAGTCTCTTAAAGTCACGTATATATATATGAACTAGTCAAATAGATGTTAACACCAACCAATGAGATAGGCAAACTTTTTGTGGAAATAGCGACGAACTTTCGTGGCAATAGCGACGAAAATACCGAACAAGTTAAAAAACCTATTCGTGGCTATATCGACGAAATTTTGTGGAAATATCGACAAAAATCCCACCCTATTTAAAAAAAACATGAAAATAATGGAAACGTGGAAAAATTTCATGGAATAATCCGCCCACATGTAGTAGTGACTATAAATATGTGCCATGGGTGTGCTAGAAAAACAATAACTTCAAGGTATTGTTATTCTTCAAGAATTCTTCTTGGAGAATCCTCTTTTCTCTTTGAATCATTCAAGAACTATAGCAAGGGCGATTCCACTCACCTCTTGAGAGGATTGGCATTGTATTTTTTCACCATTGTCACTTTCCATTGTATGAAGAGAAGAGCTATCTATTAGGGAACTCAAGAACCCTCCCAAGGAGGAAGAGGGGATTCATAAGTCCCTGCCTTTCTCTACAGTGTTATCCTATCAATAAATTGATCCATTGGTAGGTATATGTTGGTCATTTTTTATTTTTCATGGTTCTAGTTCTTGCAAGATTCTCTAACATCTAAAATTTTTCTATGAACACACTAAATTTTACTCCACAGGAGGTGTCAAAATAAATGTTTTAGTCTATGTAGGATCTCAGGGGGAGGCATCCAAATAACTCCCCATTATCATGTTCTCACATTTTGAAATGATATAAGTTGAGAATAGGGATCCTTCAAAATCCTCCAAGTCAAGTGTTCCTATACCATAAGGAAGGGAGATACCCGTGAAGGGTTGAAGGCCAAGATACGATTGTTCTGCGCATCCCTCCTTGAGTCACCCAACTCTTGTGAGGGCATCCAACCCATGACAAATTTATTAGGACAAAAATCTAAATGTTTCACTTTGAATGAGGTACTTAGTGGCCAAACATAGGATATCTACCCAGGTGGCGGTTGTGGGATGCAATCTCACCTTGATCAGATTTTGTGTGGCTATTGGGAAATATCGCCAGCTCTTTCGAGATATGCACCCTCTACCCCTCATTATAACTAATTAATTCAACCTTCACTATTTCCTCTTTCGGTGGCTTTAGACCCCACTGTCGAGTGCTATTGGAAGGCCCAGTGCTAAATTGAGAGGAAGGAAAATAGGTCTTTTAGGACACAATCATTTTTGTTGTTGTCTCCCCATGTGGACAAAATTCACCTATCCACATACTTGTTTACTTTTTAGTTGATGTTCATTTGATTACATTCAATGGTGAGTAATACTATTTTGTTAAGGTCCAAGATATAAAAATCTCTTGTCCATTTATTTATCTTTTGTCACCATTTTCACCCATTCACTTTGCTAGTCAGAACCATAGGGGAACCACAAAATCCCCGTCGTTCTAGACGCTTGCATAATCTCCTTCCTATTCTAAGAGGAGTCGCTAGTCTTGCCAACTCACTGGCTCAACCATCACACACCCCCATGAGTGATACTTTTTTGGGATCAGCTCTACTTGGTTCCACTTTTCTTGGGTCAAATACCCAAGGCAATCCATCTATTGGTTCTCCTTCACAAGGAGGCGGGGGTCAAACTTCTTCTCAAGGAAGAAGTACAAACCCACCAAATCCCTCTCAAGGGATAGGTCCACTACCTACACACACAATGGATGGAAATAATCCTCCACCAAATCCCCCTTTTCCATACTTGGAATCCCTCAACATTCTTGATTTAACCAAACTCACGAATCATCCCATTTTACATGATGCCACTTGGCCCAATATGCTTACCAAATTACCTTAAAAAATTCCTAAGTTTGAAGGAACACCAAGGAAATACCCCACCAACCATGTTATGAACTTCCACTTATGGTTATCTTCAAAAAACATCATGGATGATTCCATACACTTAAGGTTATTCCAAAGAAACCTCATTGGTTCATCAACCAAATGGTATGCAGACAAAAAATCAGGGTCCCATGTGACTTTGGAATCATTGCCCAAGGCCCTTTTGTCCTTTTTCCAATTACCAGTTCGTCATGACACTGGCTTAGAACTTATCTCTGAGTTCAAACAAACCACTGCTATCCATATCACCGACCACATCCATGAACGACGTCGGCGACACAGTTTGTGTAAAGAAGAAAACACCAAAGAACAATGTGTTGATTGGTTTCTTAAATCACTCGTCTCTGTGCTTTCCAATGATGTAGCATCCACTATTCCTCAATCAGAAGAGGAATCCATCAAAAAATCCCAAAAATTCAACCACATATATTCCCAGTCATGTTACTTGTACACAGTATTTCCTGATGCACACAGACCCTACCATTTGGCCAGGAAAAAACTAGGGCTTCTCATGCTGTGAATGATTTGATTGGTTCTATGGCACAATGCAACCCTCACATCCACCCACCATCGACTTACGGTGCAAATAAATATCCTCAACCATACAGAGGGATATCTTATTACCCTCCTCCCACTCACCAAAAATCCTACCCTGTTGTTCCCCCTCAGTCATTGGGGGGACCACCACCGATATCCCTGATGCCTCCGGTCTCTCACTCAAATCTGGGTCCACCCCCAACCCCTGTATATAACCCCACCAGTAGTGGAATTACTTCAACTTCCTATACGCCATATGGATTGTCTCCACAAAACAATCCATATTTCCCATTTTCTAGTCCTCCCCAGCTGGTTGTTGCTCCACCATGACAACCACATGTCAGTGTTAAATTTGTTCAACCCTGTCCCATTCAACATGTTCATTCTTTTAAACAGTTGAATACGGAAAATCCGACCATCAACCCGATAATTCCAAAAAGAAAGGAAAAAATTGAACCAATAACAACACGAGACCAGGAGGAAATAACCCCCAACAAAACCATCCTGATGGGGGAAACCCTGTCCATTTTCCTGGGGGTAGTAAGGGGAAGAATGACCATGCTTAAATCCTAGCTTGGATGCTAGCTCTTTCATCATTTAATTTTGAGAGTGACTTCCATGATTAATGACAATATCACGTGGGATACCAAATCTAGCGATAATTTGATTGAATATGAAGACGGTAACATTCCTCCCATCAGATTTAACTGTAGGCATGGCCTCAACCCACTTAGTAAAGTAGTCTACAACCATGATAATGTGTTGATGCCCCCCAGCCAAAGTTGGTTTGCAATCCATGAATTCCACCCCCCACTTGGTGAAGGGACCAATGGTAATGACTGGGTGAAGAGGGGCTTGATGCGAGCACATTTTTTAAGTAAACACCTAGCAGGGGAGAAACTTCTTAACCACTTCAACTCAATATTTAAAGATAGAAGGCCAGAAATAACCAGCTCACAAAATTTTCTAGGTTGTTGCAAGCCTGGATAGATGACCACCACAAGCCCCACTATGGAAATCGTTTAGAACTGACTCGTCTTCTTCATGAGTTAAACAATGATGAAAGATATTGTCTATTCCTCGACAATACAAAGTGTTGTCGACGATAGTATAATTCTTAGCTTGGTATCGTACACACCGTCGGTCATCTTGTGAGAGATGTTGAGGTAAATTCAAATTTTGAATATAGAGAACAATGTCTCCATACCAGGGGTCGAACGAAGAGACAAGAAAAATGTGTTCATCTACAAACGAATCAACATGGATAACATCCTCATCCAATCATGGGAATTCAGATATTAACTACGCGAAGACGAGTGATTTCTTGCATTTCGCAGAAGCGAAATCAAGATCAAATTCTGGTAAAATGACAATCCATTTATTACATTTTCCTCCTATGATACACCTGGTAAGGACGTATTGAAATGGATTGACATCGACAACCACAGTAGTTTTACAAAGCAATATATAATTGCATAAACATTGGACTGCGTGAACGACAACCAAAGCTAGCTTTTGGACATGAGAATAATTGAGTTCAGGACTGACTAAGTTTCAAATAAGATATTAGATGACGTGCTCACGGAGCTCATCATCCTCCTAAACCAAAACCATGCCAATCATCTCCTCAGAAGTGGTGACATAAATAAATTAATCCCTATTGCAGTCAAGATACTTCAGCAGAGGCGTCGATACCAAGGATTTATTCAAAGCATTGAAGGACTCCTGGGCTCTCTCATCCCAGATAAAAGGGGTTTCCTTCTTCAAAAGATGCATGGAACCCTTAGTAATATTGGCATAGTTTACTATAAACTGACGTAAAAAGTTATCTTTCCCCTGTAAACCTTGAATTTGTCAAATAGTGCACCGGGGAGGCAACTGAAGTATTTCCTCAACCTTCGACGGATCTACCATGATCCTGGTCTTAGAAACTAAAAATCTTAAAAGACATCTGAACCTAATGTAAAATATGCACTTATGAGGGTTCAACCGGATTCCATAATGACGACATCTTTCAAAAACTAGCCGAAGGTGCTTAGAGTGATCCACTCTCTTACGAGAGTGAGAAACAAGATCGTCAAGATAAGCTTCGACTATATGCTCAAGATAGTGGAATGTGAAGGTGATAGCACGTTGAAAGTTTGCTCCGACATTTTTAAGTATGAAATGCATCTTCTGGTATGCGAAAGTACCCCAAGGACAAATAAATGTCATCTTCTGTTGATCCTCGGGTTTAATTTGAATTTGGTTATACCTTGAAAATCCTTCCATAAAAGAAAACACTTCGCTTCCCACACACTCGTCGAGAATATGATCGATGAAAGTTGTTAGGAAGTTGTCTTTAGGACAAGCTTTGTTCGGGTTAGGAAATTCCATGCATACACAGATGGTTCCTTGTTTTTTATTCACAGGAACATGATTGGATACCCATTCAGTCAAGGGAACTGGGTATATGAAACCATCATTAAGCAATTTCTCTACTTCTGCCTTAATAGAAGGGGCCTTCCGAGGATTGAAATCTCCAAGACCTTGTTGAACAGGCCTAACATCCAGATAAGTTCTAATCTCATTCTTGACAATACGATGGTCGATTCCCGACATCTCTTCATATGACCAAGAAAATACATCTCAAAATTCCTTGAAGAGTTCAGTGTAGATCAAGATTTCTTCTGGCGAAAAATCCACACCGATATGTACATTTTCAATATTACCAAGGGTATGAGATATATTGATTGTGACGGTAGGAGAGATACTTGCCATTGTTAGCACTCTGTAATTTTCCCAAGGCTGTGGAGGCAGTCAAAGAGGCAACATCAAAACCGCTTCCATTCAAGGATCTAGCCCTCCAAGACTCAGAGAGGGATCTCTCTATCAAATTTATCTTTGTTAGAGATTTGATCTTAGGCTAGCTATGCAGAATAGGATATGTTCTTGGAGTTTTCTGGTTGAGACAACAAAAGAAGACCATTGGGCTCTGGGGTCTGTGACAAGTTTGAAATTAAACATAGGTCTGTAAGGTATTTCCACAGGGCAAGGTAATGCAGACGTTGGATCCTTTAGAAATAAAATGATGTAGAAAAGGAATAGATGAGATAATCAACTACAACAAAAAAGAATTCAATAATTTCTTCATTGTAGTATCAGAGGGAAAACATTTAGATTTTTAAAAGCTCAACACAGAGTATAGTGGATAAATTATGTGCTAAATCTCCCTTTAACAATCAGAAAGGGAATAACATAATAATAACTGAGAAAGATCACATTCAATGAAGAGAGGAAACTTCACCAACGTTAACACGCAACAATCATGTGCAAAAGTCCATTTATTTCTGGTTGATCTGACAAAATATTACAGAGTATAGCCTTCTGGGTGCAAGAATCAACAACCCATTTTACATTAAAATCATCTCAATAAATAGGAGAGATTCCCCAACGAGTTGTGTAAGTCGTTTTTAACCGCCTCGGCTAAAAATAGCCACAAATCCCCAAAAATATGAAATTGCAAATTTGGCCGAATTTGCTGAAAATAGGGGTACGCTCAGTCATTGATTTCTCCCAATCAATGACACCTGTGAAAAAAATGAAGGAGTTTATTGTAGATTAGCTTGTCTAGAGAAAAAACCTCCTTCATTTTCTCAAATTTCGATTCCACCTAGCTGAAACATCTCCCGCAAAATCGGGACTGTAACAGAAAAAACCAGAAATCTGAAAAATAAGGATGAAATACAGCCTCAATTCTCCCAATGGGTGGAACCTTTGAAAAAAATGGGAGAGATTTTTGTTCTTCAGCCCGTTATGAACAAAAACCTCTTTCGGTTTTTAAAATTTCATCTTCCTTTTCCTAGAATCCGCTTCACAAGACGAGGCGTCAAAACTGGAAAAATAGTGGTTTTGTGAAAATGGGGGAGGGCGGTTTTGGAGAGGTAAGTGGTATTCCGGACCCCCCCTGTGGTGGTAAGTGGTATTGGGAGGGGGGAGTCCGAAATTACCTGGAGGTGACAAGTGTCCCTCTCAATACCACTATTACGGACCCCCCCCTCTGTTAAAGTTTGAAAAGCACGGGGGGGGGTCCGAATTTTTTTATGTTCGTAGATTTATTTATTTTGGGATATGTGTAAAAGGTGCGCACTATGCTTTTATTTTATTTGTTTTCGATTTGTTGTTTTATTTATTACGTTTTGTCTTTTTGTTTTATTACTTTTTTTGTTTTTTAATATATATATTTATTGTTTATTTTAATATTGTATTTTGTTTTTATATTGGGTGAGTATGCGTGAAGTTGGGGTGGGTAGAAACTTAGGATAGGTTGTATTTTGGGTTTTTATTTTATGTTTATTTTGTTTTGTTTTATTTTATGTTTTTTATATATATTTTTTTAATTTTTGTATTCAACTTTTGTTTTATTTACATTTGTTTTTGTTTTAAAAGTTTTATATTTTGTTTTTTTAATTTTGTGTTTTAATTAATATTTCCTTTTTAATTCTTTTTAATTTATATTTGTTTATTTTTTATTAATGTTTATTTTGACAAACTAACCTAAATATTAACAACTAACTCAATTATTAATCATTAATTAATTAATGATTAATTTATTATTAACCAGTCTAACATAAACCTAACTATACTAAACTTATTACTAACATTATTGACCTATTGATTTTATCCTAAGTTGGCTTATTGCAAATGTAGGGACGAAGATGGCGGGATAATGGAGGATGATGTCACGAGGTAGGAGCGGTATGGTAGTAAGTTGGAAGGGTGGTAAGCAGTAAGTGGTCTGGAGTGGAGGAGGTCTGATGCAATGGATGGATTCCATGTTGGGACAGGGCCCATCGGAAAAAACATCTCATTCCGGACCACCCCCCCCACCGTTAAAGGCAGAATGGTCAAGGGGGTCCGGAATCGCCTATAGACCGTCCATCAGTGCGCTGTCATGATGACCGTATATATGTGCATAGTTGTTAGTCACCATTCTGGACCCCCCCCACCATTAAAAGAAGAATAATCGAGGGGGTCTGGAATCGACTGTCAGCTGTTGATCTATGCACCACTAGATCGACCGTTGATCTAAGCACGTTCTTTATTCTCCAGGTGCAAATGCATCAAAAACTTAGGCTTAGTGATTTTTGTGGGTTTTGTGCACTTCTTCCCTTTCTTTTTTCACCATGGGGTTAGGAAAAACCACTCAGCATAAAAAATCATGAATTTTCCTTTTCCTTTCCTTTCCTGGAAACTAATTTACAGAAATCAAATATTATTTGCAAGCCAAAATATACCCAGAGTGAAAAATTTCCAGTCACCAGATGATACTATGAATTATAGGGTTATAACAGTGGCTCCACCTAGGAATGGAAGCTCTTTTGGGAAGTGTCAAGAACCAGTTAACTCTGAATATGTAGACCAGTGCTTTATTCATTGGGCCAATCCCAAAATCTTATTCTGAAACCTGTACCTATTTTGATCTTTGCGACTGAAAACCAAATCAAAATGAACACTGCTGAAAAAGAGATGCTCAGAATGTTGAGCTTATTCACGCTCCCCTACCTACCCTATACTGCTGAAAATCATGCTAAATCAAATAATACAAAAATGCCAATGAAGACAATCAAGTAGCTGTTGAGACCAGAGGACTGCTTGACTGCTTGTTAGCACAGTTAAAAAGACAACTTGACCTTTTGTTCATAGTTTCAAAACTGCAAAGTGTAATGGCCACTGCCGAAAACATGATTGATATTTACAACAGAGACATTGACAATCCTGAAGAACAAAAGTAATGCCAGAGATATATTGGGGCTTCGCAGTGCAAAATTTCTCCATATAAATAGCCACTGGATCAAGATAAACTTGACCTATTACTGGATATTCAAATTTAGCCAAGTCAACTTCATGATTTGATGTTGTAGTTATGTTATTTGCATCCTCATGCACTTCCTGATATGGCTGCAAATGTTCTGGTGGGTTCTGAAATGATACTTCTACTGACCACATCCCTGTAGTTGACTGCCTGATCATGTCAATATCATAACATCTTTTTAGCTCATGACTGGCAAATGAAGAATGATTTTGACCGCACAGGTCATCCAACTGATCAGCTATTGGATCCTGAAAAGACTGACAAGACTGCTGCATTGATTCAAATGAAATTTCCTGACTTTTTATGTATTTATCCTTCAACACTTATTCAAGAGTCTCCTTCAAAATTTGAAATGAATTATAATCTAATGGGACAGAATTACATTCCACTATTTCAAATCTTGTTTCGAGCTCTGGACTTCCACCTGGACTTTGAAAATCAAGGGAAAATAGTGATTGTGATTTTGGGTCTAAAATAGATCCCATGTCATCAATGACATCATCTACTGACTCATCATAAAAAAATTTGTCTTCACTATTCACAACTTGCCTAGAGTTTCTTTTCAGAAATTGAAAAGATGAGAAACATAAGGGCAAATATTTTTCCATTACTTTGAAATTTTCTGCATTTTCCTCATCGCTGTCATGATTGTTGGGCAAAGGCTGATTGTCATATCTGAGCTGTAATTGATCTTATTCCTGCCAATGACATGCTATTGGTTGCTTTGAACAATCAACATCTATTTCATCCTCATGATCATCATCATACTGATCACACTTGGGTAGATTATGCCAGTAAGAAAAGTCATCAAACATGCACATCATATCAGTTGATGGCTCTTCAACAAGATGAGTTGGAACTTCATCTTCRAYTGTATTGTGAATTGAATACATGAAAGAATCATTATCCAAACCATGGTACCAAGGGTGAGCTGCAAAATGTTTGGGAACTGTGACCTTTTCTTTCTCTGAAATCAATGGAACATGATGTCTTTGGATAGGAAGCTCATCTTTCCTGCTGATCCTCTGCATCATCTCTTCCATGGATCTGGCCAAAATGTCCAGTTTAGCTTCTGATGAATTCAAATTCTCCTTTTCTTTGTTCTTTACCTTTGACCTTTTGATCAACAAGTTGGCCTCCACATCAAATGCAATGTTCTGCATTTCTTCAAGTGTTGCAGTGCTCCTTTCTCTTAATTGGAATACCATCTCAGGATCGAAGGCATCTGGGAAATGCAAGTGGGCATATCCTGGGGGTGGCCTTATATCAACAGGAATTGCATGATATACATTATTGAACCTTGCTGAAAACTGTTGTACTGTTTCCCCTGGCTATCTTTTCAAATGGTCATAATCTTATAAGATGAGAAAGACATTTCTCATGATCACTCATCAATCTTGGAAAACTTGGACAAACTGATGGAAATTGTTAATGCTTGCAGCTGGGAGATTTTTAAACCAGTTCTTGACTTTACCTCCCAATGAGAGGGAAAACATTCTGATGCAGACATCATCATCTTCTACCTTAAAGAGGCCAAGAAAATCCTCAAGACTTTGGATATGCTTTTTAGCAGTAATATTGGCATTCTCTCCATCAAACCTGGGCAGATTATTGGCGTAATTTGCAGGGAAGTCATGGAGGATAGGAGGAAAATCTAGGGGCTTGTATTTTTCTAGGATTTTGGTAGGTACAGGAGGTGAAGCAAGAATCTTACAACCATCTGGAGCTTTAGCAAGAGTAGAAGATAAAGCAGGAGGCTTATGTCTCACTGGGACTTCTACAGGTGCATCTGGGATGTGCACAGGTGTATGAGTATGTACATAATCTACAATTGGGGATCTGATCTCTTGAGGCTCATCAATCAAAAGGTGGTCAATGTAATCTTTAGCAATATTCTTTTGATCAGGCTTAGAATAAGATAGAACATAATTACTAATAAAACCAAAGATGTCTTGAATGTAATTTGAGCTTGAGTACCTGGTCTTTCTAGGCTGCTTGGCCATGCTTTAGGTTCTTCCTCTAGTGGAGTCTTTGAGTTGGCACTGTCTGGAGCTGATTGGAGTCACCAAGTGAATGATCTCAACCTTCTTGTGTCTGGTCACTGTCCACCATCAGTGATTAGATCTGGAGCTTTGAAGTGTACTACTGGAGAAAGTTCCCTAGTACAGTCGCCATTCTGTTAGCACTCTGTAATTTGCCCAAGGCTATGGAGGCAGTCACAGAGGAAACATCAAAACCGTTTCGAGTCAAGGATCTAGCCCTCCAAGACTCAGAGAGGGATCTCTCTATCAAATTTATCTTTGTTAGAGATTTGATCTTAGGCTAGCTATGTAGAATAGGATATGTTCTTGGAGTTTTCTGGTTGAGAAAACAAAAGAAGACCATTGGGCTATGGGATCTGTGACAAGTTTGAAATTAAACACAGGTCTATAAGGTATTTCCACAGGGCAAGGTGATGCAGACGTTGGATCCTTTAGAAATAAAATGATGTAGAAAAGGAACAGACGAGATAATCAACTACAAAAAAAAAGCATTCAAGAATTTCTTCATTGTAGTATCGGAGGGAAAACATTTAGATTTTAAAAAGCTTGACACAGAGTATAGTGGATAAATTCTGTGCTAAATCTCCTTTTAAAAATCAGAAAGGGAATAACATAATGATAACTCAGAAAGATCACATTCAACGAAGAGAGGAAACTTCACCAACGTTAACACACAGGAATCCTATGCAAAAGTCCATTTATTTCTGGTTTCATTTATGCCCAAAATGGTCGCCACTATGTTATCGCTCTGTAAATTCCGAGAGGTTGTCAGAGTAGAAGAAATTTACAAGAGGTAACTTTATCCAACCACTTCGAAACTGGAATCTAGCCCTACCAGCTTCAGAGAGGGATCTCTTTGTATGATTTAGCTATGTTTTAACTTTAAGATATTAGGCTAGTTAAATACAATAAGATTGAAAAGGTTTGTTGTTGTTTTTGTTAAGTTGGCTGAAAAGAGTTTACGCTTCAATTGGGCTATGGGGTCTGTATTATAAAGATAGAAATCTAAACATAAACTAAAAGATTCTTTTCACAGGGCAAGATAATGCATTCAGTGGATTCTTTAGCAATAAAGTGATGAATAGCAGAAAATATGAGAATATCAATTAAAGTAAAGAAGCATTTATGAATTTCTTCATTGTAATATCACAAAGATAAACATTAAGATCTTTCAAAGCCGAGAACAGGGTATACAAAGATAAATCCTGCAACATGCATTACTTTGAAAGATTAGATTAGAAAACAATATGACAACTGAGAGAGAAAAACATTTAACATAGAAAAGAATAACATCACCAATGAACAACATGCGATAATCCTGTGAAACTGGGCATTCACGATAACGAAGCCATCTTACTTACTCAAGAAGAGCAAGAACTTTTCCTTCTTTCTCAAACAGAGGTGAGTGAGGAATCCAAAAAGACTAAACAACAGGCATTTGAAAATGCCATTATGGAGGTACACAAGCAGTATAATCTATGAAGTAAAAAGACATACGAAAGTTCCCCAAAAAAGGTAACCGAAACAAAGAAAACAGTCGAAACCAAGAAATCCCCTGAGCCTTGTACCAAGAAGATCCCTGAGAAAGGTAATGCTGAAGTTCTAGCAAAAAGAAACCCTACCATTTTACAAAGATCAACATAGACTGAGGTTTCATCAACCAACCGACCAACTACTTCTGCTCAGAAGACTATGGTGGACAAATCAGAATTGTTGAGCCAAAGTAGAGAATCTACCCCTTTCAGCCTCAAAGGGGAATTAGCCAAGGTGAAAATTCCCATTCCCCTTTCCGATTTGATGAGTAAGGACGCTTACCAATCGCAGGTGATCAAAGCGCTCAACATTAAACTTGATATAGGCACGAAGGCCTTAACCTTTGGATCGATGAATCATTTGGACACGGTAAATCTCACTGATGATCAGCCTGAACTCCTATTTGGCCCTAAAGTTGATGGTCATATTGACACTGGCGCTATCGCTCATTTTTACATCAGCCTTAATATACACGACCTAATTCTTCACAATTCTATGTTAGATTCAGGTGCTTCCCATAACCTGATGCCAGTGATGGAAAAACTGGGACTCGAGGTCACTAGAACTTACAAGTATTTACACTCTTTTGACTCCAGCAAAGTCAGATGTATCCGGTTGATCAAGGACTTATGTATCACCCTAGTTCAGATTCTAGCAAAAAACATGGTTATGGATGTTGTGGTTGCGGACATTCCCCCGAAATATGGTATGTTGCTGTCTAGGTCTTGGGGGGCCAAGTTGAAAGGAACGTTGTAGTTGGATATGTCATATGCCACCATCCTATTATTCAGACAATAGAGAAGACTGTACAGAGAGACGCTGATGAAATATATGGTCAACAGCAAGGAAAAACCACATAACTATCCTCTATACTCTACACACTTTGATCTAGATTCCTTCACCCTATATAATGAAAATGATACAGGAGAACAAATTGCTTAGCTGGAAGAAGATACATTTGACCTGAATGAAGGCCAAGAAATCATTGAGGCAAAAGGGAAGAAACTCGTAATAAGTGAAGAATTGCTAGCAGATTTCTGGAGCATGGATTTTAATGGAGTTGTGAGCAAAGAAGGAGCTGGAGCGGGAGTTTGGTTGCACAATCACAAATCTAGGTATTCGGAAAACCATTCTTACAAACTGAATTTTCAATGCACTAAAAACATAACCGAATACGACGCTTTGATGCTCGGCCTAAAGCTACTAAAGAAGGTTGGTGCCAAACAAATCATGGTAAGAGGCGATTCTAAATTAATTATCAAACAAATTAAAGGTGAGTATGCAGCAAAACATCCCAGGCTTAGAGCTTATAGAAATGTTGTTTTAGACGCCCTTACGATTTTCCAAATGGGTTTCAAATCTGGTCCCAACCCAAAATAAATATGGGGAAATCAGGCTTTGTATTGATTTCCGAAACCTAAACAAGGTTTCCCTAAAAGACAACTACCCATTGCCAAACATGGACCACATATTACAAAAGGTAGTTGGATCCAGCCAAATCTCCTTATTGGATGGTTTCTCAGGCTATAACCAGGTTCTCGTTCACCCAGATGACCAAGAGAAAACAACCTTCACAACACCTTAGGGTACCTTCATGTACGTGAAAATTCCTTTCGGGTTGATGAACACTGGGGCCACTTTCCAAAGAGCAATGGACATCGCTTTTTTGGAAGAAATCGGCAAATTTATTGTCATTTATCTGGATGACGTAACTGTTTATTCCTAATCCGATGATGAGCACTTAAGACATCTCAGACGAGTGTTTGAGAAATGCAGGAAATTTGGGATTTCTCTGAATCCGAAGAAAATCCTTTTCGGATTAGAGGAAGGAAAACTGTTGGGGCACATAATCTCTAAGGATGGTATTAAGATAGATCCTAGCAGAATAGAATCCATTCAGAAACTGGAACACCCAAGGAATATTAAAGAGTTACAATCTTTCATTGGAAAAATAAACTTTATGAGAAGATTCATACCTAACCTGGTTGAGCTTCTCAGGAACATCACCAACATGTTAAAAAAGGACACAAAAATAAAATGGGACTCTGAATCCAAGCAGTCTTTTGAACAAGTTAAACATGCACTCACATAGGCTCTAGTCTTGACCAGTCCTAATTTCACCAAGGATTTTTACCTTTTCTCTTTCACTTATGAACATACCATTGTAGCAGTATTACTACAGAAAAACAACGAAGGGTATGAACCGCCCATAAAATTTTTTAGTAAATCTTTAAGAGATGCTGCTTTGAATTATAAAATAGTGGAGAAACAAGCTTTTACCCTGGTAAAAGCAATAAAGGATTTTAGAGTGTACATTCTCCATTCCCACACCATCGCATACGTTTCGAATGCAGTAGTAAAGGACATTTTAACCCAGGACAATCCAGATGACAAAAGAGGAAAATGGATTGCTATTATTCTAGAGTATGACATAGAGATTAAGCCTACTAAACTGATTAAAGGTCAAGGGATAGCAAAGTTAATGGATGAATCCAATTTCCATGCTCTTGATATTAATTTCTTAGCTGCAATAGATGAACAGGGAGAGCAGGCGACTCCAAGCATGAAAGAGGTATTTCTGAACTCTCCATGGTACGCAGACCCGCTATTTTTTTTGCATAACTTACAAGCTCCCCCTGGTCTGACCAAAAATAAAGCTAGGTTTTTGAAATTGAAAGCATTAAAATTTTGCATTCTAGAAGGCAATCTATATTGGAAGGATCTAGGAGGTATTTTGTTAAATTGTATGTTAAAGGATGAAGCTGAAAAAGTATTGCAGGATTTTCATGCAGGAGACTGTGGTGGTCATGTGAGTTGGAAGACCATAGCTAATAAAATTCTCAGAGCTGGGTTCTATTGGCCTACACTATTTGCCGATGTGCATCCGAAAGTGACTTCATGTCATAAATGTCAGGTGTTTGAGGGAAAAAGGAAACTCCCTCCTTTACCCCTGAAACCAATCTCCGTTGAAGCTCTTTCCCAGCAATGGGGATTAGACTTTATCGGAGAAATACATCCTCCCTCTTCGGGCCAGCATAGGTGGATTCTTACTGCTATGGACTATTTCACAAAATGGATCGAAGATGTACCAAGTAGGCAAGCCACTGATTCTGTCATTATTAAATTTCTAGAAAATAATATCTTGTCTCGTTTTGGTTGTCCTAGAAAGATTATAACTGACAATGCAACTGCTTTTCGATCTAAGAAGCTCATAGATTTTTGCAACTAGTACCATATTGGTTTGGGGCATTCTACAGCCTATTACCCTCAGGGAAATGGGCTGGAGGAGTCGTCCAATAAAACCTTGGTGAACATTATTAAGAAGACGTTGCAAGAAAACAAAAAGTCATGGCATAACAAGCTAGTTTTCGCACTGTGGGCTGACAGACTGACCACCAAGAGGTCAATTGGTATGTCCCCATATAAGTTTTTTTTTTGTTTGTTAATTTGTGCAGGACCTGCGATTAACCTGTGGCTTGAGAAACCGCGACTCAGGGGCATCTAATCCGTCAAAATCACCCGGGGATCGCACCCGGCCTGAGCCACACCAACCCTTAACATGGTTGGATTTTTTGTCCCCGCAGGATTCGAACCGGTGACTTTAACATCACGGAGTGGCTTAACAACACACTCCGTCACCGACTGTCCTACACCTCGGGGACATGTCCCCATATAAGTTGGTCTATGGCACTGAAGCAGTTTTTTCTACCTCCTCAGGGGTTCCTGTCATGGAACTGCTGCAAGAGATGCAAGCCGAGTCGAATGACTCCCAAAGAAGGATAAACTAGATGATCCATTTACAACAGTCTAGAGAAGAAGTATACAACAAAACTCAGGTTGTCTAGGAGAGCATTAAAAAGATCTTCGACAAAAGAACTAAAGAAGATGACTTTGAGCTTGGTGACCTGGTTCTGAGATGGGATGCCCGAAATGAAGATAAGGGGAAGTATGGCAAATTCGATAGCCTATAGAAGGGACCTTACATAATTCACACATTCATATTTCTTGCTCAATAATAGCGATGGGACCAATCTGCCAGGAGGACCTGTGAATGGTAGAATGTTGAAGCACTTTTCACCTCCTCAGTAGGGACCTTTTGGTCACCCCTTTCCATTGTACAAATCATTTCATTTTTCTTACAAGTTTTCAGTGAATAAATTGAATCAGATGGTTGAAGCCCATGGAGAAGGCCCTAAGCCACTGAACATTGTCATCAATTTTTTCAAAAATAAGACAAATCATACAATAAAGGCAACCGTGGAGAAAGTTTTTCAGAACATCAGAAAACAAGATTCTTGGCACTTCACAAGGAGAGTACCATCCCTAGGTGGAGCTGCTGTTATAACCCTATAATTTATAGGATCAACTGGTGACTGAATTTTTTTATCCTTCTATCGTTTTGGTTGTCAAATGATTTTTCATTATGCAAATAATTTGAGAAAAAGAAAAGAAAGAAAAAGAATAAAAGAGGGCATAAAAGAAATTGGATAAATCCCCATGCAATAACAGTGACCTGGTTCATACAATTTAAACATGTCCAAGTCCTTTAAATTGATGTTGATAGGTGTAGTGAATAAGCTTGGCTAAATTGTTTAATCTTAGCCAAGCGAATTAGGTTACTGAATAAATTTGACCAAATTGCCTACTCTTGCTCAAATAACCCTAGGATAGACTAATTTCTTAGTCCAACAGTTTAATCTAGGCTAAATGTCATAGGCAATTAGGTTAGAGCATAGGGTAGTTTTATTTATTTAAAGAAAACAAGCATGATGATCAATATTGAACCATATCTTTGATGTTTTAAAAGGTTTGATGTCTAACCCCCATGGTGATATAAATAGAGAAAGTTTGGGCAAATCCACATAATGCACTTATCATAAGTTTCGAAGAAAATATAACTTTGCACTCATAGAGTAAAAACAACGCATAGATGAATGGCTGAAGAGCGGGCGC
>JZKD02S0062301.1:181121-205832 GCA_000966675.3 Picea glauca
GGGGGGGTTTGGAATGTAGTGTTTTCTCTCGCGTGCCCCCTTCTCTACGTGGCAGAGATCCATTGGCCCAAACTCACACCGCTTACCATTTTCTGACATACCCCCATCACCCCATGACATCATTCTCCACTTGTTCCCCTAGAGGTCACGTCTCATTACCCTGTCAGTCCATTCCCCCTGTTCACCCATTACAAGTCCCTTCACCATGGTCGAGTCCCAATCAACTCCCTCCACGTCACTCAGTCGTATTTGTCATTCATTGTCACCTACCATCTCACGCTCCAAATGACTAGTTGGAAATTTATTACAGGGTAACCTATTCGTTAGCCTACTGAGCTATCTCCTGCACCCAATGGGTATCCGTTTGCTCAAAACTACCTTCACCCTTCATTCCCCCATCATTTACCCTGTCGCCGAACCAGAGTATTTTTCCCCGTTTTCCTCTCCGTTTCAGTTAGTTGTCCAAAGCCACAGTCGTCCCCGCTAACTTTTTGTTTTACTTGCAGATATTTTGACAGTGATGGCGCCAAAATTAAAGAAAGTAGAAGATGAGGAAAATCCTTTCCTACCGCCTCCTGTCGATCTCAACAGGATTCATTTGGCCAATAAAGATCATTTAATCACAGATACCAGATGCGAATTCGACTTCGAATATTTATAGTCATGGCTAAAGGACATTTTCTTGGACCAGAGTGATGAAATTGGACTCTGGGAATCAAACCTTCCCCTGTATATTTTCCCCCAGGTTCACCATTTCCCCAAATTTTCCCTCAAATGTCAGGCCCACTACATTCCCGATCAGAGAGCCATAGTATCTTCATCAGGAGAAAATATGTTTTTTTATTACACCTGAAGCCATCGATTAGATGATGCATATACCCAAAGATGAATCCTCCTCCCCTTTCAATCTTGAAGTCATCACAGAACTATACCAGAAACTATCTTTCCCCCAAAGAGCTCAGATTTTTGAGCTTTTTCTCCCATAGGCCGCTCATCTCCCCAAGACAAATCCCCCGTATCCTTCCTCCCTGTTCTCAGTGAAGGAAAACTAGGTCATATCGTCCCTCTGTGCTCTGCTGGGGTATTTTTCAGATCAATGGGTGGATGAACACATATTGGGTTTTCTGTCCATTTTCTCCATCGATGAGAGACCCACCACTTAGTTCAACTACAGTAATTTCCTGGCGGACAATATTCATGAACAAATCTCAATTTTTGCCACAGAGGGCATGTTCCAGTATTCCTCAATACTGGCTTACATGTTCACTTTCTTTCAAGCCGAAAAATTCTCCTTCTCAATGCAGAAGATGGACAAAGACGGAAGGCCGCAGGCGGTAACAACTTGGACTTCACTACTCAGGAAAAATTCTATAGAATTCAGTTTCAAACAGTTTATCGAGAATTTTTACCATCCAGTGGTGAGCATGCTCAGTGGCAGACCTGAACCAAGAATAAACGAGGAGATTCAGAGGATCTTACACCTCTCAGATCTTTCTAAAACTGGCGATTGGTATCTTTACCAAAACCACACTAAGATCAGGGTTTATGGATGCGAGTTGGCTCCATACAGACTGCCCAAGTACCTACCCATGAGGATAGTTTCTCTGGAGTACATAAGGAAAATGATTAACTCAGATGACATACATTTTGTGTCTCTAAAAAAGAAGCAGTAACTTAGAATCAAAGGGAAAATAAGATCTTTCATCTGCAATAGCCGAGGCGCCGGAGAGGAAGCAGACATATTGCTAAAAGAAATGAAGTTACAGGTCAGTTTCATATGGCACTATGACCCATGTGGGATAATTTCAGAGATGAGGATTAAAAATAAAAACATTCCATATGTTCATACACCCAAGCCCGAGATAGAAAAATTCGCGAATTAAACACAATGGGAGCCGAACACTCTAGTTGAAATAGAATACCAGGACCTTTCGGTCACTCTCTCACAAATGACTAAACCACAGGTTCCTAAGGAGAAAAGACCCAGGAAGGATCACCTTCCGTCATAGAAGTCTCGGTTGAAGATTTCCAACTACACACCAAAAGGCCAAAAACCAGTCATGCACCTGAGACGGCTGGTGAAAAGGGAAGCCAATCCACTGCAACTATGAAGGATGATCGATCACTTTTTGGCACAAGAAACAAACAGATCATGTCTACAGTTTTTTCCAAGAAACCCACGGATACTCCACCAGTCAACCAGCCGAGCAAAATAGAACCAAAATTGAGTGTTTTCGAGAAGTATGATATGATCAAAAAGAAAAACTGGACGCTGACCAACAATACTTATGCTCAGTTATGGAAGAAAACATCAACTGCACAACATAGACTGTTGTTTGAATTCGACATTGAGAAGGGTAGAATGCACATGGCGTTTCTGCAAGCATAGGTGCCAGATCCTAAAGTAATCACCGATTACAAAAGGGCAACATTCAAATTTCAGACTAAAGATGTGCATCCTGCTGATCAAATGGATATACACAGGAAAACTGGAGAAATGGTTTTCTCCACATTGGCAAATGCTTCTACTGCTGCCTCTAAGTTACAGGTATCTCTGAGCAATGTCCAGACACATTTGAAATTAGAAAATATATCATCCTTTGCAAAGGATAACAGAATTAAGACGTTGGAAGAACTAGTCCTTAAGATCGAGTATGATCCCTCGAATGTGAAAGCAGTCGAGGAGATGCTTAAAAATAAAAATTCCAATATAGCATCTCTGAGGAAACACTTGAAACTGCCACCAATAGAAGATTCACAAGCAAAGGAGATAGCTGAGACAGAAGGGATAAAGGATGAGATACTGAAGCTGATAATGGAGCAGAATGCGCAGTTGAAGGAGATGGAAGCAGAATTGGAAAAACTATTGAAAGAGAAGTAACAATAAAATCCTATGGATGTCATTCCATTGAGTGCAATTCCTGTCATAGGAGTAAGCACAACATCTGCAACAGAAATTCCCTCAACAAATCCAATGACAGCTTTGGAGAAGACAGTAGAACTGGCAAAATCCATGGAAGAGATGAATTTGCAAGAGACAGAGATTAAAATACTTAAAAAGGAGGTTGAGAACCTTCAGGAACTCAAGTATTCTTACCAAGCTAGCTACTCCAAGGAGAAACAAACATCAGACAAGCTCAAACAGGAATTGTAGTAGCTTCAAAAGAAAATAGTGGCAGGAAAAACACTTGTTGAGGTCAAGGAAAATGTCTATATGGATATCACCAAATCCATAAATGAAATATGGACTATGGTACAAATCATGTTCGAGGAGAACGAACTGGTGCAAAGAAGCAAGCAAGCGATTGAAAAGATAAGAGGAGAATTGGGAGAGATGCCCGCATAAGCCACTGAGATCATTAAATTCCTGAATTCAAAAACCAGAGAAGAGTTAGAGGAGTTGAAAATTGAAGATAGGAAAGAAACCATCCTCGAGGTCAAGAGGGTCCTGACCAAGAGAGGATTGATGATACAACTGGAGAAAAAGGTTTAGGCTATGGACATAGGAGTGCAAAGATTTTTAAGAAAAATTGAAACTCTGCAGAAGAAAGGCCTCCCTCGCTTAAGGGTCATAAATGACAAGTTAATGAAACTGTCTGATTATAAAAAGAAACTAGCCACCGTGGCTAAAGATAGTTCGAAATTCTCTGGAATACAGGGCAGTATCACATGAAAGGCATTCTTAGAAGATTTCCAGTCAAACATTAGCATACAACATGAGATCCAGTACATTTTCATCATCAAGCCAACTTTTGCCAAAAGATGGATGAACTATACCGAAGATTTCTCAAAGTCAGCGTTCCTAGTAACCTTCGATGGGAAGAGTTATGCAATATGATCAAGTAAGAGCTGAGGTTTCCAAGCCTAGTCAGCAATCTAGTCAGATGAGGTCATGCAGAGGTCTCACCAACAATTTACCCTAGAAATCAGCATGAAGTTTCAACACATCATCAAACAGTTCCTGAATTTTTGTATTTTGTTGAGTTAGTTAGCTAAATTTAGAACTGCCACGTCCTGATCTTTAATGACAGGATTGTATGTAATGTTTTATTATAAATACTTCAAACTTTGAAGTACTGAGGGTTGATCTTTATGCCCTGTAAGCCAGAAATACTGTAAATTTTTTTCAAGAGGTACTCTGCTCACTCTGATCTAGATTCCTTCATCCTGTATAACGACGACGATATGGGAGAACGAATCGCTCAGCTGGAAGAAGATACATTTGACCCGAACGAAGACCAAGAAATCACCGAGGAAAAAGGAAAGAAACTCGTAATAAGCGACGAATTGCCCGCAGATTTCTGGAGCATGGATTTCGATGGAGATGTAAGCAAAGAAGGAGTTGGAGCGAGAGTTTGGTTGCACAATCACAAATCTAGGTATTCGGAAAACCATTCTTACAAACTGAATTTTCAATGCACTAACAACATAGCTGAGTAAGAAGCTTTGATGCTCGGCATGAAACTACTAAAGAAGGTTGGTTCCAAACAAATCATGGTAAGAGGCGATTTTGAATTAATTATCAAACAAATTAAAGGTGAGTATGCAACAAAACATCCCAAGCTTAGAGCTTATAGAAATGTTGTTTTGGATGCCCTTAAATGTTTCACTAAAGTTGATTTGCAGGTGATGCCTAGGGGTCAGAATATTTTAGCAGATGGGTTAGCTACGTCAACAGCTACATGCAAGATACCGTTCCACTTGCCCATACACGATGGAGGTGAAGTGAAGACCGACTATCCTGGACAACATCAAATACTAGCAGGTATTTGGGAACGATGACCAAATTGAAGATTTTCTACAATGTAAAAATGATTTTGAGTGTACAAACATAGACTTAGAAAATGATGATGAAAATGTGAATAAATCCAGTTTTGGAAATGACAGTGTAAATAAAGTAGATTCAAAAGAGTTAGGTGAAGATGAGATAGAGTTGGATGTTTTGCATTTAAAGAGTAATGTTTTTCCTCGGGGTTTAGTTCCATTAGAAGACATATTTGATTTTAATGATGTAGCTAAAAAACCTAAAATTGAAGCCAGTGGGAAAGAGGTTGAAGATGTTAACATAGGGACAGAAGAGAAACCCAGGATAGTAAAACTTTCCAAATCCTTACCCCCTGAGTAGAAACTCAAATACATTGAAATTTTCAAGGAATATTCAGACGTGTTTGCTTGGGGTTACGAATATTTGAAGTCTTATGACACAAGCATCATACAACATAGGATCCCAATAAAAGAAGATCAAAAACCTTTTAGACATAAACTTAGGAGAATCAATCCCAAGTTACTTCCCCTGATAGAAAAAGAAATCAAAAAGATGTATGATGCTAAAATCATAGTTCCCTTACGATTTTCCAAATGGGTTTCAAATCTCTTCCCAACCAGAAAGAAATCTGAGGAAACCAGTCTTTGCATTGATTTCCGAAACCTGAACAAGGTTTCCCTAAAAAACAACTACCCATTGCCAAAAATGGACCACATATTACAAAAGGTAGTTGGATCCAGCCGAATCTCCTTACTAGATGGTTTCTCAGGCTATAACTAGGTTCTCGTTCACCTAGATGACCAAGATAAAACAACCTTCACAACACCTTGGGGTACCTTCATGTACGTGAAAATGCCTTTCGGGTTGATGAACGCTGGGGCCACTTTCCAAAGAGAAATGGACATCTCTTTTGTGGAAGAACTTGGAAAATTTATTGTCATTTATCTTGATGACGTAAATGTTTATTCCCAATCCGATGACGAGCACTTAAGACATCTCAGACGAGTGTTTGAGAAATGCAGGAAATTTGGGATTTCTCTGAATCCGAAGAAAAGCATTTTCGGATTAGAGGAAGGAAAACTGTTGGGGCACATAATCTCTAAGGACGGTATTAAGATATATCCCAGCAGAAAAGAAGCCCTTCAGAAACTTGAACACCCAAGGAATATTAAAGAGTTACAATCTTTCATTGGAAAAATAATTTTTGTAAGAAGATTCATACCTAACCTCGCTGAGCTTCTTAGAAACATCACCAACATGCTAAAAACAGACACAAAAATAAAATGGGACTCTGAATCCAAGAAGTCTTTTGAACAAGTTAAACATGCACTCACTGAGGCTCCAGTCTTGATCAGTCCTAATTTCACCAAATATTTTTACCTTTTTTCTTTCTCTTCTGAACATGCCATTGCAACAGTATTACTACAGAAAAACAACAAAGGGTATGAACAACCCATAGCCTTTTTCAGTAAATCTTTAAGAGATGTTGCTTTGAATTATAAAATAATGGAGAAACAAGCTTTTGCCCTGGTAAAAGCCATAAAGGATTTTAGAGTATATATTCTCCATTCCCACACCATCGCATACGTTCCAAACGCAGTAGTAAAGGACATTTTAACCCAAGACAATCCAGATGACAGAAGAGGAAAATAGATTGCTATCATTCTAGAGTATAAAATAGAGATTAAGTCTACTAAACTGATTAAAGTTCAAGGACTAGCAAAGTTAATGGTTGAATCCAATTTCCATGCTCTTGATATTAATTTCTTCACTGCAGTAGATGAATAGGGAGAGTAGGCGACTCTAAGCGTGAAAGAGGTATTTCTAAACTCTCCATGGTATGCAGACCTGATATTTGTTTTTCATAACTTACAAGCTCCCCCTGGTCTGAACAAAACTAAAGCTAGGTTTTTGAAATTGAAATCATTAAAATTTTGCACTCTAGAAGGAAATCTTTATTGGAAGGATCCTGGAGGTATTTTGTTGAATTATCTGTTAAAGGATGAAGTTGAATCGGTATTGTATTATTTTCATGCAGGATACTGTGGCGGTCATCTGAGTTGGAAGACCACAGCTAATAAAATTATCAAAGCTAGGTTCTATTGGCCTACACTATTCGCTGATGTGCATCAGAAAGTGACTTCGTGTCATAAATGTCAGGTGTTCAAGGGAAAAAGGAAACTCCTTCCTTTGCCCCTGAAACCAATCTCTGTTGAACTCCTTTCCAGCAATGGGGATTAGACTTTATCGAAGAAATACATCCTCCCTCTTCAGGCCAACACAGGTGGATTCTCACTGCTACAGACTATTTCAAAAAATGGATCGAATCTGTACCAAGCAGGTAAGCTACTGATTCTGTCATTATTAAATTTCTAGAAAATAATATCTTGTCTCGTTTTGGTTGTCCTAGAAATATTATAACTGACAATGCAACTGCTTTTTGATCTAAGAAGCTCATAGATTTTTGCAACCAGTACCATATTGGTTTGGGGCATTCCACAGCCTATTACCCTCAGGGAAATGGGTTGGCGGAGTCATCCAATAAAACCCTGGTGAACATTATTCACTGTGGAATAACAAGTTAGTTTGTTCACTGTGGGCCGACAGACTGACCACCAAGAGGTCAATCGGTATGTCCCCATATCAGTTGGTCTATGGCACTGAAGCGTTTTTTCCTACCTCCTTAGGGGTTCCTGTCATGAAACTGCTGCAAGAGATGCAAGCCGAGCTGAACGACTCCCAAAGAAGGATAAACTAGATCATCCATTTGCAACAGTCTAGAGAAGAAGTATACAACAAAACTCAGGTTTTCCAGGAGAGCATTAAAAAGATATTCGACAAAAGAACTAAACAAGATGACTTTGAGCTAGGTGACCTGGTTCTGATATGGGATGCCCGAAATGAAGATAAGGGGAAGCATGGTAAATTTGACAGTTTATGGAAGGGACCTTACATAATTTGCACATTCAGAGGGAATAATGCTTTCCTGCTCAACAACAACAAAGGGACCAATTTTTCAGGATGACCTGTGAATGGCAGAATGATGAAGCACTATTCACCTCCTGAGTAGGGACTTTCAATCTCATCTTTCCATTGTACAGATCATTTCATTTTTCTTACAAGTTTTTGAGTGAATAACTTTGATCAGATGGTTGAAGCTCGTAGAGAAGGCCCTAAGCCACTGAACATTATCATCAAATTTTCAAAAATAAAACAAATCAAACAACAAAGGCTACTGTGAAGATTTTTTTTCAAAACATCAGGAAGCAGGATTCTTGGGACTTCACAAGGAGAGTACCATCCCCAGGTGGAGCTGTTGTTATAACCCTATAATTTATAGGATCAACTGGTGATTGAAATGTTATCACTTTAGTGTCTTTTTTGTCAAATGATTTTCCATTCTGCAAATAATTTGAGAAAAAGAAAAGAAAAAGAAAAAGAAAAGAAAAGAAAAAGAAAAAGAAAAGAAAGAAAAAAGAAAAGAAAAAGAAAAAGAATAAAAGAGGGCATAGAAGAAATTGGATAAAGCCCTATGCAATAACAGTGACTTGGTTCATACAGTTTAAACATGGTCAAGTCCTTTAAATTGATGTTGATAGGAGTAGTGAATAAGCTTGGCTAAACTGTTTAATCTTAGCCAAGTGATTTAGGTTAGCTAGTGAATAAATTTGACCAAACTGCCTAATCTTGGTCAAATAACCTAGGATAGAGTAATTTCTTAGTCCAACAGTTTAATCTGGGCTAATTGTCATAGGTGATTAGGTTAGAACATAGGGTAGTTTGGTTTATCTCAATAAAATAGGCATGATGATCGATGTTGAACCATATCTTTGAGGTTTAAAGGTTTGATGTCTAACCCCCATGGTGATGAAAATAGGGAAAATTTGGGAAAACCCACATAATGCACTTATCCTAAGTTTCCGAGCAAATATCATTTTGCGCTCATAGATTAAAGACAATGCGCAGATGAATGGATTAGATGTTGTCGCTCAGATCTATGATTGACAAGATTTTTCGGACCCCCCCAAATGTTCTACCTTTAACGGTGGGGGGGGGGTCCAAAATCATAGATAAATAAGGCACACATCTAAATGACTGAGGCGCTAGTTCTTAGATTCATGACTGAGATTGAATTCTAGACCCCCCGACCGTTCTTCTTTTAACGGTGCGGGGGGGGGGGGTGGGTCCGGAATGTTGTTTAAACATCGCGCACAGATCTACGATCCAGGAACAGGCACACTGATGGACGACTGATGGTAGTTTTCAGACCCCCCCGACCGATCTGTTTTTAACGGAGGGGGGGGGGGGTTCCAGAATGGATTGCTTTTCTGGTAGGTCCCTTTCCTCTACGTGGCAGGAATCCATTGGTTCAGACTCCCACCGCTTACCACAATCTGACATACCCTGTCACCCCATGACATCGTCTTCCCCATTTTCCCCTAAATATCACATCTCATTACTTTGTCAGTCCTTTCACCTTGTTACAAGTCCCTTCACCATGTTCAAGTCCCAATCAACTCCCTCCATGTCACTCCGTCATATTTTTCATTCATTGTCACCTAACATCTTACGCTCCAAATGACCCGTTGGAAATTTATTACAAGCTAACCTATCCGTTAGCCTGTTGAGCTGTCTCCCACGCCCAATGGGTATATTTTTTCTCAAAACTACCTTCACCCTTCATTCCCCCATCATTTACCCTATCGCCGCACCAGAGAGTATTTTTCCCCATTTCCTCTCCGTTTCAGTCAGTTGTCCAAAGCCACAGTCGTCCCTGCTAACTTTTTGTTTTACTTGTAGGTATTTTGATAGTGATGGTGCCAAAATTAAAGAAAGCAGAAGCCGAGGAAAATCCTTTCCTACTGCCTCTTGTCGATCTCGACAGGATTCATTTGGCCAATAAAGATCATTTAATCACAGATACCAGATGTGAATTCGACTTTGCAGATTTACAGTCATGGCTAAAGGACATTTTCTTGGACCAGAGTGATGAAATTGGACTCTGGGAATCAAATATTCCCCTGTATCTTTTCCCCCCAGGTTCACTATTTCCCCGAATTCACCCTCAAATGCCAGGCCCACTACAGTCTCGATCAGAGAGCCATAGTATATTCATCAGGAGAAAGTCTATTTTTTATTACACCTGAAGCCATCGATCAGATGATGCAGATACCCAGAGTTGAATCCTTATCCCCTTTCAATATTGAAGTCATTGCAGAACTATACCAGAAACTATCATTCCCCCAAAGAGCTCAGATTTTCGAGCTTTTTCTCCCATAGGCCGCTCAACTCCCCAAGACAAATCCCCCTATCCTTCCTCACTGTTCTCAGTGAAGGGAAACAAGGTCATATCGTCGCTCTGTGCTCTGTTGGGGTATTTTTCGGATCAATGGGTGGATGAACCCATATTGGGTTTTCTATCCATTTTCTTCGTCGATGAGAGACCCACCACTCAGTTCGACTACAGTACTTTCCTGGCGGACAATATTCATGAAAAATTCTCAAATTTCACCATAGAGGGCATGTTCTGGTATTCCTCAATACTGGCTTACATGTTCACTTTCTTTCAAGCGGGAAAATTCTCCTTCTCAATGCAGAAGATGGACAAAGATGGAAGGCCACAGGCAATAACAACTTGGACTTCACTACTCAGGCAAAATTCTACAGAATTCAGTTTCAAACAGTTTATCAAGCAGTTTTACCATCCAGTGGTGAGCATGCTTAGTGGCAGACCCGAGACATGAATAAACGAGGAGATTCAAAGGATCTTACACCTCTTAGATCTTTCTAGAACTAGCGATTGGTATCTTTACCAAAACCACACTGAGATCAGAGTTTATGGATGCGAGTTGGCTCCATAGAGACTGCCCAAGTACCTACCCATGAGGATATTTGCTTTGGATTACATAAGGCAAATGATTAACTCAGATGACATACATTTTGTGTCTCTGAAAAAGAAGCAGCAACTTATAATCAAAGGGAAAATAAGATCTTTCATCTGCAATAGTCGAGGTGCTGGAGAGGAAGAAGATAGATTGCTAAAATAAATGAAGTTGCAGGTCAGTTTCATATGGCACTATGACCCATGCAGGATAATTTCAGAGATGATGATTAAAAATAAAAACATTCCATATGTTCGTACACCCAATCATGAGATAGAAAAATTCCCGAATAAAACAGAATGGGAGTCGAACACCCTGGTTGAAATAGAACAACAGGACCCTTCGTTCACTATCTCACAGATGACTACACCATATGTTCCCAAAGAAAAAATACCCAGGAAGGATACCTCACCTTCCGTCACTGGAGTCTCGGTTGAAGATTTCCAATTGCACACCAAAAGGCCAAAAACCAGTCATGTACCTGTCACAGCTGGTGAAAAGGGAAGCCAATCCACTGCAACTACGAAGGATGATCGGTCACTTCTTGGCACAAGCAACAAACAAATCATGTCTACATTTTTTTCCAAGAAACCCATAGATACTCCACCAGTCAACCAACTGAGCAAAATAGGACCAAAATTGAGTGTTTTTGAGAAGTATGATATGATAAAAAAGAAAAATCAGACGCTGACCAACAATACTTATGCTTAGTTCTGGAAGCAAACATCAATTGCACAACACAGATTGTTGTCTTCATTCGACACTGAGAAGGGTAGAATGCACATGGAATTTTTGCAAGCACATGTGCCAGACCCGAAAGTAATCACCGATTACAAAAGGGCAACATTTGAATTTCAGACTAAAGATGTGCATCCTGCTGATCAAATGGATCTGCACAGGAAAACTGGAGAAACGGTTTTCTCCACGTTGACAAATGCTTCTACTGTTGCCTCTAAGTTACATGTATCTCTGAGCAATGTCCAGACACAACTGAAATTATAAAATATATCATCCTTTGCAAAGGATAATAGAATTAAGATGTTGGAAGAACTGGTCCTTAAGATTAGGTATGATCCCTCGAATGTGAAAGCAGTCGAGGAGATGCTTAAAAAGAAAAATGCCAATATAGCATCTATGAGGAAACAGTTGAAACTGCCACCAACAGAAGATTCACATCAAAGGAGATAGCTAAGACAGAAGGGGAAAAGGATGAGATGCTGAAGCGGATCATGGAGCAGAATGCATAGTTGAAGGAGATGGAAGCAAAACTGGAAAAAATATTGAAAGAGAAGGAACAATCAAATTCCATGGAGGTCATTCCATTGAGCGCAGTTCCACTCACAGGAGTAAGCACAACATATGCAGTAGAAATTCCCTCAACAACTCCACTGACAACTCTGGAGAAGACAGTAGAATTGGAAAAATCCATGGAGGAGATGAATTTGCAAGAGACAGAGATTAGCAAACTTAAAAAGGAGGTTGAGAACCTTTAGGAACTCAAGTCTTCTTACCAATCCAACTACTCCAAGGAGAAACAAACATCAGACAAGCTCAAACAAGAATTGCAGCAACTTCAAAAGAAAACAGTGGCAGGCAAAACACTCGCTGAGGTCAAGGAAAATGTCTGGATGGATATCACTAAATCCATAAATGAAATATGGCCTATGGTACAAATCATGTTCGAGCAGAATGAACTGGTGCAAAGAAGCAAGCAGGCGATTGAAAAGATAAGAGGAGAATTGGGAGAGATTCCTGTAGAAGCCACTGAGATCATTAAATTCCTGAATTCAAAAACCAAAGAAGAGTTAGAGGAATTGAAAATTGAAGATAGGACATAAACCATCCTCGAGGTCAAGAGGGTCTTGACTAAAAGAGGGTTGATGGTACAACTAGAGGAAAAATTCTAGGCCGTGGACATAGGAGTACAAAGATTTTTCAGCAAAATTGAAGCTCTGCAGAAGAAAGGCCTCCCTGGCTTAAGGGCTATAAATGATAAGTTAATGACACTTTCTGATTATAAAAAGAAACTAGCCACTGTGGCTAAAGATAGTTTGAAATTCTCAGGAATACAGGGTAGTATCACAGGCAAGGCATTCTTAGAAGCTTTCCAGTTAGACATCAGCATACAGCACGAGATCCTGTACAGTTTCATCATCAAACCAACTTTTGCCAAGTATACAGATATGGATGAAGTATACCGAAGATTGCTCAAAGTCAGCATTCCCAGTAACCTTCGATGGGAAGAGCTATGCAATCTGATCGAGTAGGAGATGAGGTGTCCAAGCCCAATCAACTATCTAGTCAGATGAGGTCGTGCAGAGGACTCACCAACGGCTTACCCCAAATTAAACATGAAAATTTCAACACATCATCAAACAATTCCTAAATTTTTGTATCTTGTTGAGTTAGTTAGCTAAATTTAAATTTCCATGTCTTGATCTTTAATGACAGCATCGTATGTAATTTTTTATTATAAATACTTCAAACATTGAAGTACCGAGGGTTGATCTTTATGCCCTGTAAGCCAGAAAGACTGTAACTTTTATCAAGAGATCTTCTAGTAATATAAAGAGACGTTTCACAAGATTCTCGTGTGTTATCCATTGGTGATGTTTTCTTTTCTATGTTAAATGTTTTTCTTTCTTAGTTGTCATATTGTTTTCTAATCTAATCTTTTAAAGTAGCACATGTTGCAGGATTTATCTTTCTATACCCTATTTCCGGCTTTGAAAGATCTTAATGTTTATCTTTCTGATATTACAGTGAAGAAATTCTTAAATGCTTCTTTACTTTAATTGATATTCTCACCTTTTCTACTATTCATCATTTTACTGCTAAAGAATCCAATGAATGCATTATCTTTCCATGTGAAAAGAATCTTTTAGTTTCTATTTAGATTTCTATCTTTATAATACAGACCCCATAGCACAACGGAGGCGTAAACTCTTTCCATCCAACTTAACAAAAAAAACAACAAACCTTTTCAATCTTATTTTTTTTAACTAGCCTAATATCTTAAAGTTAAAACATAGCTAAATCATACAGAGAGATCCCTCTCTGAAGCTGGTAGGTCTAGATTCCAGTTTCAAAGTCGTTGGATAAAGTTACCTCTTGTAAATTTATTCTACTCTGAAAACCTCTAGGAATTTACAGAGCGATAACAACCATATTTCCTTCAACATAAATTCCATGTGTATCAAGTGGAACTATGGCATGACCAACTATCTTGCTCAAAGTAGATCAAAAGTCATCTTGTTCAATTCTCGCAAGCTATGGAAGAAAATAAGAGTGATGATGCATATCATCCCAAGGTTTTTCGGAACCATTCATGGCTTCGATGATAGCTTCATCCAAGGAAAAAGTATCATCAAGGAAGTCATGTGAACAAGACAACTAAGTGGCCCACATAGGCTTAATAACAAGATCCTCCTCATCCTTCGGCGAGGTAATAGGATTGGGATCGACGAAAGAGTCAAGAACAACTTGATACACAATCTCCGCTGCCGATAGTGGCATGGACATTCTAGCATGTGACTAACGTTCACAAGATGAAGTCGAGGAAGGTAGGGTCCAAGGATAGTTAAAATAGGAAGTGCGGAAAGGGATGGACTTCTCTGACAAAATGGGCCTACTGGACATGGTGTTAACATGGTGAATCGGTGCCATGAAGTCAAAGGTACCCATAATGGATGAATACATTATGACACCGATATTCTTAGTTGTCGGATAAGAATTGTCGACCACAGGGATCGATGGTCCAAGGGATAGCATACACAAAGGATACCTAGTTGATCTCCATGTTCTTCCCATCATGAGGAAAATAAAGAGTATGGAAGACAGATGATATGACAACAATGATAGCATAATTCCAATTGCGTCCTAGTAATAAGTTATAATTGAGGCGTGCATCAACCACCTCGACATCCACCTCTACCATCTTCCAACCTAACTAGACCGTAAAGGTAGGAAGAATTCTACGAGGGAAAAAGGAACGACCTTAAACAGTAGTCAACATGGTCGACGATTGAGAAAGAGTCGGAGAGCCAAGAGATTTCCAACAGATCAGGGACATCACACATGTAGCAGTGCCTTCATCAAAAACCACACGTTTGATGGTATACTTCGAGTAACCCACATGGATTTGGAATGCCACATGGTAAGGCAAGAGAGGCTTCACATCCATGACGTCAAACTTGATAAATTTAGAGCCATTGGGGTCTAGAGCTCCTAATGCAGATAACAAGTCATTCCTATGTGAAGGAAACATTTAGAGTACCTCCAGAGACGACATCGCACAAGGGGTTTGACCTAGATCCTCAACAATAGAGTAATGTTGGGTGGCTCTAGCATTTGGATTGTGGGTAGAGCACTTGAGTAATCCTTTCATAATACGAGGTGGTGGTTCTTGTTTTTCGATCTGTAAAGGCATCTTCGGAGGAGGAGGAGGAGATTCTAGACCATGTATATCTTGTGAGGAACTATAATCGTGAGACCAGGTGGCTACATGAACCTGATAATTGACCATATTGATACACAAATGGTCACCATCTTGTGACGGTGATTTTTGACTCCCACTGGCCATATTTTTGGAATTTTAGGAGATCGAGGCCAAGTACTGGTTATGTGGGAAAATATTATTCAACACGATGACCGGCAGAGATAATAGCCTCACAAATTCCACAAGTTTGGGGCATAAATGAGTAAGGTGACCATCTGTAGAAATATTATAGGGAAATTTCACCTTACGCTTTTCTCTCTTGACCTCTCCAACATTATTATTCATCTTATCATTATTACCATTGTCCTTGGGTTTATTATTATTTTTCCCACCCTTACAATTATTATTACATCCTTTCTTCTTATTCCCACCTGGTTGCTGGTTACCATTCGGGCTGATTGACGATTGCACGAAATGTACATCCACCAGCTGAGTAGGATTGGAGGACAAAAAAAAATATGTCCCTCCTGCAAACTGGTTTAGAGACAACTCTTTCAAATGGCTTATCACCGAGTCTGCGGATTTCACATTGGCGGAGCCTACAATTCCATCGACATGAGGTCTGGGATTTTGTCTAGGGTCATAGGTTGAACTTGGTGCATCCGGAAGAATGTGGTATGACATCCCAGACTGAGCATATATAATATATAATTGTTGGGCTTTGAATATTGCTTCTTCCTCAGATGTAACCCTGAATGTAGAAACATCCTTCGATATAGGAGGCTGCAAAGACTTAAGGAACCATTCTAAAAGAAAGGCCGGGGGTATCCAGGTCTTAATCAAACTCTTTTGTCTACACCACTCCTATATATGATCCGAGATATGAGTGGATGTGTCCTGGCATAAAGTCGGAAGAAGTTCTAGGTCAACATCATAACGAGCCAACAATTGGAAGTGGTTAAGGAAGACTAACACCATCTGACTAAAGGTCCCATATTCCCCCCTAGGTAGCTCGATATATCATTTCACAGCAAACCCAATAATGGTGTGTTGAAATACTCTTAACTGAATGGAATCATCATTAAGGGAATTCGAAGAGCACCATTGGTGAAAGGTGGTGACGTGATCACCAAGATCCTTTCCATTCTTACCTTCAAATTTCGGAATGTCCGAAGGAAGCTTGGTGGGAATGGGAGGCCATGTAGGATCATGACACATAGGGTCGTTCATCAACTTAGACAAGTATTGCAAGTTAAGCATGGCCAAAAAAGGGAGACGGTGTTGCGACATCTGGCCCCAAGCTCCCTAGAAAGATTGTGTTTTGGGAACTGCATCCCATCCAGGGTTCTAGTAAGAACCATGGCCTTGTCCGAAATTGTAAGACCCTCTTCCAGGCTGATTCATAAGAGGTTGGTTGGGCATCATTCCAGTAGGAATGTTCTGATGGGGGTTATAAAAGTTCCCCCCAGCTGGAGTGGCTCCGGGTTGGGGGTTTCCCAAGGTGTGAAATTGACCTCCTTTGAGTGTGAATCCTTAGGATAGAGGTGGATTCATCATGCCAACCGTGTTGGTCGGAATCGACACTGAGGAGGTGAGGGTATAGGATAAAACTTGAACCGAGGCTTGTCCGCCAGGTTGGTTGCTCCACCCAAAAGAAAGAGGATTAGACCCGGGGTTAAAAGAGGGAATGCCTCCCATAGTAGGAGTCGTTTGAGGGATCTAAGTTCCACCAAATGAGAATGGAGTATAAGTAGAAGTAGTGCCCCCAAGTCCAATGCTATCATTAGGGCCAACAACTGGGATGGTGTTTGAAAACTATGAAGTAAAATTCAACATACCATAGGAAAAAAGACTAGAGGCGATAGGGATGGACTGAACATTATAGCCCGGTGAGTGACCAAGAGGCCCAAATGGGCTTGTGGTAATAGGTTGAGCATTCACTATAGGATGGGAATTCATTGATGATAGGTGCCTCCTGCACTACAACCATTGTCGTTGCAGGATTCAAAGGGGTGCCATTAACTATAAATGGTGTGGGAGTCGAAGGGCTCCCAGTATTTTGATGACTCAGTTCAGTACTCATCCTTGTAGAATCACAATTCTGAAAAGTGGAGGTGTGTGTACCATGTCTAAGAACTCTACACATTTTAGAAGGAAAAGACTCGAAATCCGGTGGTAAATGTAACAAGCGGTGAGACTGGCGGGGAAGTTGGTCCGACTCCACGATGACTCAAGATATAAAAACAAATCCTAAGGCCAACTAGTAATCAAAGAGAACACCAAAAATAATCAAACGACCAATATGCACACAAACGGGGTAAAGTGGCTGAAAGGGGCCTCCCTCCCTAAAGAAGGTATGTCTCGTACAAGAGGGGCCTGAGACTCTCTGCTAAATATTAGAGGTAACATAATCAATTATACAGGCCCTCATGGGCTTAACAACCAATCGGTTAGATACCGCCGGAGAGGTAATCACCCATAAAGGGTGTGTGTTGTCTGACCCTTATTTGACCCAGGGTACCTACAAAATAATCCATGCAAGTAACCTATGTGGCACCTAAGTCAAGCAACTAAGCAACCAATGTACAATTGATGCACAAACGAGCAGTCATATGTCAGGTCCACCATATGGGAAGGGTAGCAAAGACCGAAACCTTGAAAGTACCACCTCTCACGGAGGTAAGGGTACTAGAAAGATCCCCAAATACGAATAGATCCCTAGAAATATCGCTGATGCTAAGAAGGTATCGGGGGGATATCCCTTCAACCAACCTTGCACAACCTCGTGATTAATTCCGGTGTAAGCGGAGCCTCCTGATATTTCCGATTATACAATGGATTTATCCACTCCCTAAGTCAGACACATATGTTGATTTAATAGCCTTGGAGAAGTTTACTCACAAAATCGTATTCCAAGGCACTAAATCCTAAGCTAGTTTGTGCACCCTAGAAAATAAACTCGTTACTAATCAATTTTAAATTATAGTGTTAATTTTAATGGCCATTCTTCGTAAAAAAAGGTGTGATAGTGAAACTCATAATGTTATGACTTAGCAAGTAAAGTAAATATGAATACAATGCAAAGTCCCAACTTCAATTTTCAATGAATGATATGCTTTCTAAAACAATGCAATTTTCAATTTCAACTCTGCAATTCTGAAATAAAAATGCAATCTTTCTTTACATGCACTAAGCTAAATGGCAAAGACTCAAAATATCAAAATGCCAATCAATTTAAAATGCCTAATATTTTTGTATTTTCAATATAAAAAAATGAAAATGCATGGACTGAACAACAACTTGATATATAAATATTCTACTGTGTATAGAAAGAGACAACTCAAGTAGGATACCAAGGAGAAAAACACCCAGCCCAATGTACAAGGACAATCAAAATGAAAATATGATGAGAAAGACTCCGCCCAAAAAATCAACCCAAGACATGTTTCCTATCATCCCAAAGACATTTAACAGACACTACAGAGACCCAAGAAGACTCAATAATCATCAAAACCTACCTAACAACCACCAAAACCAACAAACAAGCATAAGAGGTTGATGTACATGAATTTTCAAGGAAACAACACGTATGTACACATATTGCATAAGGACAACACACGTATATATGAGATTGTCAAGAAAAAACCCGCGTACAAGTGTCAAAACACTGCCAGGCTAAGGAGAAGGCTGAAAGACTTAGACCCAGAGTGAACAGAGGTTGTCAGGAAATGATATGACAAGAAACACAATATGTACAAGATGAATCTAAGGAGAAAAACACTCCAAACCCCAAAAAAAGAAGATTCAATCCCCAATATGGTCACCAATTCTGTTACAAGGAGAATCTCTCTATGGCTAGGGGTAAACCACAACAGATGAAAATGACTGCAGAAATCAACTCTATTCTCAAGTATGCCATATAAAAAAATATGCTAGCAAGACAAGATAAAAGTCCTACCTCGTCCAGACGTTCGATGAAGTCCACCGTTGAGCACTTGACCTAAAGAAATATACCTGCAACTAGTTCTCAACAACCAAGAAAAGCAAGCATATGGTGATAATATATGATGTTATCACATTCAATAACATAATCTATTAATATACATAAAAAATACACCCATGGAATAATAATTCAAATATTTGCAAGATATCAATTAGACGAGAAAAGAGTATTTCTATTAATATATGATCAATAGAAGTGAAAAAGTTACAGACTTCCGTGTCGGCACGGTTCAGAACCGAGAAACTAAGTTCCTTCCAGCTGGGCCTCCACCAAAGGCAAGCTCATGTAAGAGAGACAATAGAGTTCTCACTCAATAAGTGAAAATCTTGGGGCCTGAACACTGTGTTCTGACTCAAAGGACAAAGGGATGTAGACTCAATGTGAAGTGAATAATTCCTCCAGAGTAACTTTTCTCTAAAAGTTGAATTTTTTCTCCTCTTTTCCATAGCTCGGAATTGACCCATTTATAGCCTTCAAATGGAACTGAAGGGCCGAGTCAGAACATTTCCAGTATATGGAAGGCCAAGGATCATTGATCTCCTATCGTGACATGGAAACCCGACACCATTTTTTTTTATTTTTGGGCACAAATCCCGATGTACGCGGGTTGTAATGGTGCAACCTGCATATAGACATGCTGTATAGTAGGCAAGGTACGTATATGTGGAAAAAAATTATTTTAATCTTTGGGATTTGAAAAAAGGGATGAAAAGTCTGCATAGGGAAATGCAAAAAGGCCCTCTGTGCAAGATTGCATAGGGTGAGGAAAATATTGCTATAACAATTGAGTAATGTGAACCAAGAATACAGATTCATGTGATTTCATTTCCATGTGTTAGATTTTCAATAAAATAAATCCAATCGTTAAAGAAATTGCAAGAATCACAAAAAGGGAATAATTCGAAAAAGAAAAGACATACATGCAATTTATATGATATGGCCAGGAACCTAATTAAGATTTATTCAATAAAAAATATCAATGTCTAGCAATATATCATTTCTCATTTGTATCTTGCTTATGTATATATTTGATTTCTGAGAAGAGCATGAATATTAGCTTGTTTTCATTTAATTTTAATTTTATGTTTGTATTAATAACAAAATCTCTGAATAAATAATAACTACAAAAACATAGCTTTTGTAGTTCTTTTGGAAATATTTATACCTTATTAATATATTTTTATTTAATGTGTATAGGTGTTAAAGGATGTTATATAGTCGAATATTGTGGGATCCCATGAACATATGAGGTTGAAAATCATTTCAATAAGAGTTGGAAACAATTTAGAATTCTCTAGATGTATAGGCGAAATCAAAACAAACTAATAAATTTCAGTTCATTTTTTGAGCAAATCATGTCGAATTTAAAAAAAAAAAGACATGGGTTTTTCTCAGAATGGACCAAATTAGTTGACAATTGAATATTCCCCCCCAAAAATGAGCAATTTGAGAGGTATCTTCGGTCCATTGGAAGGAATTTTTCCAGGTTGCGCCCATTCACCAATTGGAGCTAGACTGTTGCTTCATCATATAAATATATGAGCAGATTCAGACTTCAAGGAGGGGATCCAGAAGAAGGGAAATTCTGTAGGGAGAGGGAATGTGAATTACACTATTGTATGAGAGAGATTTTCTTTCTGTAGGATTGAGATAGTTCTAAATTTATGGGAGAAGAAGCTATGTATTATTGCAAAACTGTTTCTTGAAGGAATTTAGAATTTAAAAGGACAATGCAAAAGATAAATCATTTTGGAGCTAATAATAAGTTTACTTTTCATTGCTCTATTGTATGAATTTGTAGGCTCATTGTTAACTCATTTATATTAATTTAATTATGATTTGTTTTTGTCCAATTAGTATAGATAATGGATGGCAATGCTCTTGTTGATTAATTATTATATGCTAGTTGATGTTATGCAAAGCTATCTCTGCAAGTGTTTATAGAATTAAATTAGAATTAATGTTTGGATTTGAAGAGACTTGGATAAAGTTGATGATAATTATTTATCAGTTCAACCTTTATCCTAGTTTTGTTATAATTATCAGTGCATCAAGTGAACTATTTCCTAATGTATTGATACATCTGATTCCAAATTCATTTACTTATTATTGGGTTTAAGTCTATGCAAGAGGTGCTATGATAACTATTTATTGAGATCACTTTTATTGCATATTTGCATAAAATGACATTAATTATTGGAACTACTTTCATAATCTGTTAAGCATACTTTAATCTTGAATCCAAATGCAATGTTTTTCTCTTCTCCTTTTACATCTTGCTCTTGATTTGGATAAGGACTAATCCTTTCCCGATCAAGATAGTTTATACTTTTTTTTTTTTTGTTTCTTGCATACTAGAATAAATTGCATTTGCATGTAGAATAGTCTGCAATTTTTAAAGTCTCCTTACGTAGGAGAAAACCCCAATGTGGCTTTGTTGAGCTCTTATTTCAAAAAGGAATTACCTTCTTCAAGCAATTGCTAGAGAAGGTAATTCCTTCTCTTATGTCCACTGATAAAAACAAGTAACAAGATACATTAGCAGATAGAAGGTCGTGTATATATTTTTGTACATATAGATTAGTCTATATTATATTAACATTAGACTGGGCTAGTTTTAGGAAAAGGGTAACTGAACCCATAAAACCAATTGAGATCACCATACCAAATGGAAAAGGGTCTAATTAGGACCCTGACCGGGTGATTTCCACAATGTTGAATATGGTCAATTATGGCCATCAACAGAAGGGGATGTAGATACTCCACAAAAGGAATTTGTTTCCAAATCTTAAACAAGTTGATTTAGATTTTTGTGAGCACCGTGTTTATGGAAAACAAAAGAGAGTTAGATTTCTCATAGTTAGAAAGGGAAAGAAAAGTGAAAATTTAGAGCTCATGCATACATATGTATGGGGACAAAATCAGGTATCATCTCTTGGTGGATCTTGTTATTATGTTACTTTTATTGATGATGCAACTAGGAAAACTTGAGTTTATTGCATTCGACAAAAAAATGATGTTTTTGATACTTTTAAGAAATGAAAATCTTTGGTTGAGAATGATACAAGAAAAAGGTTGAAGTGTCTCATATCAGATAATGGACGTAAATACTCCAAGAAGGAGTTTTATAATTACTATTCATAAGATGGGATTCATAGAGATAAGACAGTTCCAAGAACACCACAAGAAAATGGTGTGTCGAAAAGAATGAACAGGACAATCATGGAATGTGCAAGGAGTATGAGATTGCATGCAAGGTTTCCCTTATAGTTTTGGGAAGATGTTGTATATATTGTTTTTTACTTAATAAACAAATGGACTTCAAGCTCTTTGGATGGTGGCATTACAAAGGAGGCATGGACAGGTAAAAAGGTAAACTACTCATTTTTGAAGACTTTCGGTTGTGAAGCATTTGTCCATATTGATAAAGAAAATAGAACAAAGCTTGAGGCAAAATCCAAGAAGTGTACATTTATTGGATATAGTGTTAATGATTTTTGTTATCGCTTATGGGATTATGAAAATCAAAAAATAATTAGGTGTAGATATGTGTTATTCAATGAAAGGTCATGTAAAAATATTAGTTGTAGGAAAAGAAATAGGAAAAGGAAAACACAAAATACACATTGCTTGATGAAATCAAAGAAAATGAAATTCCAAAGGTACCAGAAAGTCAAAATGTACAACAATAGGAGAAAAAAATACCTCAAACTCCTACAAGTGTTGTTAGAAGATCTACTGGGTTAAGTAGACCCTCTGAACGATACTCTCCTTCATTTTATTATTTATTGTTGACTGATTCTGGTGAACCAGAAAGTTATGATGAGGCAATGAAAGAAGACACTAAAAAGAAGTGGGAGCAAGGAATGAAAGAGGAAACAGACTCCTTGGTAAATAACTAGACTTAAGACTTGGTTAAAATTCCCGCAGGAAAAAGAGCATTGCAGAATAAATGTGTTTACAAGTTGAAGGAAGAAGATGGAGGAAAACAAATGGTACAACGCCATACTTGTTGTAAAGGGGTTTGCACAAAAGAAAGGTGTAGAGTTTGATGAAATGTTTTCTCTTGTTGTTAAAAAGAATTCAATTAGGACTATTTTAATTCTTATGGAAGTAGAAGATTTTCATATTGAACAATTATAACATAGTTACCAACTTAATGAGAACTGTGACCTCAAAACGAGAACTCTGGCCCAAAAAAACCCATATTTTTCCAAAAAAAACATGAAAATCAACCCCCAAATCAAAAAGCGGTGCTACCGGTAGCACCATTTTTTTTAAATGGGGTCAAAATTACAACATTTTTCAAAAACGTCCTTCAAAACTCATGCCATAGCTCAGAAAAACCTTCAAATCGATACCTAAATAAGAAAATGATGTTACATATTTTTTTTTTTTTTTTCAAAACATTAAATTTATAGATATTTTGAAATCGTATTTTTAGCAGTCCGTACCATTAAAACCAAAACCTCAAAATCAACCATCAAATTGAAATGTACTGCTACTGGTAACACCCATTTTAAATTTTGGGTATTAAAATGACATTTTTTTAAAGTGGTAATCAAAATCATTATTACTGCAAACAAAATTTTCAAATAAACCCTTAAATACTTACTTTTAAAATTTTAGTTTATCACTAGAAACACAACATAATACATAATACCATGAAAACAATACATTTAAAAATATATAATCAAAACCCAAATTTGAAAATAAAAAACATTAAAAAAAAGTTGGATAAAAACAAAAATTAAAAAAAAATTAAAAAAATTAAAAATTTTCTCAAAAAACAATAATTTTTAAAATATATATATTTGTTTTTGAAAAGCAAAATAGTTTAAAACCCATTAAAACGTAAAAACAAATTAAAAAATATATAAAAAAAACACTAGAATCATGTCAAAATTAAAAAAAATCTAAATTTTTTTTCTAAAATAAAAATATATTAACAAAAACATTAAAATTCAAAAAAATTAATTACAAATTTAAAAAGAAAAACTAATCTATATAACTATATTATATATATAGTTATATAATAATATAACTATATTTAATATATATAATAAAATTAATTATATCAAATGTATATCAAATTGAATACTCGTGACTTATCTTCATTATTTTTATATTTAATATAACATAATAAAAATAATAATTTTTTTCTTAAAACAATTAATATAATAAAAATAATTATATGAAATAGATATCGAACCAATACATTTACTTATCTCCATTTTCATTACCGTCATGTAACATGTATAGATTCTTCTGGATTGTCATTAATAGCACTAATGTAAAAAAAATAGTTTTTTTCTTCAATCTATGTAAATGGATTTCCATTCGTGTGTCTTTTTCTACCATATAACTATTTAAGGGATGATTTACGTTGACTGAGGGTTGATTGAGGGCCACGGGCGATGCCCGGCATCACCCGCGGCCCTCAATCAATGTAAGAACCCCAACGCAGTGTTAATGTCTACCGTATTGGCCCTCAATCAACGTAAAAACCTTGTGTTAATGTCTACCGTATTGGATGATGTTGGAAATCCAAAGTCCATCTCACTAGCCGTTACAATTCAATCTACGTAGAGGAAGGATTTATGATTATATTATGGGGTTATCA